>ML796082.1:628058-651282 GCA_009831015.1 Picea engelmannii
TGTTAGGTATGAGCCAAAATGTCTCATTCTGGAAAAAGGTTGGCTGAGATGCACATTTCGGTCCGAGGCAGATGATGATAAAAATTTATTTGGTAGGTGGAACTATGGTTCCAAAGATTTATTATTGAAGTAGTGGATGGTGGAATTTGATGCAAACTATGAGCAGATGGAAATCACCTCGGTATGGGGGTGGCTCATATATTAGTTGGTATGAAGCTTATGGGAGGGAGGGGCTAGCAGATAACATCACCATACAACACAATGGCACCTTCTATTAGTAGGCATTAGACTGTGAGGGAATCCATTTTAGATGAGGAATATGCCATGTTTATGGGAACTTGGTGAAGCATTTCTCGTGGGAGGAGAAGAAAAATTTTGGGGTTATGAATATCGATGTTGAAGAAGAGAAAGGGAGCCCAAGTGCCATGCTTGAGCAGTATTAGACCCCACACGGGTCACCACATACCTCAGACATTCCTAGTGGAAAAAAATATGATGAAAGCAACAAAAATGATTGCCCAATGGAGGCACAATTAGATAAAATATTGGGTAAGATTTCTTCTTCCTCCCCTCTTGTAATTCCTTCCTATGCTATGGTATGTGGTTTAGATCCTGGTACAAATGAAGCACTTGTGGCTGGGGACTCCATCGTAAATTATTTCCTCATAGGTATTTTAGGTCTCTCTAGCTCTCAACCCAACCCTCTAATTCTCGTTTCCCCCCAATACTATTATCCCCCTATCTCCTCTTCTCCTCCAAGGATCTCCCAAGATCCTAGCCCTCAACGAATCCCTCCTTCCCTTCCTTGCTCCCTTTTCTTGAAATACAACCTTCATTCTCTACAAATCCTAAAACTATAGACATTACAGTAGGTCTCATTGTTATCACCTAAAAATAACTCAGCAAGCTATACAAGTGATTACCAAAGAAGCCATCAGTTTAATACACCAAATAACATACTATCAGGATTAACAAGTTCTGTTCAACAAAGTAAAAAAATATGGAAAGTGGGTTTCTAAAGATTAGCATGGGTTATCAAAAGACAATTAGTACTATTAGTGCTCGACAACGTGGGATAACAAAGAAAAATTAGTTCTATTAGCACAGTTAGTGTGACTATCATTAGATAAACCTGTGCTAATATGAAAAATGATGCATTTATGAAGCGGTTTAGATCTCACACACCCTCAACTCAGGTGTACTTGAGGAAGATGACTATCCATCTATATGAATAGCTCTAGGACCACTCAAATGATAGGAGAGCCACTCCTATGAAGGATCCCCTTTCACACTTGGAGTTATATAGACAAAATATTGAAGAGAGCTTATAAAATGATTCCTTCAATATGCACTAAAGGGAAGCAATCAAGTGTATTGTTATGTTGTTCGTTTGAGCTTAGAGAATATGCATTTCTCTTAGGTTCACTCACACATCCATAACAATCCTTTCTTGGTGCATCAAAACTTTCTCCTATTGAGATCTTGGGTGCATTCCTTCAAATCATTTGTATTTTATTTTAGAAAAGAGAGAAATTGTTCCAAGTGGGAAAATCAAGGACCGTCCTAAGGAGGAGGAAGGGAGTTCATTTTCTCACCAACTTCCCTACGGTGTTATCAATATATCCTTTCCATGGGTAAGAATTCTCATTATCTTGGTTTGTAGTTATGATGTTTTATTTCTCATGCATCCTCTTCTTTATGTTTATTTTTATTATATATTTCATTTTGGTTCACTATCCATTTTATTCTACTAACTGTGGTGTTGTTTTAGTTATATTAACACTTAAAGGGTTGTCATTTGCACACTATTGTGAAAAATTAGCCTAAACATATTGGTGACCATATTGGGGACTTCAAGTAGAAATTGTCCCACTATAGTCTGCAAGAGTCGTTTTTCTCACCTTCACATGTTTGCAGGTTCATTAACCAGCCTTCCTAAGCACCCAATTTGAGTATTCAGACCCCCAATTCAAAAAATCCCTTCCATATTTTTTCTTCACACCGAAGTTCATGATCAACATGGATATTGAAGAAACATATGTGTGGAAGTGCACTATTAATACTCTGGTTCATGTGTAAAACCTTCATGGAATTGCGATGATCAACACAACATTTTTACCAGAAACCCACACTAATAGTGTGACTTTTGGGCCCAAACCCGTGTGGATCCGTGACTGTAATTTTTTTTTCCAGAAAGGTTGTTGATATGATTTATTTTTATGCACTTTGTAAAGATGAAAATTCATACTTTGAGTACATTCTTGCATAGTAAATTTTCTAAACTAGATAGTAGGGAAACTAAAAAGAACCATACATCTTTTTTATGTTTTCCACGTGGATGGATAGTTGAAGCATTTACACTCTTAGATACATTTAATTTACCAATCATTTTCATTTTTTGGGACAAGGAACCCTGTTAGTCACCTCTAAGTATGCTCTTTCCCTCGCGCTCTCTCGAGTGATATTTAGGAATCAGAAAGGAGTGTACAAGTGTGTTTCATATCTCTTGCACCAAACAAACATAGAACATAAATTAAAGTGATAAGTAAGCACCCCATAATGTGCACATCTTTTCTTTAGTTTTCCATGTTTTTTTCAAAATCACACATGTAACTAGGTAAGGTCAAAGCCATGAGGCATCTCATAGTTTATTTGAAAAATAAGATCTAAAAGTGTTGTAAGGACCCCAAAAGTCCACATCATCACACAATTTAGGATAGTTATTGTTTTTTGCATAATAAACACTTAGTAAGTAAAAGGATTTGAGAGGACCCATATGTCCACATCTCTTGCAATCTAAGTCTAGTTTTCCAATTTTGCTAGGATTTCACAAACACTTAGTGATTAATTAAAAGAAGTAAAGGACCCCACGTTGTCCACATGCTACAAATTCAAACATGAATCACTATTTTTATTCTCACATTCACCCTTGCACACTAGGAACTTTCACAAATCCAAAGGCATCTAAATATATCATTTTAGTCTTAGCATGCTCTCCTCCCTATGCTCATAAGTGATCTAGGAAGATCATAAAATATCTACATGTTCTAAAACAAACATTTCCACACCCCTAATCAAATGAGATTGGTCCATGACTCCAATATCAAAGACTTTTTAAAACTAAACCATAAGGATTCACTAAAATCCTCCACAGGCTATCACAAAATAACATTTTAGTCTAAGTTAGGATTTCATGGGTAGGTATCCAAATAACCCCTCGTTATCTATTTTCATTTGAAACTCAGTGGTTGACGATTTAGGGAACTTAAAATCCTCCAATTCAAGTGTTCCAAAGCCACAAGGCAGTGATATACCCGTGAAGGGGTGAGTGGCAAGGTTCAGTTGTTCCAGGCTTTTCGTCTTGAGCCACCCAACTCTTGTGATGTTACCTAGATCATTACTTCTTATTGATGATGAGAGTCCCCTTCTACATTTGAACAAGGTAACTAGTGGCCAAAACTTAGGATTTTCTACACATGTGGTGTTTGTGGGATGCAACTGCACCTTAGTCATATTTTGTGTGGCTATTGGGAAATATCACTAGCTCTTTCAGGGTATGGACCCTTTACCTCTGATTATAACTCATACCTTCACCAGTTCCTCTTATGATGGATTTAGACCCCATTGTTGAGTGCTACTGGAAGGCCTAGTGAGATTGAGAGGAAGAATAAAAGGTCTTTAGGACACATGCATTTTGTTTTTTATTCCCCCATGTTGATAAAATCCACAACCTACCCAACTAACATTTTACTTTACAGTTGGTTTACGTGTGTTATTATTATTCATTAATAACCACATGAAATCATTATTCCTTTGTTAAAGTAGGAAATATTTACTATTGGCTTAAAAGAACTTATTATCTATCCTTTCACTTTACCAAAATCGAATACATTATTGTGAGTCCAGAATCATAGGAGACTCACCACCTCCCCGAAATTCCAGATATTTGCTTGGCCTCCCACCAATATTTGGGGGTATTCCTCGTTTTACCGACTGACTGGTTCAACCTCCTTACTCACCTTTGAGTATTATAGTGTTTGGTTTGGCCTTGCTAGATTCTACTTTGCTTAGCGCAACTTCCCCCAACAACCCATCTAGTATCCCTTCCTCTTTTTGGAATTGACTCTCAACCATCAACCACAATGGAAGGACCACAAAAAGAACCATATATAACCCCATACTATTCTTTTGATTTTGTACAAACTTGGGCCCCATATCCTATTTATAGTGGCCATCCACCACTCACAAGGAGTAAGAAGAGGATTGTGCACTACAAGTGCCCATGGCATTGGGGTAATTCTTGTAATAATGGGGGCACTAATAGTTCCCACCATAACTAAAATAAATTCAAGAACAAATGTACCACTCGTACATGGACTAATCACCCCTGCCCCTTTTATGAGATATATGGTCACCCAACCCATTAGTGCCATGAACTCACTCTAGAGATAGTCCAAGCAGTTCATTTAGAGTGCACACATGACAATAAAATTAGTGGTACTCATTTCACTAATTTGACATGCCCCCTTCCCCAACATGAACCCATTATTCCATTAGGTTTCTATGCACCTCGACATTAGTTGTTACAACTCAAAAGGGTAACCCCCCCTCACACCCAATCTACCTCAATACTGAGACTCATCCATGTAGACTTGGGGGAACCCCTTCCACCTCTAGTGCCACAATGTCCACTAGACCTTATCCTTGTAAGGAAAATGGAAGTGTATACCCACACCCATCATGGGCCATCACCTTAGATTGGGACAAACTTATCCAAGCATGACTACCATCTTCTACCCCATTTCAAATACAGTCCATTGTTAAAACTTTACGGTTTATTGATGTATTGTAAATGATGGGGAATACTCATGTACTATTTACTTGTCATATTGGAAACAAGTAGGATCTCCTACTCTCATCCCATCACTCTATCCCCCCTTATGGATCTTACCTAATCTCCCCATTGAGTTAATTGGTAAGACTATTTTGATCAATGTTTCTATCATGACTAGTCCGATGGATTACAATATTCTACTGAGTCATGATTCCATCAATGACATGAATTTTTTGGTGTATTAACTCTTCTGAATCATGGTGTTCTCACATGAGGGATGCATCATCACCATTGATCAACTCTCCTACTCTGATCCCCCCCCCACAAGATTCTCAAAACATAATATCACCTCATATTTCTCACATAGAGTCCATTCAATATATATCCATTGCCACTCGTTGTACAACACCCACTCCCATTAAAGGTGAGCCCATGGCTATAGAACCACGTCCTCACCACTTAGGATTGGAGGCTGGGCAGATTCATTCATCCTTGGGGGAATCCATGCATGTTTATTCCCCCAATCCCAAAAGAAACCATTACCTCTCAATTGCATTCCTCCCATAGGACCGAGAATTCTTTGACATCGCTACTTCTTTCAGTGGTCTTAGTGATAACATCCATCTATGTTCTCTTATTTATCAATGTCAGGGTCCTAACAATTCAATTGTTTCTCCCTCTAATATTATCTCCCTTGACAAGGTCATTACTCCCTCTCAAATAAGATCATCTCTTATCACTAATGTGGACTCCAGTTCCATGATGACCAATCATGCCCATAAAGGAGATGTTTCCAAACATTTTAAAGTCCCAAACCCCCCCATGTGTATTACACAAATTAGTGGATTGGATACACTTTTTCAAATCCTCTTTGGTGTATGTTTGACCTTAAATTTCTTGTTGCTATACCTTTGGTCCATCATCTTGGGTATTTGGAAACAATCCTTCCCGTAGTCCTCATATCTTAATATAGGGGGCAATACCACTTCCCACCTTGGTCCCATAAGTCCTAGCTCTTGAAACAACACCAACCTACATTATAACCCTTGTGGGAACCATTATAGAACCAAATCGTGTCATGTGCCCCCATACATCATGCGATTACAAGACACATGGCCTAATCAAAATGATCCTCCAAGATAGTTTCAAGTACTTCTTGTGGTGAGACCCCCTTAGCCTTAGTAATTATAGTTACCCCCCATAAAGGAAACACGACATCCTCCAGAGAGTGACTTTCTTGGGAACCCATGGTTCCTCGACCTCCTTCAAGGTGTTCCTTTTCTAGGAACCCATGGTTCCCCAACCTCCTTCAAAGAGTGCCTTTTCTGGGAACCCATGGTTCCCTGACCTCCTTAAGGGAGTGCCTTTTCTAAGAACTATTGGGTCCATGAGCCCACAAAGATCTCATTCATACAACAAAGATTGAAAGAAATAATGTACAACATACAATAACATAATAATCATACAATGAAGACACAGGTTTACGTGGTAAAAGCCTCTCACCTCCAGAGGGAAACATCCACTGGACAATGGAAAAATCATTCTATATCAAAGAACATGGAGATTACAACCAACAATAGGAAACTGGGCAGCCCAGGAGAGGGCTTGAAGCCCCTGCACCCAAAATTCCTCTAAGGAATTCATATATATACAACCTCTCTTTTAGTTACACAAAACTGAATGCATTTAATGCTGCCACTATTCTTGCCAATTTGTTTCAACAAGATATTGTTGGAGAAACCATTGTGAACCAACTAGAACAATTTGATCTATTAGTTTTCACTTCCCAACAATCTCCACCTTAAAAACAATTTACCTGATATCATGCCATTGTCCATTAATCACCTTCTTGCAAGCTAAAGACAGGTGATTCTAGTGCTTTCAAAAAAACCGAAGCACCCATTTCACTGCTCTATCTGGATTTATCATGTGACCACTGATAACACCCAACTGCATGTGAAATATATTATCTTCTCATCACATTCATCAATCTTTCTACTATCATACCATACACGAGACATATAACCCTTTTCTTCTTCATTACTTGGACATAAACCTGAAGAAAACTTATAAAAATATTTTTGTCAGTTTCACATCATTCATACTGAATTTCCTGAATATCATACCATGTACTCTAGTTGTGATAACCCAAAACTTACCATCAATCTTGTCTCTGTGTATTTCCATTCCTAATATTGTTTTGATGCTCCCATATCATTCATCTCGAACATCCAAGTCAATTGAGTAAACCTGTTGATCTTAACCATGCTATTGCTTGCTACAAGCATATTGTCAACAATCTAAATACAAAGATAGTGAGTACCATAAACACAATGGTCACATTCAGTTCTTGTAAAACTTGGCTCACCATGAAGGAATCAACTTCTTGTACCAATTTCCTGGATGCACATTTCGGGCCATACAATGAATTCTTGATCTTGAAAACAAATCTTTTGTTGTGATCCTGAACACCTTCAATTTTCCACCCCGAATATAACATTTGAAAACCCTATCCCAATCCGGCCAAGACTGCCAAATGAGCCTTCACTGCTCATCTCCACCCACCTTACAATAGAGTCTCAATGCTCCACCTTGATCTGAAAATTCACTCAACCAAATCCGGCCAAGTCGGCCAAGTAAGCATTCGTCACTTGCCTCTAGGCCCATTTACAATGGAGTTTCACCAAACCTTTAAATAGGCTACATTACATGTCATCTAATGAGACAAATACCCTCCTATCACCTAGACCTACGTCTATACTTTATCGGTGACTCACCAAGGGTACACATGCCTTTCTAGGTCTTATAGTCATATGCCCATTCACATATAATTACTTACAACTCCAAAATAAATAAAAATAATTCACTGTCACAGTGACTTTACCGTCACTCCAATGCCATTTCACTGCTGGTTCCCAACACCTCTTGCTTTTCCATGCCATTAGTGACACTTACAAATGTTATCAACACTCCAATATTCAACACATGGGAAAGTACCACTCCAAATTACTTGAAGTTGAAGGCATCCATAAATCACATAAGCATACTCCTGTGAACTTACCCAATGAAAATCGATCCATCAGATATGTGCTTGTCACCACTTGCATCACCCTTTCAATTGGTCCAAACTTGCCATCATGCTTGTCAATTTCAACTTTGTGTTTTGTCTGCATACATGCACAAACCGTGCAGTAAACACCATATGAAAAACAATATAACAAATTTGAGGTAACTTGAAGTTCATCGATGCCAACAATACATGCAATAATAGAAAATATACAAGCCAGTTGTTGGACGAAAAACATGAAGAAAATGATAAAATTGTCACATTGAATTCATCTTGCAAGAGGAAGAAAGTAGAAGCAATAGAGTTTCCAAAAGAACAAAAACAATCTGTGCACAAGCATAACTCAAGACACTGAATTTCACCACAATTACCACTACAAGCCCAATAACCAGCACAACAAACATATCTTGACATGTCATTCTATAGTGCTCACTTCCATAGTAAATAAGAGGCACTCCCATACGACCACGCCCAGGGACAAACAACCCCTCCTGCTACATGTGACTCCCTCCTACTACAAGAAAATCCCTCCTACTTATAGACGTAGTGCAAATTCCAGAAAAGGATAAAGACATAAAGGCATCCACATCTATGTAATAAGGCATCGCCATAGAATCCACGTACAGAATCGTGTGCACGATCCCCACAGCCACTGAAACCTAAAAAAGCATGACATTCACTCAATGTTTAACGGACACTCATCATGCGCCCACCCAGTATTCGATTCCCCAGCCTCCCGCACCCTACAGGGATACCTTTCTTCACGGAGCCTTCACAGAAACTGCTTGTTGTTTTTGAGATCACCTGAATGATCGGACATCCATTCAGCCGGTGTATACGAATTCTCAGTATAGATGGGCAGAGCAACTCGGTTGACCTCAATCACAGTGCCATCCTCGATAAGAATTTCGTAGTGTCTCCTCACCTCTGTCGGAGTTTTCCCCGATACGTAGGTGGTCACATTTTCCCATCGACTCGACGTGTCTTTGTCGAACTTCGCCAATGCATTCTCAAAAAACTTATTCTACTCTAGGCTCCAACGAGATTCCTCCTCCACCTTCATTGTGTGGAAAAACCTCCTCCATGACTCCACATCACGGGACCTGCACAGATGGATCATCAAGGCTCTCTCACCTCTCCTCGACTTCAAACTCATCGGTACAGACAATGCAGTGTGACAGTTATTTCGAGCAATAGAATGATAAGTGTCCTTCACCGTGGACATCTCATCTCAGAGTTGCAACAACGGGTTTCTCTTTTGTAGCTAGCACTAGATCCTTCTCTACAATGGCCTCTTCCATAACATGCACCATAGGCTCTTGCGGCTTCCACCAGAATTCTTCCAAAACAAAGTATGCCATCGACTTCCATCAACACATCCATTAATATCCTATGACCTCCTGCAAACATGTCTGCAGTCATAATGTACACTGATTGTGAGTCTGGAACCCCAAAGAAGGACTTTACGTGTTGCATATTATAGATCTCCAACCATTTTCCATTCCATGACGCTACTAAAAGATGCCAGATCGCAGCCCCACCAGTTTTCACGGTCATCTTTCATTTGGAAATCCATAAATTCTTCCTCCGCTCGCGATTCCTCCATGGAGTTATCTCAGAGACAACATGGAGCACCTTCTCCAAATATGGAGACAAAGCCACATCCAACACGTCGAACATATCTCGGGTGACTTCACCAACGCAGAGACACATGGATATATCTGTAGACACACCTCACTTGAATTTTTTGCCTTGGGCATGTGCTCGTGGATGAATGCAGCTCAACACAAAAGCACCATCTACTGCTCAAAATAATTCCCCGAGAAACAATGCAATCACCCTCCGATATCATGTCCATCAATAGGTAGCAACTTGTTGCCTGACACCCATGGATCTACAGCCTCACGGATATTAGATTTATCTCACTCCCCAAACTCAGTGGAAACCTCCAACAGTGTGAGTCCCTCGTTGATGAGTAGTGCACCGAATCTAGGTGGATCCACAACATTCATGGTTTGAACAGATCTGCAGTCGTCAATGCTTCACTACGTCTTGCACAAATAGCCAGATGGAACCCATGGGATCTAAATTATCTTTGATGGGTAAATATTGTTGCTCGCATTATCATTGTTATTGTGCCGATTCCATCCACTAATTTTAGCATCATAACCATGCATAAATATTCCTTTGTAGATATGATCTTGGATCATGGCTCTCTAATGGATCTCAACTCTCCTATGTGCCATTTATCTTTGTAGCCAACAAAAGACTCATGATCTCCTGGATCGTATGCATAGAATCTCTGACCGAGATAATAACTGATTTATTGCATTTAAATTCATTCTTCAACGAGCACAACTCCTCATACAGAGAAACTGTAACCTCACACCCAAGCTCTAAAACTTTCTCTGACCCGTTCTTTTTACTAGAAAACAATCATCAACACTGTTTTGATCACAGCGGCCTCCAAGCAGTTTCCATGCAAAAAACTTCTTGTAGAATCTCTTGGGATCCATCAGCACCTGCCAAAGTTTCTCCAATACCACCGACTTCCTCCCTTCTTGAGAGGCTCCTTGTAGGCATTAGCACGTGTCTGCAAACAGGTCCTCCTGCACTGCTACCTCTTCCCGAAACTCCACATTCTTCTTCGGATCGAGTCAAAAGAAGCTACAGACTCTCCTCCTTCACGTGTCAATTTCACAACAAACAAACCTCACACTCCTCGTAGAAATCCGAGAATATTTTCCTCCACGTTGGTAGATCTGGGAACACCTTCATGGCCCCTATCTCTACAGTCTCACTTGGACTATCCCATCGACCTATGTGAACTCATGCCCGCCATGCAGAAAGAGTCTTCTTCAATCACAGACAGGTCGCTCCTCCCTCAATTTGAATGTCTCTTTGTCTCTCCTTCTACGAGCTTCCTATCTTCTCTGCTGCGATCTTCCTTCAACACTTGATTCATCAGCGATATCAATAAAATTGCTCTGATACCACTTGTTGGGTCCATGAACCCACAAAGATCTCATTCACACAACAAAGAATGAAAGAAAGAATGTACAACACACAGTAATATAATAATCATACAATGAAGACACAGGTTTACGTGGGAAAACCCTCTAACCTCCAGAGGGAAACATCCATAGGACAGTGGAAGAATCATTGATCCAGATGAATGTCGATGGCCTCTCACCTATTCCAACTAGCTCATTTTGGTAGTTTTCTAGTTTGACAGTTTTTTCCCTAGTTTTCGGGTCCCTAACTTGCAGGGTCATTTTAAGGCCCTAAACATCGTTTTTTAGGGCTCGCTACAATCAGATAGACCTTTCCAACAGGCTATCATGCGCCTAAAATGGAGATCATATGCAAACGTTATGACCCTGAGAAGTTGATGTAGTAACTTACTCAAACGAGGCCCACATGACTTTTGGCACTTCATCTCCTAGGGTTAGTATCTTTGGATGTCTAGGGTTTTTGACATTTCTGTTTATTGTAAAAAGGTATTCAGAGCCTCATTGTAATCATCTTCTTGCGAATGAGCACAACCGTCACATCTCTTCTCAGAGATAAGCCGCCACCATTCTAGCAAGCTTGTTTTCGCTGCATTTTACAATTTCAGCTTATTTCCTTATTGAATAGAAACCAATTTTATTGTATATTTGTTATTCTTTGTTAAGCATCTTTTGATAATAATCTGTATTCATTTTGTTTTGCAAATATATTCTGGATCAGTGGTATCAGAGCGATCTTCTCCTTGTTGTTCTTAATGCATGTCCCAAATGAGGTCAGGGTACAAAGAATTGGTCTTGAGCTTGTTTCTCTTGAGGACAAAAAGCCCTCGCATGCCCAAATGACTTCTCATGGAAGAAGAAAAGAAAGATGATGAGACAAGAGATCCCTTCAAAATGTTGCTTGAGGAAGACCTCATGCAACAGAGGAACGAGATGATGGATATTTTTGTGCAAATCCTTCGATGGTTACCAACAAGCGATGCATCTTCTTCAAACGGAGGCGTCGCCCCTTTCAAGGTACACATCAACTTCGATACCCCTATATTTGAAGGCCAGATAGACATAGATGCGGTAGACACATGTTTGAATCTGCTAGAAGGGTATTTATTTGTCCATAACTTCTCGAATAGAGAAAAGATTACTTTTCCGCTCCTCAAAGTCATCCCCCATGTCAAAGATTGGTGGGAAAATTTCTGTGAGAAAAAGGAAACAGAGGAACCCTCATTATTTACAGTCACAATCACCTCGGAGTCCTTCAGGGATGCTATTAAGGAAAAATACCACCCTGTTGGAAGTTATGACAACCTGTACACAAAATGGACCATGCTGCGGCAGGAAAGATTCCAAGTGGTGCCCGAGTTCACAAATATCTTCCATACCTTGCACACCAAGCTGGGTATCAAATATTCTGAGCGACATCTGGTGCTCAAGTATCACGATGGTCTACATAGATACATCCAGGACGAAATGGAGTTTTTGGACATCTCACCCTTAGGCACGGCTTACCGATATGCTGTCAAAATCGAACAGAAGCTCAAACAAAAGATGCAGAAATTTGGCCCTGGGAACCCCTCACAACAAAAGACGGGAAAGGGTGGTCCCAACCCATAGAAAAAAAGACAGAGCAAAGATGGATAGCCTCAGGAAAACTAGTCGAGGCTGTAAGTAAATAAGGACATTGGAAAGACAAAGAAAGATATCGGGAAGTGGTGCGACTTCCATAGGAGCCCATAGATAACGTTGTTGATTTCCACTCGAAGTATTCGCTGGTGGCTGAGGTGAAAACCTCTGAATTAGATGTGGGTTCCGACTTTGAATCAGAATCAAAAAGGGGGAGACAGATCATTGACGCAGAACCCAATGGTACCGTTGCTACCACCAAGATCCAGCTTGGTGAACCAGACAAGCCAAAGGAAGGCGAGGGCCTTTTTCATTCATAGATGTGGGTGAAGGGTACCTCACTGCACTTCATCATTGATAGAGGTATCTATAAGAACCTCATCTCAGCAGAGCTTGTTAGACAACTCGCCCTGCCAACAACACCGCACCCGCAACCCTACACCATCGAATGGCTCTGCCAAGGAAGCGAAATCCACATAAGCCAATAATGTCACCTATCATACAACATCAAGCCCTTCAAAGACGAGGTATTGTGTGATGTTTCCCCTCTCTAAGTTTGTAATGTTCTTTTGTGCCAACCATATTTATGGAAAAATCATGTTGTATATGAGTCTAGGCCTCGCAGTGTTATTATTACTTTGAACAAAAAATTGTACAGGATACCTGAGGCAATCCTACCCAGTGTTATTTCCTTGATATCTTCCAAAAAATGCAGAAAGGTCATCTCTCATACATGTAAGTTTTTTTTCTTCATGATTCTCTCTTAGAAAGAGTGAAAGATTGTAGCCACATCCAGGGTCTTTGTGGCCAACCTCTCCACACAACAAAAGCAAGTGGATAAGATCGTAGAAGAATACTCAGATATCTTCTCCTCACCTACCGGGGTACCTCTTCACTATCAGGTCAAGCACCCCATCGATCTGACTCCTGGGGTATCACTTCCCAACGGGAGAGTCTACCGCCGCTCTCTGTTAGAGAATGAGGAGATCAAGCAAAAGATCTAAGAACTACTCCACAAGGGGAAAATCCATCCCATCTCATCACCTTGTGGGAGCCCAATCATGATGTTACATAAGAAAGATGGAACCTGAAGAATCTGCATTCATTACTAGGCCCTAAATAAAATTACATTCAAAAACCGGTACTTGATTCCCCAAATCGACGACCTCCTTGATCATCTCATGGGGACCAAATACTTCAATAATATTTATCTGAAGTCTGGATACCACCAGGTCCCGATAGAACAAACAGATGTATGGAAGACCACCTTCAAGTCAAAGGAATCTCTTTTTGAATGGTTGGTCATGCCCTTTGGTTTGAAAAATTCTCCAACCACTTTCATGAGGATGATGGATGATATCCTGTGACTATTCACCAATAATTTTGTAGTGGTGTATTTGGATGGCATCCTCATTTACAAAAATACTTGGGAAGAACACTTGCAGCATATTCAACAAGTTCTGCACACCCTGCGACAACACCAACTCTATGCCATCTTGGAAAAATTCTCCTTCGGCATGGACATGGTTCATTACTTGGGCTACATCATTGATCAACATGGCGTACATGTGGATCCAGCCAAAATCCAAGTCATTCGTGATTGGCTATCCCCAACCACACTCACTGAGCTTCAGAGCTTCTTGGGCCTTGCCAATTTCTACTGCAGGTTCATGTTGGGATTCTCCCATATTGCATGGGCCCTCATACAAGTAACGAGGGGTGATGGTAAGGCAAAATTTGTGTGGGGCCGGTCCCAACAATAAGCATTCAATGATTTGAAGAAGTGATTATGCTCAGCCCCAGTACTTTCACTACAGGACCTACAACAACCCTTTGAGATCGAGACAGATGCTTCATACTATGATGTGGATGTCATTCTCACTCATCACGACCACCCCGTGGCCTATCATAGTGAGACAATATCAAATGTTGTTCGTAAGTACCCTACTTACGATAAATAAATGTACTCCATTGTGCAAGCCTACCTCCAGGGGAGACATTACATTCTTTGGAAGGAGACATTCATCCACACTGATCATAAGCCACTCAAGTTCATGCAGACATAAGGAAAATTTTAGAATGACCTCCATCAGAAGTGGCCTATGTACTTGCAACAATTCCACCTCAACATCAAGTACAAAATGGGAAGCATCAACCGCGTCGATGATTTCCTCAACAAATCACCAGTCTCAAAACTCACCAAAGTGCTAGACTCTTGCAACCATGAGACCTCTAGATGGCCCCAAATCTATGAGACAGAGCCAAAATTTGCCACCACCTACCAAATGTTGGCTGCAAATGCAGTTGTCGCTAATTTCCTTCTTCAGGACGGGCTGCTATGTCATTTGGGCCATATCCACATTCCATCAAGTGAGCGAGTGAAGTTAATCTGGGAAGCCCACTACAATCAGATGGTAGGACACTTTGGCGTAAAAAATATAGTGGCAATGTTACAGAAACATTTTTGCTGGCCGAAACTTCGACAGGAGGTCAGCAAGTATATTAGGTCATGCACTGTCTGCGCGATTGCCAAACCGGCCACCAAGAAACAGGGCCCGTACACCCCTCTGCCTACTCCTAATAGGCCATGGGAATCCATCTCAATGGACTACATGTCGGGCCTCCCATCCACCAAGCGGGGCAATGACTATGTTTTTTTGGTTGTGGATCGCTTTTCTAAGATCGCGATTTTGGATTCCTATAAGAAGAGCATCACAACAAAGGCCATTGCGAAGCTCTTATTTGAACGAGTCTGGGTACATTTTGGAATCCCAAAAACCATTATCTTAGATCGAGACATTTGATTTCTGGTCAAGTCTCTGTTCACTGCTAGACACCAAGCTCACCAAATCCAAGACCATCCACCCCCAGATAGATGGCCAAAACTAGGTCGTAAATTGAATGATCGTGCATATCCCGCACATGTATAATCCAAAGAACCCTTTCACATGGGATGAGAGTCTCCCCTATGTTTAACATAGCTACAACCGAGCCCTGCATAGCTCAACTGACCACATCCCCTTTCAAGTGGGGTTGGGATTCCAACCATTGGGTCGCATAGATGTTTCAATACCCCTTGCGGTCACCTCGACCGACTCATCTCCTGCTGCTCCTTTCCTTGGCTTGCACCCAATGTTCAACATGGATATCCTTTGATCATATTTCCCACAATTATTGGACACCTTAGAGATAGTATAACAGTTGACACCAAAAGAGATCAACCCTGACTGCATACAACAGGCATCCATTGATCAGATTGTGGAAAAACATATCAAGGGCACTCTCCAACAAAGGATCCATCTTTATTGAGTTCTCAAAGCAGGGCAGCTCCTGCACCAAGGCAAGTGGCTCACCCAGGGCCAAATTCAAGAGAAATTTCCTCATCTGATGGGGGAACTCAATGCAATGGAGACCATTGATTCTTAAGGGGGAAGTATTGATCTATATGGATGTTGGTGGCCTCCCACCTATTCCAACTGGTTCATTTTGGCAGTTTTGCAGTTTGGCATTTTTTTCCCTAGTTTTCGGATCCCTGACTTGCGGGGCCATTTTGAGGCCCTAAACAATGTTTTTTAGGGCTTGCCATAGTCAAGATGACCTTTGATAGATAGCAGAAAAATGTGTATTCCTCGAATATAAATTTCCAACGGGCTATCATGCACCTAAAATGAATATCATATGCAAATGTTATGACCCCGGGAAGTTGATGTACTAACTTACCCAAACAGGGCCCACATGACTTTTGGTGCTTCATCTCCTAGGGTTAGGTTTTTTGAATGTCTAGGGTTTTTGACATTCTCGTTTATTGTAAAAAGGCCTTTAGAGCCTCATTGTAATCATCTTCTTGCGAATGAGCACAACCATCACTTCTATTATCAGAGATAAGATGCCACCATTATAGCAAGCTTGTTTTTGTTGCATTTTATAGTTTTAACTTATTTCCTTATTGAATAGAAACCAATTTTACTGTATATTTGTTATTATGTGTTAAGCATATTTTGATAATAATCTGTATTCATTTTTTTCTACAAATATATTCTGAATCAATCATTCTATTATCAAAGAACCAGGAGATTACAACCAAAAATAGGCAACCGAGTAGCCCAGGAGAGGGCTTGAAGCCCCTGCACCCAAAATTCCTTTGAGGCATTCATATATATACAACCTCTCTTTCAATTACACAAAACTGAAAGCATTTAATTCTACCACTATTCTTGCCAATTTGTTTCAACAAGATATTGTTGGAGAAACCATCATGAATGAACTAGACCAATTTGATCTATTACTTATCACTTCCCAACAAGAACCCGTGGTTTCCTCACCTCCTCTATGGAGTTCCTTTTATGGGAACCCATGGTTCCCCAACCTCCTTCAAGGAGTTCCTTTTCTAGGAAATCGCCATTCCCTTACATCCTTCAGGGAAAGACATTTCCATAAACTCTTTGATCCCTAGCCTCCCTTAGGGAGTGCCTTGTTTAGGAACCCATGGCTCCTTGGCCTCCTTCGAGGAGTTCCTTTTCCAGGAACCCATGGTTCCCTAGCCTCCTTCAAGGAGTGTCTTTTACGGGAACCCATGGTTTCACAACCTGCTTTAGGGAGTGCCTTTTCTGGGAAGCTATGGTTCCCTAGCCTCGTTTGGAGAGTGTCTTTATCAGTAACCCATGGTTCCTTGAACTCCTTTAGGGAGTGTCTTCTTTGGAAACCCATGGTTCTCATTCCTCCTTCAGGGAGTGCATTCTCCAGGAATCCATGGTTTCCTTGCCTCCTTCAGGGAATTCCTTTTTCAAGAACCCATGGTTCCCTAGCCTCCTTAAGGGAGTGCCTTTTGCGGGAACCCATGGTTCCCCAATATCCTTCACGGAGTATCTTTTTTGGGAACCCATGGTTTCCTTGCCTCCTTTAGGGAGTGCCTTTTCTGGGAACCCATGATTCCCTCACCTCAATCAAGGAGTTCCTTTTCTAGGAACTTGTTGTTCCCTGGATTCCCTTGGGGTGTGCCTTGTTTAGGAACCCACCATTCCCTAGCCTCCTTTAAAGAGTACCTTTTCGAGGAACTCATTGTTCCTTGGCCTACTTTAGGGAGAACCCAAAATTTTCATCAAGGGACCATTGTTCCCACTAGTGTTAAAAGAACATGTACGATTTCTCATTATCATTTCATCAAATTTTTGTAACATGTTCTTTACTATGAGGTATTTTTCACTTCGGGTGTTTGGTTTTTGTGTGCATGTACTCATCAAAAAACTCACAACACATACAATTCCTGTCATCCCATGGCCCCTTCAGGTATATTTTCAAAATTGGAATGCAGTTAATCCCTTTGCAAACAATTTCATTTACCAACATCACCCTCCAACATCTGTCTTTAGGTTCACAACCCCTGATAATACAATATCTTCACCTAGTCCCATTTTCATCTAGGCACAATTTTCTGGTAGTCTTTCTACTCACATGAGTTGTCTCATATATATTTTAGTTCATGGGAAAAATTCTACTTATGTTGTTTTCACCCCATAGGAACAAGAGTCCAAGTAGTTCACACTTTAGAGAATGAACCTCATACTTCTTCTCATCATATTTCTATCCCACACCCTTATGGACTCCTAGATCATTCCAATGTTTGATTGATTTTGTTGAATTCACTCCCACATTTTCATTGGCCCCTAATATCCTCCAAGATAAGTTGACCATCTATAGTCCAATCCACCATCCATTTACCTCCTTGGAGACCCACCCTTGGGGCTCCCACCCTTCATTCATTTCAAACACTTGCGCCTCCATAAGGCCAATCCATATTGACATTGGGGTACCCATTTCTATGTATGCATATTCAATCCAAACCATTTTTTTATTCATTTGGTAATTGTATAAAGTACCTATTGATTTCCAACAAGCAAGTAGAATTCAACCATCACATTCGATGGTGCCATTTTTTACCTGGCGGAAACCCCTATCACCCTTGGTTGAAGCATTTATATTAAAAATGTTTTTCTGCAAATACCCATATAATTGACCAAACCTCGAGTATCCTAGAACCCTATATCATGATCTCTACATTTTTCCCTATCAAGCACTTCTTTTTGTAATCTTATCATCTTCAAACATCAATCAACGAAAAATAGCCAATATCTGACTGTCCCCTTAACATCAAATTCCCTTTTTGTGGTTGTTTTCATCCCCCATCAACACTAATGCTCCAACCAAGAGAATTTTTTAAGTCTCATATATTCTCGAGCTCATCCATTTTCACCAGTCAGTAAACCCCCTTACAAATCAATACCTGATACCATATTTGATCAGTTGAGTTCAAGTAACAATTTGCTCCTTACAATTGTGACTCCCTTCTTGTCAATATCAACACAAGTTTCCAAGAAGGTAGAAGTATATTGGATATCATTAATCTACAAATTATAGGCCTCATACGAGATATAGAGAGTCATCATTGCTCCCTACTCCCATTAACCCCTGTGATATTCGACATCAACATAGTTTTCATATTACGGTGGGTATTACTACGCGGCGGTTGCAATTATTAGTACCAGACAAAGATCGTTGAATTTGACTAGCCATCAATGCCTCTGAGTCATGAACACCCACCACCATTGTTCACTCCAAATTTCAGGGATATTTCCCATCTCATAACTGTGATTCATCGTTACCGTCGCCCCCAAGGGTGCTGCAGATATCTACTTCATTAATATTTTAGTTACAAATAATTGGTTTTTGTTTTGGTACAATCATGGGGCATGTTTGCCTTGTTTGTATAAATATCATTATTCTTTTCAGGGAATTTTGGTTACAAGTGGATTTCTCTTCCTCCCTCCAAGGCATAGTCCTTAAGTTCTCTCAAACCTTCCTTTGTTTCTCTCCAAGAAGTCATTACACCAAGAAAAATAAACGATTATGTATTTCATTTGTGTTTGCTCCTAACCTCACACATTAGGGGTCATATGTTATGAACTAAAAATCACTCAATAAGCTATACATGTGATCATCGGAGAAGTCATCAATTTAATACACCAAATAACATACTCTTAGCATTAATAGGTTCCCTTCAACAAAGTAAAAAACTATGGAAAGTGGGTTTCTAAAGATTAGCAGGGGATACCAATATATGCTTAGTGTTATTAGCACCCAACAACATGGGCTGACAAATAAAAATTAACGCTATTAGCATGACCAACACAATTGTCATTAGAGAAACTGGCATTGATCCAAAAAACGTCGCATTTATGAAGTCATTCGAATATCACACACCCTCAACTCAAGTGTACTTTAGGAAATCAACTATCCATATATATGAATAGCTCTAGGATCACTCAAATAATAGGGGATACACTCTTATGAAGGATCGCGTTTTACACTTGGAGCTAGATAGATAAAATATTGAAGAGAGCCTATAAAAGGATTCCTTAAGTATGCACTAAAGGGAATTGATAAAGTGTATTGTTATGTTGTTGGTTTGATCTTTGAGAATCCTCATTTCTCTTAGGCTCACTCAAACTTCCATAACTAGCCTTGCTTGGTGCATCAAACCTCTCTCCTCTTGAGAGCTTGGGTGCATTCCTTCACATCATTTGTATTTTATTTGAGAAAAGAGAGAAATTGTTCTAAGTGGGAACACCAGGGACTCTCCCAAAGAGGAAGAAGGGATCTCATTTTCTCACCAACTTCCTTGTGGTGTTATCAATATAGCCTTTCCATTGGTAACAATTCTCATTGTCTTAGTTTGTAGTTATTTTTCTTTATTTCTCATGCATGACCTTGTTTATGTTTTATTTTATTACATATTTCATTGCGGTTCACTAACCATTTGATTCAACTAAATGTGGTGTTGGTTTATCCTACACTGACACTCAAAGGGTTTCCATTTTCTCACTCTTGTGACAAATTATCCTAAACACTCAGTTCTTATGAGGAGAAGGAACCAAAATCCAACCAAAGAAGGCGGAAATATTACATCACTTTAGCACAAAAGAAAGCTACCTCCAAAGTCTGAGTGGGAAGAAAAAAATCATTGATTGGGACCCTTAGAGAATATTCCCCTAGAAATGTGGAAAAATGATCTTTCTCTCACACAACTACTGTAGGATGACCAACCCTGCTAAGACTTATCAGGATTCATGATCTCTCCATTCTACTGTTACAAGAAACTATGATGGGTGGAGACAATGCTATAAAATTGTTCTTTGCTACATTCCTTGATTAGGAGCTCCTGGATTTAGATGCTAGTGGAAAATATGGAGGGATCCTGATGGGTTGGAGGAAAAATTCCTTGCAAATTAATCAACTCCCAAGCCATGCCTTTTGGTTTGGGATCTTTCTTTCTCTCCTTTGAACTCGACATCCACTTCCCATGTCTAAATGTTTATGGGTTGTACACAGATAGGAAGGATTTCTTAAACAAAATCATACAATCCCCTTTGATTAATTTGGATCTGGTCCTATTAGGTGGTGATTTGAATTTCACCCTTGGGGATTGTGATATTTGTGTTGATCTCTTAGCGATTTTTTTCATACATCACTTGGACGAAGCAAGACTTTTTGATATTCAACCCACCAAATTTACTCCCACCTAGAGAAACATGCACTTCAGAGTAGGTCGAGTTGCAAAAAGATTGGACATATTTATCTTGTATGAGGATTTCCTTCAGTAAAACCTTTGGATTCAGCAGTGGGTAGCATTGTTGGGGGTTTCTAATCACAGTCCCATGATTTTGGAGATTATTCTAGGAACAAAAAAAACCTCTCCCTTTCAAATTTAACTCTATATGGTTGAAGGACGAGACATACATATATACCATCAAGTCAAATTGGACCTCCTATAATCCATATTTTCCAGAATCTCCCTCACTATAATCTCTGTCAAATATCAAAAGGGACAAAGAGGTATTAGTTGCATGGAATAAGGAAAGAAGAAAAAGGAGAACAATGCCTTTCTAGAAATTGAATAGAAATTACAGGAGTGGAAAGAAAAGGAGTTTGATGCTAATTTCACTAAATCCCAAAAAGAGAAGATAAAAGGTCTTGAATAGAGTAGGAGAAAACTACTTTTAAACAAGGAAAATGAATGGTGCTTGAAAATCATAACCCTATGGTTGCAGGTAGGGGATGAAAATACAATTTTTTTTTACCATTTTTCCAATGGTAGAAAAGCTTCCAACACCATCTCGTCCATTGATAGAATGGATGGCTCAAAAGAAACTTCCTTTGATGAAATAATAAAAGAAGGATCTGTCCATTTCAAATCTCTGTTCAAAGCAGATCCAAGAGCCACCATAAATACAATTCTCCAAGTTGATGGCCTTTTCCCATTTTTATTGACCAACAAGGAAATGAAAGTATAATGGAAGAAGTAACCAAAGAATAGATGTGGAGAACTTTACAAATCTTCTATAAGGATAAGATCCCAGGATTGGACGGTCTCATTGTTGAATTCTACATGGGATTTTTTGATTTCCTAGGTGATGATATTTTAAAATGGTTGAACACTCTAGAACATTGGGCTAGATACTATCACTTTTCAATGCCACTTTCATATATTTTATCCCCAATATAGAAAACCCATAATATTTTGATTAGTTCAGGCCCATCTCTCTCTCCAACAACATATACAAAATAATCTCTAAATTAATTTCCTCCATATTGAAATATCTTTTGTTGGAAAACATATATGAACAATTTGGATTCCTTCAGGGGAGAAAAATCCATTAGGCCATCGAGATAACATAAGATGGGATACACTCCATCCACACTAGTAAACATAGGGCATTCACTTTTAATATGGACCTATCCAAGCCTTTTGACAAAGTTAGTTGGCTCTACATTAGGCACCTCCTTACACTTCTACATTTTGCTCACTCCTTTGTAACCTGGATCCTAAACTTCATCAATACCACTTCATTTTACCTGTTTATCAATGGATTGGCCTCCCCCTTCCTCAAGGCCAAACTTGGAATTAGACAAGGCTTCCCTCTTTCCTCACTACTCTTTTTACTAGATTTTGTGACTTTCGGTAAGATGATCCGCAATGCAGTCACAATAGACTGTACAAAAGGCATCCATATCAGTGAAAATTTCTCTTTATCTGACCTAATTTTTGTTGATGTTAAACTAATATTTTTTGAATGAAAGATATCATACATAGAGCAGTTAAAGAGAATCCTACAAACCTTCTAAAAATAAACAAGCAAGCTTGTAAGCATTGACAAGTAATATTTGTATTCTTGGGGCTTGTCAAACCAGAAGAAACAAACCATATCTCAGGTCCTATACTTGTAGGTAAAGGATATTGGAGTAGAAATTAAGTATCTATGGTTTTCTATAAAGGAAAATAGCTACATAAAAGGGGATTTTCTTTGGTTACTTGCCAAAGTGGAAAACTTCCTACATTCCTGGTGCAACTGATGGCTCTCCAGAGTTGGAAGACTAGTATTGATAAAATTAATACTGCAAGCAATCTTGATCTACTAGACTTCTCTAGATTTGGTTCCAAAAGGTATCCTAGCAAAAATCAGTCAGTTGCCATATAGGTTTCCGTGGTTTGGCTCAGAGGATAAAAAATATCTTGTGTTGGCCTCTTGGAAATGCCTTGCGGTGTCAAAAAACTTGGTGGTTGGGGGCTAAAAAACATACATATTTTTTCAAAATATCTAGTAGAAAATAATGTATGGGGGATTATATATGGCTCAG
>ML796082.1:664680-679115 GCA_009831015.1 Picea engelmannii
AACATTTTTCTTTCCATTAGATTTAGAACTTGAACTTGAAGAAGAAGGAGAAGAAGGAGGTGATGATGGAGGTGAAGGAGGAATCTGAGGATGGTCCTCTTCCTCTTCACTTTTTCCCTTTGAAGATTCACCCAAAATTGGTCGCTTCCGTTCCAAGTAATCTTCGTACAAAACTTTCACCATCTCCGACATAGCAAGGAATGTTTTCCGGAACTCTTTCTCATCTTGAGAAATCCCTTCTTCCGATGCCATCTTCTCGCTGTGATAAGCTCTCTTTCTCAATCCAATTAATGGATTCTCTGCAACAAGATCGCCTTCACCACGCTGTAGCTTTTCCCTAGTTAACATGCAAAACTCAAATCCAAATGTCAACTAGCTCTGATACCAATTGATCCGTAGGATCTTATAATGACTATGGTTGAGTTTTAATTTTTCATGTGTTAATTAACCATTTGAGAAACTTAATGAAAGAATGAGGAAAAGAGAGGAATTATGACAGCCATATACACATATGCAGATCTGAAATGAAGTAATAAACAACAAACCATAACACAAGAATTGATAACGGAGTTCGGCACAACGTTGCCTATGTCTCCGGGCCTTTGTCTCTGTGGGGGAGGCTTCTTTATTTCTGTTCAAAATCTAAAAAATACATCACGACAGTGCCAATTGGCTACAAGAATGATCTGTTCATGTTCTTCCAGATCTCAAGAAACCTACAAAGAAAACGGCACGCAAAACGGATGTCCAGAGCTCCCAGAAATGGCCCGCAAGCGTCTGCTCCTCAATAGCTTCCCTGCATAAAAATGGCTTTGGCTTGGCTTCCCTTCAGCATAAATCTGCTTTGAATGTCCTCCATGGCCTCAAACGGGCTTGGTTTATATAGATCTGAAGTTGGTTATCCATCCCCAACTTCCTCCCAAAATTTGGGCTCCAAAAATGCCCAATATCTCCCAATAATGGAGAAAATCCATTAAAAACAGGCATTAAAAACAAATAAAATCCAAAATTTAACAAAAAAACCCACTTTTTGTTTAAAATTAGGCGCAGCCCCTTTTTGGTGCATGCCCTGGTCATATGGGACGACCATGTGGCCATGCGCTTCACTGTTTGTGCGTTGACCCCCCTCTACTGGCTCCTAGTCATCGACGTGTGCATAGGACCCAATGCTAACAACTTACCCGTGCACCCAGAATGGTGGATAGCCCCGGTTCCATTGGCAGTGGTTATTTGGTGTCATTGAAGTTCGAGGGCTAGGCCCTATTCAAACTCCGTGCATTTGGCTGTCCGCGCTCTCGGGTGTATGGCCACGGTTGAAACCATGGGTTGGGGCTAAGCCCCGGCCCTTTTCGCCTCCGCATAAAGCTTTGACCAAATTTAAATACAAATTTCGCCGTATAGTTAACAAGGACCACTAGTGGCCCGGGTGGTTAGCCTGGTCCTGCCAGTCCATTGCGTGGAGGAGAGGTTGGGGGTTCGACCCCGGTGGAAACCAATAACTTTTACATAAAACAGACAGCCAACCACAGGGTGCCACGTGGCATCCCATGTCTGGGCCACGTGGCACATCAACAACCAACCAAAAAATGCCAAGTGTCAAATGCTAGATGGTCCATGTCACCTACCATGTTTCCTGCCACCGTACTTGCCCAGTCACCTGTTGACGTCATCCCGTGCCACGTGCCACCCTTACAATGGTGACACGTGTCACCCATATATTGGTCCAGTTGTCTGTCGTACGCCACATCACCTACCACGTGTCATTTCCTAGAGCTGCCACAAAATCTGTATGGTCGTACGGCCTATACAGTCAGCATGCCACGTGGCACTATACAGACTGTACGGACTGTACAATCATCCCCTTTTGTTTTGCCTGTTTGGGTTTTCAAACAGAACGCGATATCTTTCGCATACAGAGCCCGTTTGACGAAGTAAATATATGTCTGGAATCAGGAAGACAAGAGGGACGCAATGGCACTAGTTTCGTCGGATTCCGAGCACTTTCATTTTTGAGCCTTTTTTAGCCCTGTCAGGCTTCTGGATCTGATTTTGGATCATTTGCAAAGCACTAGAACAAGAATTACTCGAAGTTCCAAGCTGTCGTATTCCCAAAGTAATGAGAGACTTCCACGCCACTTCGGGCTCATACTACTTTAGGGAAACTGCATGCCTCACAGTCCAAAACTCCTGAAGCCTAAAGTGTCGGAGCACATGGCACTCATCAGTCATAACACGTGGCTCTCATCACTCATGACACATGGCATTCATTCTAGGCCATTTGGTTCTGTCATTCTCCCATTTCCATGACACATTAGTAGTCATGACATCATATGACATCATGCCACCATGTCACTCCGGACCCATACCACTCTAGGATATTTCCAAGCATGACATTCATAAAATCTCAAAGCCCTAAAACCCAAAGTCCCGAAGTCCTGAAGTGAATATGGATCGTTCATCAACGACACGTGGAGGCATATCATTCACTTCTTTGATTTTTCTCTAGGATAATTCCAAGCACAACATTCAAAACTCCCGAAGCCCAAACTTTCAAAGTGAATCTGGACCATCCATCGATGAGGACATGCGACAGAAGATCCCCCACTTCAGATATATGCCTCTTCAGAAGCTTGCCTGAACAAAGAGATGAAAACTCCCGAAGCCTAAAATCCTGAAGTGAATCTGGACCATCCATATCTAGAGGCCACGTGGAGGCATATCCCTCACTTCAGAAGTACGACACTCTGAAGGATGGTAAGAAACATGCATTGAAACTTCCGAAGCCCAAACTCCCGAAGTGATCACGGATCATTGATCTCAAATCAACCAACACCGTTGATCTATGAAGAAGGTAAGGAGGGAATATCACCTAGATCACAGATTGTAATCTGATCGATGGACACTATCCATTGCGGGGACGTAAACTACCCAGACGTTAATTTTCTAGAGCGGTCCCGCAATTGTAACCATGGTATTGTTGGAAGGGTACATGGCATCTTATGGGGGATTGCAAGCCCAAAAGCGGTGTGGACTCAAACCACCTTCGACAAATTCCACAATCACGTGCTTATATGAAACCATGTCACTGCATCACCTCTACGTTATTGCATCACCTCCACGTCACCTCGTCATCTCCACTCACACTCCCGCTACCGCTCAACTTTAGCCACTTGTTCTCTGCCTAACTCCCAGGTTGATCACCTCGGCGAGATCCCTTTTCCCCAGATCAACGGTTCTTATCATATCCTGGACCCCCCAAACCTTTCTACCTTTAATGATGGGGAGGGGGGGGGGAGGGGGAGGGGTTCAGGAAAAGTGGTTTCCCCACCGTGGGCCCTACCTAACATGGCGACTCCTCAGGATTTCAGACACCCCCCTCTCTAAACCACTTACCGCCTACCTCCCCCTTTGGGATCCTACCGGATTTCCTCTCAATATTTCCCCTCTCACCATGCGCCATCTGTCCTCCACTCACTCCTGTCACCTCCACTTCATCTACATCCATGTCGTCCACCTTCACACGTCTTGTCTTCCTATTCGACGCCCACCTCCATGTTGTCCTATTCAAAACTAGTTTGTCATGGTGAAAGAAATGAGAAGGGTTAGTTACAACCAATACATAGTGTGCTTAGCTTCCGAAATATCAGACATAGACATAGAGTTAAGTATCAGTCACAGGTCGATGCAGATTGGTTCCAGAACACTTCAGTAGACTCCCTCTTCCTCAAGCTGAAATCTTCTCATGCATCAATTTGTCTCCAATGGCCTTCAACAACTCGCGGGAATGCCATTACTCAACATAGAGCTCTACTCTGTCACTCCAAGTCCTATTTTCTATCGAGTCAGTTCCTCCAGTGCATGCATCAGTTTTGTCTCAGAGAGAGTAGTAGTTTTTAATTGATTAATTCTAACATTTTTTTAGGCTATATACAAGAGTGGTATTTTGTGTGTGATAAGAATCACTCTTGCTGATTAAGTATAGTATCATAGTCAAGTTAATAATTTCTTTTGCGAACATTTACCTAAAATAGGTCTCAGACCCCTAAGGACGCGAACCTCTGCAACTCTGTTAAATAGGAGGTCTTTGAATGTTTTCAAGGTCGATGGTTTTTTCAAAGACCCTCATTTTTGGATTGTAAAGAACTATTTCGGATATACCTTGATTGAGAAGTCATGCTCATGACCCAAGACAAAGTTTTTTTGTTTTTCATCAAAGGTGTGTGTGATTTGATATGAAGAAGAATGATTTATGTTTTTATCTCATGAATGGATGTTTTAATGAGTGAGAGATTTTGAATCTATTGATAAGTTATCTAATTCAATATTTTCATAGTTCTTATATTTAATCATGAAAAGTAAATCATTATGTTAATATGTGACCAATGATTAGAGTTAAGGAAACTATTTTTCTTGCCATCGTTCTTGTATGCATGTTTTCTCCTGATAATCATATCTCAATCAATAATTGGAACACCAATAGGTTAATGTATTAGTACTAGGCTTGTTGTAGGTGTAAGAATCATTGTCTGAATGCTTGAGCAGAAGGGTTATCCCAAGATCATCCTTATTTGATGTCTAAGTCCTTTTTCCCTTTGTTACCCAACTGGTTTATACCAACATTTATCTTGTATTGGTCCCACTTGTAAGAGAAAATACAAAAGGATAACGTTCGAATTGAAGGAGGTGTTTTTTCGCAAGAAGACATCTTGACAATCACTACGTAAAGCCCATCGATTAGTTGGTTGGATCACAAGATATGGAGAACCATTCCGCCATTAAACTCTGTAGAGTCTAATTGGGCCTTGGTGGTGGGTTTGGTACTTGTTGTTGAGTTAAAGGGATTTAGGACCCCTCAACATAGTGTCGTCTTCCCTACGGCATCAAGCCCTTCAAATATGAGGTAATGTGTGATATTGCTCCCCTTGAAGTCTGTGATGTTGTTTTAGGAAAACCATATTTGTGGAAGCGACATGTTGTGTATGAGTCTAGACCTCGCAGTGTTATTATTACTTTAGGTCAACAATTGTACAGGATATCAGAGGTAGCGTCGCCTACCGCTATTTATTTAATCTCTTCTAAGAAATGCATTAAGGTCATTTCACAAACCGAGAAGTTTGTCTTCTTTGTGATTCGTGCTCACAGTAAACAAAAGGTTTCCCCCACATTTGTGACCTTTACACAGAGCCTCTCTTTGCAGCAGAAGCAAGTGGACGAAATTGTAGAAGAGTACAGAGACATCTTCTCCTCACCCACCGGGGTACTAACACACTGCCAAGTCAAGCATCCAATTGATATAACCCCTGGTGCATCCCTACCTAATGGACCATTTTATTATTGCTCGCTGATGGAAAATGATGAAATCAAGCGTCAGATCCAAGAGCTGCTTCAAAAGGGGCACATCAGACCTAGATCCTCCCCTTATGAAAGCATAATTGTACTATAGTGTATAAGAAATACGGGACTTGGTGGCTCTACATTGATTACAGAGAATTAAACAAAATCACAGTAAGGAACTGGTACCCAATTCCCCGAATTGATGACCTTCTTGACCAACTGAAAGGCACCAAGTTCTTTAGAAAAATTGACCTAAAGTTTGGCTACCACCAATTTTTCATTGAACCAACTGATGTATGGAAGACACCTTTCAAATCTAAATAAGGTCTCTTCGAATGATTGGTCATGCCCTTTGGCTTAACAAATGCACCAACAAATTTCATGAGGTTGATGGATGATGTATTGAGACCCTTCACCAACTCTTTTGTGGTGGTATATCTGGATGACATCCTCATATTCAACAGAACTTGGGAGGAGCACATGCGGCATATTCAACAGGTTTTGACCACTCTACATAAGCACAAGTTATATGCCAACTTGGAAAAATGATCCTTTGGCATGAACAGGGTCCAATACTTGGGCTACAATGTTGATGAACATGGGGTACATGTAGATATAGCTAATATCCAAGTCATCCCTAACTGGTCATCCCCAACCATACTACCCGAGCTTCAAATTTTCTTGGGACTTGGCAACTTCTACCGACGGTTCATGTTGGGATTCTCCCATATCGCATGGACCCTCAGCCAAGTGACCAAGGGAAATGGAAATGAACAGTTCGCATGGGGGAAGGCACAACAACGAGCATTTGATTATCTAAGGCATCACTTATGCTCAACTCCCGTACTCTCCTTACCTGATCTGCAACAACTGTTCGATATTGAGACTAATGCATCCAACTATGTTGTAGGCACAATTCTCACTCAACATGGTCATATGGTAGCATACCATAATGAGAGACTCTAAGATACTGTCCAGAAATACCCCACCTATGAAAAGGAAATGTATTCCATTGCACAAGCCTGTTGTCAATGGAAACATTACATTTTGGGAAAGGAGACAATCATCCACACTGATCAAGAGCCTTTGCAGTTCATGCAGACACAGGGGAAGTTGCAGAACGACTGCCATCATAAGTGGTCCAAGTACCTACAATAGTTTCATCTCAGCATCAAGTATAAGACACAGAGCACAAATTGTGTCACTCACTTCCTCAATCGACCTCATGTGGATGCACTCACCACCGTGCTCCATTCTTGTGGGCATGAGGCATATAAGTGGCTCTAACTTTATCAGCAAGATCCAAACTTTGCCACCACCTATCAACTCTTGGGCACATGTGGGAATGTCATCGATTATCACATTCAGGATGGAATCTTATGCCATCTGGGCCATATCTGTGTTCCTACAAGCAAGCGTGCAAATATGATTTGGGAGGCTCACTACAGTTGGATGGTAGCACATTTTTGCGTGGAGAAAAATGTGGTCGTTGTTGGGTCGCCAAAGTACCATCTTTTTACCAACCTTTCACTTCACTTTTAACCATATTCCACTTTCCCATACCCTTACATTAAACCATTTTCATGATTACATGGGTTTTATACATATTATTTTCCAATGCATCCATTTTAGTGTTTTTGAGTGAATTTATGATTAAATATTGGAAAAATGACATGTTTACACTTATATATCAAAGTGGGATGAGTTTCATGATGTTTACCGGTGTATTTGAAGACTCCAACCAAGTCAAACTTGTCCATCAAGCCTCAAATTCGAATCCTCTTCAACCCCTTGATGATTTGATGAAGATTTGAAGATTTACTCAAGTATCTTGGATGGAGATTAATCATGAAAGAGAGATTTGTGAGAGGATTTGTAGAGATATCACTTGATAGGTGTGAGCACATGGTTGTAACGAAATGAGAAATTTGTGGATCTAGGAGAGATTTGTAGATCTAAGTTATCTTAATTTTTTGTATAAATAGGAGTGCCTCCTCCATTTCAAAGGGAGGACTCCTGGAGCATTGTGTCCAACTTATGATGGAATAAGAATCAAGCTTTATTTTCACATCAGTATCCATTCTGTAGTTTAGATTTAGAATTCTTTATTTTATGTGTTACTTTGTTCTTGGGAGAATTGAACTCACTCCAAATAGATCATAGTATCATTTTCTTCTTGTTCTAATGCTTTGAATAAGTTTATATGCTTTATTTTTTTTATTAGAATTATTTGATGATCTTGATTGTTGATAGGTTATTTGAAACATTACGAGAAGACCTCCTGTAAGGGAGTTATTGTTTTCATGCCTACAACAACTAAGCCTTTTTAAGTGTATTTATTTTCAATGCATGAGTGTTTACTTGATGATCTTGATTGTTGATAGGTTTTGTGAAATATCATGAGAGGACCTCCTGTAAGGGAGCTAGTATTTTCTTTCCTACAACAATAAGTCTTATTAAGTGGAATGAAAGCGTTAGGATTTGATTGAATTTTCTTAGATTAGGGTTAGATGTCTACTCCTGCATATATTTTGTTGGCATCATCACAAGCTTATGAGCATCCCTGGTTGATAATTAAATCAAAGAAATTTAAGCAATTGAATTGCCCAACATTTCGACGTCGTTGTCGGGGATGGTGCTAAGGGATTAGGCATTAGGAATTTAATTCAGTATGTTTTCTTTAGTTTTATTGATGAAAATAAAGGGATCTAACTCATGGCGAAAGGACAACTTGGTGACAACAGGATCTCGGTAAGCATGAGACAATTTTACATGATTGTTTTTAGTTTTTCCTTTATGTTTGTTTTCATAAAATTTCATTCATTTCCCCATAATTTTCATTTGGTGGTGCAGTAAGAGCCACCTAGTTTACTAATCATTGGTAGGAAGATCTACAAGAAAAAGGGACACGCATCAAGGAGGAAAACAAGTGGAGTTTCAAGAGATAAGAAATTGAGGTCTGCATAAGAGGTAATTTTTTTTTTCTTAAAATGCTTTTCAAAGTTGCAGATTTCAAAGATTTAAAGTGTCGCCAAGTTCCTGAGTATGCTCTCTTCTTGTGCCTAGTTGCGATCTAGAGATCAAAAAAGCGAATTTGGAAATAAGTTAGTCCTAATGTTCATTTTGAATTGAAAATTTCTAAACATTTTTGCGAAAAAAAAAAATTTCATAAATAAAACCCCCAAAAATGAGTCATTCATAATTTGCTTGTCTTTAGACTTCTTTGAATTGAAAATTTCTAAACATTTTTGCGAAAAAAAAAATTCATAAATAAAACCCAAAAAATGAGTCATTCATAATTTGTTTGTCTTTAGACTTCTTTGAATTGAAAATTTCTAAACATTTTTGCGAAAAAAAAAATTCATAAATAAAACCCCAAAAAATGAGTCATTCATAATTTGCTTGTCTTTAGACTTCTTCATAGATTGGGCATCTCATATAAAAAATTGCTCCATTTCATTAAAAATAATAAAATTTAAATAAAAAAAAATCAAATATAATACACAATTTCAAAAATATATAGATTAAAACATAGTTTTTGAAAAACAAATCGAATAAACATAGTTTAAAAATAAAACTTTGTTTTAAAACAAACATAAAATAAATAAATAAACATAATCAAACTATATATATATATATATATATATAGTAAACATAAAACATAATTTAAATTTAAATTTAAAAAAAAAATAACAAAATTAAAAAGAAAAGAAAAGAACAAAACCAAACCCACGCAGGTTAAAAACAAAACACATAAAAAAAAAAAAAATACTTTAATAAATAAAACCACGCCTTTAGTTTTTGGACTAATAGTGTATCACAAAATAAAAGAGATTGGCGAATGAACTCAGTCGAGAACATAAACAAATTTTGTGTAATTTAATAAAAACAAAAAAATCAACAGTGTTATGGCGCATTGTTTGATACGCTCTACAAATATATGCCCAGTGTTTGGTTCGATCCAGCCCTGCAATTTGCGTTAAGAGGGCCTCGGTCACGCTCTATCAATTCGCTATATAGTTCATCCTCGGCCTTTGAAAGCCCGGTTCATAGGTTCAATACCATTTCCAGTCTTGGGCTGCGACCTCTTTATAATTTCAACCTGTAAAAAATAATCAACCCTGCGCTATTCGATCCGAGCTGTGTTTATGCGGTGGTAAAGCATTTGTTTATACGGTGGTAGGTTAGACAGTTGCTATTATTCGGGCTATTGAAATAAAATTAAAATAAAAAAAGAATTGTGGTTGTTTAAGAACTTGACGCGTGGAGCAAGAGTTGGCACGTTTGTTAGTAGCTCGAAGATCCTGGGTTCGATCTCGGCCGATTCGCCCTTTTTAACCACCCATCGCAACCAAACTCAATTCAAATAACTTAATTCCCAATTCATTTAATAACTCACATTCTTGGCACATTGTTAAGTCATTTGGTTTGTTATAATGAGGTCTCGAGTTCAAACCTCTAACCCTGCATTGCGCATTGGATGAATTCTATTTTGTGCAAAATAGGGCTACCACTTGGCGCCCACTGATTGGCCCACGTGTCAGCCCTTCATTCGCCCATGTGTCTGGACAATCACTTGCCTAGTCAATTGCCACCTCAGCAATCCAGTGATATTCCACGTCAGCAATCCAGTCAGGGGTCTAGTCATCATCCAAATCAACCCATGTCACTTCCTAGTCAGCCTCTGCATCACCTGCCACGTGTCTTCCATTGGTGCTGCCACGTGGCACCCCTGCACAACATTTTTATTGTTTCCTAAAAACTTCATATCACAATAATTTTCTCATACGGAGTCTGTTTGAAACGAAACACGCGGCGTTGGAAAGCTATGAACGAGCTATACAACAAGGAGGCATTATCAACAACATTTGAGTAAAAACATTTTGGTCATTTTTTTTTTGTATTTTGTAGCCATTGGACTTCGAAAAATAGTTCAAATAATCATATCATTAAAACATGCTTCTAATACTTTAATCAATTTTTTGAATCACTAAATTTGAGCATGAAACAAAGAAATTACCAAAGAAACACTGACGGGTAGTCCAAGGTGCACCACTTTTCGAGAGGTAAAAAGTGGATTTCATTTTATTTTACTTGGATTTGTTCTATTTAGCATTAATTGTGAATTTTTGCATATGTATCAGATGAAAAAAGACTGATCACCTCTATTCTTTGATAAACTCATGTTTTATTGCAAGTCAATGCTAAGTTTTTTGCAGGTTCTGGGATGATGAAGAAGACCAATTTATGCACTAGTGGTTTTCAAATACCACATACTCTTGAGAAAAACATGTCCAAATGAAATCATGAAGAAGTCAATATCATTATATTTCAGATGATATCCATCATACCATTGCTATCAAAATAAGTCCCTCGGAGCCATTATGTGATGATTCATCTTATTTCCTTTGAGCCTAACATGTTGAAGTCAATCCTAAACTTGTCATCTTCCTATCACTACTAGATCGTGGCTTCAACCCCTTTACAGGTTTCATACTTTCCTGCCTCACTTTCACTCACCCCTAACCCATGAATAAAGTCACTTAGCTCACTTACCAAGCTGAGTTACCACCTTGTCATTTTCCTTTTGCCAAATAAAGTCTGCTTGGTCTTTCATCTATGGTCCTATAAATCATTACTCTATACTCGTGTTAGATCATGGGGGATTCCGTATGGCCCTCCTCCTGACAAGTCTTGGCCCATCGACATCAACACATCATTTGGGATTGAGAGTAGAGACCTTTTCAGTACCTTGAGGCTTGCATGCCTTAATGGCAAGTTCTTTCGCCAATAAATAGCGGGAATACATCAATGTCCCTTTTTTGTCGGATCTTCTAGGTGACTCGACGTGTGACACATTTATTCATACCTAGTAAGATGTACTTGGTCATCTTGACTCTCATTGACATTAATGGTGAGTAGTCTCGTGTCGGTTAACAACATTCGTTAATGGTTGGTAATCCGACAATTTCTTTCTATGTTCGACATCAACAAAATTTATTCACATAGATAAGAATTATGCCACGATGAGAATATGAATGAAGACTATATGGTTCCATGACACTCATAGAAGCTTGCAATAGTGTTCCAGTAAATCAAATATTCAGTTCCAGAGTTCAGCACCAAGAACATAGTTCCAGCAATAAGATGGTACAGATGTACCAATTTCAGATCTCATTCTATGTTCATACACCCAAGTAGATCAGATTATTTTCACTCCAAAGATCCATGATCCAATAGTAGCAGCCAAAAGATTCCAAGATCTCTTAGATGCATAGCTCATGATTTTCTCAGGTAGGTGAAGGTATGTTGTTTTCCAATATTTAATCAATAATTCCTTGAATGCTAAATACATGTATTTGGAAAATTTCTAATTCACCATTAACCTACCCTATTTGCTAATTTTTCCAAGGATGGGAAACATATACAGTTTGGGGGGATATTCATCATATGCCATTCATTTATTCGATATTACATCTTTCATAACCTCATAATATTTTGACCAACATGTTTTCCCAATTGAGTGTTATTACTTTATAAACACCTCCATTGACTTCCTAAAATGCATCATTGCTTTGTACATGAAGCACATATTCCAAAGAAAATATACCATGTGGACGATGGATTCCATGAATTTGACATACTTCAATACACCTTATTGAATAAGACTAAAATGATTGAATGATTGATACACATATTACTGAATCATCATTTTGAATGCATTCATATGATTGAAATTTCAAGTCTATTCTTTGTTGTAGCAAGAAAAATAAAATGAAAGTGTTGTCACACAAGAACCAACACTTACAATATTGATGGTTGTCACACAAGAACCAACCATAATCAAGAGGAATAAATGTTGCTACATAAAAAAATACTTTTGGTTGTCACACAAGGATCAACCATAAGAAAAAAAAATGTTGTTATATAAGGAAATACCTATGGTTGTCACACAAGAAGCAACCACAAAAAGCAGCTACCACTTAGATATCTTTAAAAAAAAAAAGGCTCCATCACACAATTCAGGAAATTCAATGCAAGGTTGCATGAGGACATGCAACACCTTCAGTTGGGGCATATGTTGGGTCGCCAAAGTACCATCTTTTTACAAACCTTTCACTTTACTTTTAACCATATTTTGTTTTCCCATACCCTTACATTAAACCATTTTCATGATTACATGGTTTTTATACATATTATTTTCCAATGCATCTATTTTAGTGTTTTTGAGTGAATTTATGATTAAATATTGGAAAAATGACATGTTTACACTTATATATGAAAGTGAAATGAGTTTCATGATGTTTACAAGTGTATTTGAAGACTCCAACAAAGTCAAACTTGACCATCAGCCTCAAATTCGAACCCTCTTCAACCCCTTGAATATTTGATGAAGATTTGGAGATTTACTCAAGTATCTTGGATGGAGATTAATCATGAAAGAAATATTTGTGAGAGGATTTGTAGAGATATCACTTGATAGGTGTGAGCACATGGTTGTAAAAGAATGAGACATTTGTGGATCTAGGAGAAATTTGTGGATCTAAGTTATCTTAAATTTTTGTATAAATAGAAGTGCCTCCTCCATTTCAAGGGGAGGACTCCTGGAGCATTGTGTCCAACTTATGATGGACTAAGAATCAAGCTTTATTTTCACATCAATTTCCATTCTCTAGTTTATATTTAGAATTCTTTAGTTTATGTGTTACTTTGTTCTTGGGAGAATTGAGCTCACTCCAAATAGATCATAGTAGCATTTTCTTCTTGTTCTAATGCTTTGAATAGGTTTATATGCTTTATTGTTTTTATTAGAATTATTTGATGATCTTGATTGTTGATAGGTTATTTAAAACATTACAAGAAGACCTCCTGTAAGGGAGCTATTGTTTTCATTCCTACAACAACTAAGCCTTTTTAAGTGTATTTATTTTCAATGCGTGAGTGTTTACTTGATGATCTTGATTGTTGATATAGGTTTTGTGAAACATCATGAGAGGACCTCCTGTAAGGGAGCTAGTGTTTTCTTTCCTACAACAACTAAGTCTTATTAAGTGGAATGAAAGAGTTAGGATTTGATTGAATTTTCTTAAATTAGAGTTAGATTCTTACTCCTACATACATTTTGCTAGCATCATCACAAGCTTACGAGCATCCCTGGTTGATAATTAAATGAAAGCAATTTAAGCAATTGAATTGCCCAACATTTTGGCACCATTGTCGGGGATGGTGTTAAGGGATTATGCATTAGGAATTTAATTCAATATGTTTTCTTTAGTTTTATTGATGAAAATAAAGGGATCTAACTCATGACGAAAGGACAACTTGGTGACAACAGGATCTCGGTAAGCATGAGACAATTCTACATGATTGTTATTAGTTTTTCCTTTATGTTTGTTTTCATAAAATTTCATTCATTTCCCCATAATTTTCATTTGGTGGTGTAGTAAGAGCCACCTCGTTTACTAATCATTGGCAGGAAGATCTACAAGAAAAAGGGACACACATCAAGGAGGAAAACAAGTGGAGTTTCAAGAGATAAGAAATTGAGGTCTGCATAAGAGGTAAATTGTTTTTCTTAAAATGCTTTTCAAAGTTGCAAATTTCAAATATTTAAAGCGTCACCAAGTTCTTGAGTATGCTCTCTTCTTGCACCTAGTTGCAATCTGGAAGATTAAAAAAGCGAATTTAGAAATAAGTTAGTCCTAATGTTCATTTTGAATTGAAAATTTCTAAACATTTTTGTGAAAAAAAAATCATAAATAAAACCCAAAAAAATTAGTCATTCATAATTTGCTTGTCTTTAGACTTTTTCATAGACTGGGCATCTCATATAAAAAATCTCTCCATTTCATTAAAAATAATAAAATTTAAATAAAAAATAAAAATCAAATATAATACATAATTTCAAAAATATATAGATTAAAACATAGTTTTTGAAAAATAAATCGAATAAAAATAGTTTAAAAATAAAACTTTGTTTTAAAACAAACATAAAATAAATAAACAAACATAATATATATATATATATATATATATATATATATATATATATATATATATATATATATATATATATATATATATATATATATATATATATA
>ML796082.1:685492-695621 GCA_009831015.1 Picea engelmannii
GTTACATCATTTACTTATTTAAAATATATATTAAAAATATTTAAATTGGATTTACAATATACTATTAATATAATATTGATTAATATAATATTGATGGTTAACATATCTTTATAATTAATATATACAAACATTCTCTATTATATGTATTTATCAATACATCTATTACTAGTAAATTAATATTATATACTTACTATGTTATGCTACTTTCAATTCGATGTAGAATACTTAGTAAATAATGTACATCATGTCATATAATTCAAATTAATATATACAAACATTCTTTATTATATGTATTTATCAATACATCTATTATTAGTATATTAATATTATATACATACTATGCTATGCTACTTTCCGTTCGATGTAAAATAAGTAGTAAATAGTGTGCATCATATCATATAATTGAATATAATTGAATTATGACACTTCCAATCTTAACATACATTTTTGTTACATAGTTGTTTCAACATAACATAACACATAGAATATATAATTTAGTATTTAATTTATTTGTAACAACTATATATGTATCTATTAATATTATATATACCTTTCAAGGGAGTATGAAGAAGATCACATTGTGCTTAAACGATGAATTTGAGTTGTATCTATATGTTGTACTTTTTTCCATCATAATTTAATGTGTATCATTTCGTAGTAATAAAATAAATAAGAATGCATAATCAAAATTATAATTTACGGAAAAGCATGGGAATACATATATAACCAAAATTATAATTCATGGAAAAGCATGGGAATAAATGCATTCAGGTTTCTTATTAAAATAAATAAATAAAGAATTAAGTATTTATATAATTTAATTTAAATCTTTTTTAAGGTGTGAATCATATATATCTCAGAAATTTATAAATTGATGTTACAAATTAATTGACAAAATTTTGTAAGATTTATGTAAGAATTTTAATAATGATAAGTGAGTTAGTTTAATTGGTTTAGAGTTAGATGTAAGTTTTTCATACTTGTTATTGATCATTGTTATGGATTCCACTTTCTTGATTTTCTAAACAGATTATTTAAACAAATTATCATCCATAAAATATAAAAAAATATTCAGAAAATTTTGAATGAGAACATTTCCTCAAACTAAAATATTGTATTATAATAAACAGAAAACAAAATATAATTTCAAAATAACATAATTAATATTTATAAACTAACAACAAAATATAATTTCTATATAACATGGTTATATTTATTAAACTTAGAAAAAAATATAATTTCAATATTTATTAAACTTAAAACAAAATATAATTTCAAAATAGCATGGTTAATATTTAATACAAGTAATACTAACTTATTAATATGCCATTGCAGTAAATGTAATACTCAGCAATTTATATTTATATTAATATTTTTTCACATAAAACAATTTTAATTTTATGAGATACAGAGCTTAAGCTTTATCAAGAAAGTATACCAATTTACATATTTTATGGTATATGGAACCTAATCTTTTTCAAGAAAGTATATCAATTTACATATTTTATGGTATATAGAATCTAAGCTTTGCCAAGAAAGTATACCAATTTATATGAGTATTGTTTAGCTGTTTTATTTTTAATTTGAATTTGGAGATATCAATTTATACAAATGGTTATTTTTAGTTATTTAAAATCCATTTCTAAATGCAAAAATAGATTCAGCATGCTGAATTTTTTTTGGGAAACTAGGATTATACCTAAATAATCGCTCAAATTTAAGAATTTAACAATTTCTAACCTAATTTCGAACAAATATCCCTGAAAAAAATCATCATTTCATATAACTTTTAGCCTACAACATCTACATATACAAATAAATGTATAACAACTAATCAATTCATTACAACATACTTGCACTTCAAATAAATGTATAACAACTAATCAATTCATTACAACATACTTGCACTTCATGAGATTGTATTATTAATCCCTACTAAAGATCTGGAATTATAGCAATGCGTTAAACTTGCCTGCATTTCTGATTTTGCATTACATTGACAATTTTATTTTTTTTAATTAATTTTTTTTTTTTTTTTTTTAATTAATTTAACGATTTCAGCCTCCTTTGCAAATTAATACTAGCTACAAATTTGCACTTACATATATCTTTTATAAAATCATCAACTTTATATATAAATAGTAAATCTAAATGTGCGACTTGTACGAATCGAACCGTCAAAACGCAACCATCAACAGGATTTAGTAATGTTAAACAATTTTGAAAATAACTAACTGCTTCATAAATCTAACTATTAACTTTTAAATAATTATTTCCTTCATACATCTAAATATTAAGTTTCTGTTCACTTTTTTATTTAACCAATTAAAATATATATATATCCACTTTAAGTTTCGGTTCACTTTTTATTTAACCAATTTAAAAATAAAAATCCACTTTGCAATGATGAATACAACTAAAAATAACATGACCTGATGAAATGCTACAAAACAGAGGATAGCATCGTGTAGCCTGAGTTCTTTTTTCTTTTTAAATCTTAAAGCAACTATGGATCAATCAAAAGAAGATGTGGGTCACACTGTGGGCTCTTTTCCAGATTAGAAGTGTTCCCTGGAACCATGGATCTATCACGATCTACCAATTTCAGGTTTAGTTTATTGCTTCCAAGGCTTATTAAAAGTACATAACCAGCAAGCAAGCAGACTCGTGGTTTGAATTTTGATGTTGCAGGGCTTATGTATAGCTTGCACAATAATTTGCTTTTCTTTGTAAGCCTCTTCCAGGGGTTTGAAGACGAGATAATAGGATTCATTTATAATCATATTATTATTTTGCCTAGAATATATATAGATTTTTTTTTTCAGACCATGGATAATAATCTAAGAGTATATCTAGTAACACGCAAGTTATTACGAGGAAAATCTCTCTATGGCTAAGGGGAAAGCACAACAGAAGGAAATCACTGTAGAAATCAACTATATTCTCAAGTATGTTATATAAACAAAATGTTAGTAAGACAAGATAAAAGGCCTACTAAGATGTAATTAGCAAAAGTGAATAAGTTACAGACTTCCATGTCGGCACGGTTCGGAACCGAGAAACTATGTTCCTTCCACTTGGGCCTCCACCACTTCAATCCTCCACCAAAAGCAAGCTCATATAAGAGAGACAATGAAGTTCTCAATCAATAAGGGAAGAGTTTGGGGGCTGAACAATGTGTTCAGACTTAAAGGCCAAAGGGATGCAGACTCAATGTGAAGTGAATAATTCCTCTAGAGTAACTTTTCTCAGACTTAAAGGCCAAAGCGATGCAGACTCAATGTGAAGTGAATAATTCCTCTAGAGTAACTTTGCTCTCAAAGTTGAATTCTTTCTCCTCTTTTCCATAGCTTGGAATTGAGCCATTTATAGCCTTCAAGTGGAAATGAAGGGCCGAGTCAGAATGTTTCTAGTATATGGGAGGCCAAGGATGTGTTCAGACTTAAAGGCCAAAGGGATGCAGACTCAATGTGAAGTGAATAATTCCTCCAGAGTAACTTTGCTCTCAAAGTTGAATTCTTTCTCCTCGTTTCCATAGCTCTGAATTGACCCATTTATAGCCTTCAAGTGGAAATGAAGGGCCGAGTCGGAACATTTCTAGTATATGGGAGGCCAAGGATCATTGATCTCCTGTCCTAACATGGAAATCCAACACTATTTTTCAATTTTGGGCACATTTCCCGATGTATGCGGGTTGTAGTGGTGCAACCTGCGTATACGCATGTTGTATAGTAGGTAAGGTGTGTATATGTGAAAAAAATGTATTTTTAGCTCTGGGATTTGCAAAAAGAGATTAAAAGTCTGCATGGGGAAATGGAAAAAGGCCTTATATGCAAGATTGCATGGGGTGAGGAAAATCTTGCTATAACACAAGCTAGATATACCAAAAACTTATGACTTAGCAAGGGTCGAGGTGTCTTGAATCCCACCAAGGTGGTCCTCTATCCCACGGGTCGTCTACTCTTCTAGCATTATCACAACGCCTTATGACAACGTGTAAGGACTCTACACCCCTCTGGATTTTAACATGTGACCTCCGAGAAGGAAACAAATATTCTTAAGCATTAGGCCTATCACCCACTCAAATTGTAGTCAAATCGCTACGGGGAGGAGGTCCCTTGTCCCACAAAAAGGGAGGTCAATTTGGTGTCCTGACCTTAAAATATATTATTATTATTATTATATAATTTAGAGAAAATGAAATTAAAACTTCTCTCTCTCTCTATATAGGATATCTTTAGCAAAACAATTGAATATGGAAGTTCACAATATTAAGAAGGATTCCCACTTCTCTATCACCTTCAATGATCAAACTCTCAATAATATGATCAACATTAGAGTGCAAAAAAATGTTTTATTTCATCCCAAGACCCCACATGTCTCACCCATACAATATTGCAGTTTACTAATTATCTAAATTCACAATATTCATCTTTACATGTGTCACTCACATGCAAAAGTGCACATGTATTTATCATTTAAAATTCATAACTCCTAAATTCACTCCTAGATGTTTCCTAGATCTTCTTTAAGTTTCCTTTTTTATGTTGCATGAATAGTTACACGTCCTTATCATTTATTACTTTTCTTTACTTCAACTTTAGCCTACTATTTTTAAGTCACAATTCAAATTGAATTAAGATTTTCATTCCTAATTCTTCTCCATGATTTATGATGATTTATGGATGCTCTTGACTTGAATTTCCTCTAATAAATAATTGATTTAAAATAATATCTTCCACACTTCATAACTAATTCCTTTAATATTTTAATTTCAATTTGAAATTTGTTATTAATGAATACTAATAATTTAAATATGTTATTTTAAGTTATTAATTTAATCTTTTTTAACTTAAATACACTAAATTATTTGTTTCACTTAAATGAAATGTATAATCATAATTATATTTGTACATTTTATTTTATTTTAATTTCACTTTCCAATGCATTATTCATGGATGACTTTTAGTGAAGATACCCAGAATGGTATGTACATTATGCCCTTAAAGACAAATTGTATTTTAAGAGTGTCATACGTGCATGTTTTTCAAGTTTCTAATTATTTATTATGGGGAATTGGTGTAACAATGGAGACATTGTTAACTCACTTTGTTGCACTTATTAGGAAATTAATGGTTACTATGGAATAAGACTTTCATGTTATTGTGCACCCCTTAGTTGATCCGTGTGAGTGACTAAATCTATGGCCTACCCTTAGGGCTTTGTGCAACCTTCGAGTAAAAGTGTCCTATACTTTTCAAATCCATCCATGAAAGTAGTGCGAGTAGGTGGAAACAGGGATGTTGCTCCACTTTTTCTGATGGTACCTGGTAAACCTCCATACAACCCCATTACCCATGCATAAATTGATATACAAGCATTGTTTCCTTTGCCTGCATTCACTACATCATTTCATCATTAATTTCATCAATCATATCAAATATACATGACATATTCACAAAATAATTACTATTTCCTTACTCAATCTGGAGTCCAAAATCTTGTCGATGATATTTCACGTCAATGTGCTCTTATAGTTCCCTATCACACTAGGCAAACTATTACTAGTATCTATAGTTTAATATGTCCATATCTCATTTAAAATTGTCAAGAGAATAAAATCATTATCATCCAATTCACTATATTAATACATAACTAATTCATCTAAACATAATACGAATTATAATTAAACCATTTAATCATTGTCAAATTTACTTAATCATAATTAAAATTCAAGTTTCATCATCATAATAATATTTAATAATAGCGTCATTTGTGAGCCAATTCCCTCAAATAATAAGTTTGATATATCATAATAATTAAATAAAATAAGATACTACATACACCCCCTCATAAAACAAACTTCATCCCAAAGTTTCAAAATATATAAGGAAATTGTTGACACATCTCATCTTTTTCCTCCCAAGTAGCATAATTGGGACTATAGCTATCCCACAAGACCTTTACCTAACCTACCAAACAACATTGAAGTTGTTGAGTGTGCTAGTCCAAAATGTGGATTGGTTTGGCCATCAAGGCCCCCTCCTACGACATATTCAAATATATTAGATCAATAACATATGAAGGATAAAACATTTAATGACGCAAAATGGAAACATGGAAAATATCATGCATACATTCTAATGATGCAGGTAATGCAAGTCGATATGAAAAGGTAATTTTTTCTCTAATATCTCAAAAGGTCCAACATATCAGTGTGATAACTTCACTCCCTTCCCAAAATTAATTGAATTTGTTTGCAGCCTCACTCAAAAAAATACTTTATCCCCGATCTCATAACTTTGATCAATCCTTTGCACATCCACATAATTTTTTTCTTTGTCTCGTGCTTCCTTGAATTGCTTTCATCTACTCTTCCATTTCTTGAATTACTTTTGTTCCCACCAGAACTCTATCCTCTAGTCTATATTAACTAAGAGATGTTCTACATGGTCTTCCATACAGGAACTCAAGTGGTGCCATCTTAATAGAACTTTGATAGTTGTTATTATAAATTTTTTTTACAAGTGGTAGAAAATCCTCCAAAATCTTTTGTTGATCCATAACATACATCCTTAACATGTATTCCAAAATTTGATTAGTTCTTTCAATCTGACCATCAGTCTCTGGTTGATATGTTGTACTAAAATTTAGATGTGTTCCCAATGCTTTGTGAAATATTGTACATAATCTTCTTGAAAACATTGCTCCCCTATCTAAAATTATATTTTTTGGAATACCATGTAACCTCACTATTTTGTTAATAAATACCTTTGCAATCTCTAGATCTTGGTATGTAGTCTTTACTAGAATACAATGTGCGATTTTTGTGAAATTGCCTACTAAAATGAATATTGAGTCATGTCTCCTTGACATCATCAGTAATCCAACTATAAAATCCATTGAAATCACCTCTCATTTTGATTCTGGTATCACATGTGGTTGTAACAATCCCACTAGATGTTGATGTCCACCCTTTACTTGCTGACATTCAAGACATCTCGCTACAAAATCCACTATGTCTCTCTACATTCCTTTCCAGAAGAATAATGATTTCAAATCCACACTCATCATTTTGACTCCCGGATGAACCATATATACTGCTATATGAGCTTCTCTTAAGATCCAATTACGTAATTCTTCATTTGGTGGTATATACATTCTTTCATAAAACCATAATAAACCATCGTCATCCAAATAAAATCCTTCAAACTTTGGAATTATGTTGGACATGCATTTTGGAAACAATATACATAAAAATACTAAGTGTAGAAGAAGTTAGTAGAAAAAGAAGGAAGATTTGGGAGTGTGCAGTTGAGGAATAGCTAGGATTATAGTGCACAGAAAGAAGAATAAAGAAGAGGAATTAAATAGAGGAATAAAGCATAGAATCAAGAAGGAGAAGAAATAGGGATACAAGGAAGGTTGATAGCTCGACGTGCTAAAGGTAGAAGGATGCCAAAAAGCAAGAAGAACAACAGTTAGAGGGAAGAAGAAGCATGCATACTGAAAAACAGGTGAAAGCATCCTGAACAACAAGTTATAAAATTGAGTTATCATGCATTGTAATAGGGTTTTGGGATGAACAAAGTAGGGTTTTAATCCCTAGAATTTATGTATAAATATGTAATGAGTTAGGAGATTAAGGGTTCTATTATGTTGAAGAAGAAGAGTGATAAGATAGGATGAGAAGGAAATAATCTATGTTTGAATTATAAGGAGATGATGCAGAGAGAGAGAAAGGCTTGCAATGTAGAGCGGTTAGGCTAGGGGAAAGGAAATATAACCATGATGTATCTTTGTAAACACAGTGCACAAGCCTAAAGAAATTACCAAACACATAATAAAAAAGCCAGTCATTATCAACATATCTCGGATTATCATCATTATCCTTATAATTAATATATACAAACATTCTCTATTATATGTATTTATCAATACATCTATTACTAGTAAATTAATATTATATACATACTATGCTACTTTCAATTCGATGTAGAATAAGTAGTAAATAGTGTGCATCATGTCATATAATTCAAATTAATATATACAAACATTCTCTATTATATGTATTTATCAATACATTTATTATTAGTATATTAATATTATATATATGCTATGCTACTTTCAGGTCGATATAGAATAAGTAGTAAATAATGTGCATCATGTCATATAATTGAATTATGACACATTTCAATCTTACCATACATTTTTGTTACATAGTTGTTTCAACATAACACATAGAATATATAATTTAGTATTTAATTTATTTGTAACAACTATATATGTATCTATTAATATTATATATACCTTTCAAGGGAGTATGAAGAATCTCATATTGTGCTTAAAGGATGAATTTGAGTTGTATCCATATGTTGTACTTCTTCCAATCATAATTTAATGTGTATCTTTCCGTAGTGATAAAATACATAAGAATGCATAATCAGAATTATAATTCATGGAAAAGCATGGGAATAAATGCATTCAGGTATCTTATTAAAACAAATAAATAAAGAATTAAGTATGTATATAATTCAATTTAAATTACTTTTTTAAGGTGTGAATCATATACATCACATATATCTCAGAAATTTATAAATTGATGTTATATATTAATTGACAAAATTTTGTAAGATTTATGTAAGAATTTTAATGATGATAAGTGGGTTAGTTTAATTGGTTTAGAGTTAGATGTGAGTTTTTCATGCTTGTTATTGGTCATGAATTCCACTTTCTTGATTTGTTAAATAAACTATTTAAACAGATTATCATCTATAAAATATAAAAAAATATTCAGAAAATTTTAAATAAAAACATTTCCTCAAACTAAAATGTTCTAATATAATAAACAGAAAACAAAATATAATTTCAAAATAACATAATTAATATTTATAAACTGAAAACAAAATATAATTTTTATATAACATAGTTATATTTATTAAACTTAGAACAAAATATAATTTCAATATTTATTAAACTTAAAACAAAATATAATTCAAGATAGCATGGTTAATATTTAATACAAGTAAATTGACAACAAAATATAATTTCTATATAACATGGTTATATTTATTAAACTTAGAACAAAATATAATTTCAATATTTATTAAACTTAAAACAAAATATAATTCAAGATAGCATGGTTAATATTTAATACAAGTAATACTAACCTATCAATATGCCATTGTAGTAAATGTAATACTCAGCAATTTATATTTGCTGATAATATTTTTTCACATAAAACGATTTTAATTTTATGAGATACAGAGCTTAAGCTTTGTCAAGAAAGTATATCAATTTACATATTTTATGGTATAGGGAGTCTAAGCTTTGTCAAGAAAGTATATCAATTTACATATTTTATGGTATACAGACTCTAAGTTTGGCCAATAAAGTATACCAATTTATATGAGTATTGTTTAGTTGTTTTATTTTTAATTTGAATTTGGAGATATAAATTTATATAAATGGTTATTTTTGGTTATTCAAAATTTATTTTTGAATGCAAAAATAGATTTAGCATGCTGAAAAATTTCTGGGAAACTAGAATTATACCGAAATAATCATTCAAATTTACGAATTTAACAATTTCTAAGCTAATTTCGAACAAATGTCTCTGAAAAAAATCATTTCATATAACTTTTAGCCTACAACATTTACATATACAAATAAATGTATAACAACTAATCAATTCATTACAACATACTTGTACTTCATGAAATTGTATTATTAATTCCTACTAAAGGTCTGGAATTATAGCAATGAGTTAAACTTGCAAGCATTTCTGATTTTGCATTACATTGAAAATTTTATTTTTTTTAATTAATTTAACGATTTCAACCTCCTTTGGAAATTAATACTAGCTACAAATTTGCACTTACATATATCTCTTATAAAATCATCAACTTTATATATAAATAGTAAATCTAAATGTGCGACTTGTACGAATGGAACCGTCAAAACGCAACCATCAACAAGATTTAGTTATGTTAAACAATTTTGAAAATAACTAACTGCTTCATAAATCTAACTATTAACTTTTAAATAATTATTTCCTTCATACATCTAAATATTAAGTTTCGGTTCACTTTTTATTTAACCAATTAAAAAATATATATATCCACTTAAA
>ML796083.1:9535-21896 GCA_009831015.1 Picea engelmannii
TCCGTACTCCGTGGGGCACTTATGCTTATCGCAAAATGCCCTTTGGATTGATTAATGCTGGTGCTACCTTTCAGAGAGAAATGGATATTGCTTTCCGAGGCTTGATCAATCACTCCGTAGTAGTCTACTTAGATGATGTGACCGTTTATTCCAAAAACAAAGATGATCATCTAGCTCACTTGCGAGCCGTTCTGCTACGATGTCGTAAATACGGCATCTCTTTGAACCCCAAGAAGTCCATATTTGCAGTAGAACAAGGTAAACTACTAGGATTCATTGTGTCTAGTGATGGAATGATTATTTACCCCGAGAGGACCCAAGTTATCGTTAAACTTCCCCCACCTACCTCCAAGAAATCCATGTAGTCTTTCCTTGGCCAGATTAATTTCGTGAGAAGATTTGTCCCCAGTTTCTCCGAAATGGTTAGGCCTCTCCAAAACTTGATTAAGAAAGACACCCAATATCACTGGGGACCCACAGAAAACCAAGCTTTCAACGCTATAAAGAAGGCCATAATAGAAGCTCCATCTCTCATGAGCCCTGATTTCTCTAAAGATTTTACACTCTATACTTTTGCCTCTGGTCGTTCCTATGCCGCAGTCTTAACTCAGAAGAATTTCGAGAACAATGAAGTGCCCATCACCTTTATGAGCTCTGCTTTCAAAGGCGCTGAACTTAATTACCCAACAGTCGATAAAAAAGCCTACGCTGTGTTCAAGGCAGTTAAACATTTCCGGTCTTATCTTTTGAAGTCAAGGACGAAGGTCATTGTCCCTTACCCTGCCGTTAGGAACTTGTTAGTGCAAAAAGAGTTAGGAGAGAAAAGGGCCAACTGGGTCACCTCCTTGTAGGAGTATGACTTAGAAATCACTCCAGCTCAGATCGTGAGAGGCCAAGGGTTGTGTAAATTGGTAGTTGATTCGGAAACTGAACAACAAGAAGATAGTCATACGTCAATCCTAGAACAACACGATCAAAGTTTGATTTGTTGCACGCAAAACCTAGTGAGTCCTTGGTACGACGATATTAGACACTGTCTTCAACATGGATTAGCACCCCATCACCTTGACCCTGCCAAGAGAAGAGCATTGAGACTAAGGTCTGCCTCCTTTCATCTAGTTAACGGTATACTGTTTCGTCAGAATTTTGATGGCATACTGATGCGTTGTCTTGAGAAGGACAAAGCAGAGAAAGTTTTGCTTGAGTTGTATGTAGGAGAAGCTGGTGGTCACTTCGGTGGTGATACCACTGCTCATAAAGTCTTAAGAGCTGGTTATTACTGGCCAACAATTTTTAAAGACGCCCACGCCTTGTGCCGAAAATGTATTATTTGTCAGAAAGCGTCAGGGCGATTGCAAAAACCAGCCTTCCCTTTGCAGCCCGTTACAGTCGATTCTCCTTTCCAGCAATGGGGCCTTGATATCATTGGTCCTATTAACCCTCCATCCTCACAACAACACAAGTATATTGTGATAGCCACTGATTACTTTACTCGATGGTCTGAAGCCACCGCGCTAAGAACTATTAACACAAGTCAGGTGATTACCTTTCTGAATTCGAATATCATCACCCGTTTTGGCATCCCTGATTGTCTAGTCTTTGATAACACTTCATACTTTTCCTCTCTTGAAATGACTGAGTTTTCCTTAGAGAAGGGAATAAAGCTGAAGTATTCTGCTAGTTATTCCCCTCAGGGCAACGGCTTAGCAGAGTCAACAAAAAAAAACTTGATTAAGATTATCAAGAGAACCGTGGCTGAAATCACAAAAACTGGCACAAGGCACTGCTTAATGCACTGTGGGTTGATAGAGTAACACCCAAAGCTGCTATAGGTAATTCCCCCTTTTTTCTCGTTTATGGCAGAGAAGCCATTTTGCCGCCTCATATTCTTCTTCCTTCGCTCCAATTGTCACAAAAAGTTCAAGAGGAAGAATGTCCCCCTTTAGAAAGCCGTATTAACGCTTTGATGAAGTTAGAAGAAGTAAGAATCCAAGCCAATCATAAATTAGATCAACATCAACAACTGATTAAAAGCTGGTTCGATTCTAATTCTGCTTCTGATAGGAATTTTGAAGTAGGCGATCTCGTCTTAAAGTGGGACAAACCACATGAAGGGAAGGGTGAACACACCAAGTTTCAAAATCTGTGGCTTGGGCCATTTTTGATTGCTGAAAAGTTGGGTCCTAGTTCTTTTCATTTGCAGAATCTTGAAGGATAGCCTGACACCTACCCAGTGAATGGCCAAGCCCTGAAAAGATACTTTGCCTGATTTCTATCCTTGTATATTATGTAAATATTTCCTTTTGTTTTTGCCTTTGTGTTCGTTTTGATTTTGATTTGATTGATCAGTTTGGTGTGTTTTTTGAAACATATGCATGCCTGTGTACTGAGCCATTCAGATAGAGACCATGGGAAAATATCTTCGCTGAAATAACTTCTGAAAGGTTGTACGAACATCAGTGATATATTTCTAAAAAATGAAAATGATGTTGGAAAATTTTGTTTGAAATAAGTTTACTAATTTCGATCTCTGAGTGAAGTTTGTCATGATTATCTTTATCTTTTTACGCTATCCCTTTTCCGTAAAGGAATGACTCAAAAGGATGTCTCCCTGTCGTAGTAAGTTGTTTTAGAAATAAAACATTTCTGGAGTTGAATGAAGGACAGTATTAAAAATTTCTGATGAGGTCTGAAAAAATATGATAAAATATCTAGATTTTTCAGCATCACCCCGCTCAGCTATTTATAAAAGAAAAACAAAACAAAAATATTAATAAGAGATGTGGGAAGTGTTTGTAAACCCGTCGGGATACTGAACAGGTCCGCTGGCAGTGGGGAAATGCAAGCATGGCGCCAACACAACTTCGTCGGGGTACTGAACAGGCCCACTAGCAGCGAAGCAATGTCGGGTAAAAAGAAAATCTGTAAAATTATAAGAAACCTCTTTGAAAAGTCCTTTATTATAATCTAGAACTTCTTGACAGGATATAGACGTTCGAGTGGGTTAAATGGAAACCCTGTCGAGGCTATGGACACCTGCTGGCAGCAGTGGCCATGCCAACAGTATTGAAGATTTTATCATAAAAATCATGACTTGCTGATCTTGAGACTGTTATTGGTTTGCATCTTTTGAGACATCTCTGAAAAAGATGGTAGATGATGATGTTAGTACGATTTTCTGGTTGTTGTTTTAAGTCGAATTTTCCTTTGCTGTCCTGATCTAAATTCATTTCTTTTGACGGAGATAACTGCTTCTCCCAGTGTGTCGCCATTGTTGGTAGCCAATTCAATTTTTTTTAATTGCCCTAAAAAGCTGCCTACACCTAATTGTCTTCTAAACGACAAGTCATCGTTGCATTTTGCAACTAGACATTTGTTTCATTTTTTGCGACAATTGCAATTTGATTTCGATTCAGTTTTCACAACTGAAAGTGTGAAAACCCCTCCATCGTTATTTGGACTGTCATGATCTGCTTATTTGATACCCCGATTGGTACTTACCTTTGGTCTGCGATTAAATGGCTGAAATGACTTTCAAACTATGTCCACTCACTTTGATTGCGCAACTTGATTTCTTTGGTAAAGCATTGAACATGTTAAGTTATGAGTTATGTTTGATTTCATAAGGGTCATGGTTGATTTTGGTTTTATATATGATATGATTCTTATTGTTTTGAGCTCTTAACTTATCGATTTCATAAAGTCATTGGTTGCAATGTTTATAAACTGTGATTATGCTAAAAAAACGCATGGGTCATATATCAATTTGATTTCATATTTGAGTGGCAATGTTTTACGCTTGTCACATTGGTAAAACTTTTGGATTTCATGTTGGATCGAACTATACACTTGGCGCATGAATATAACATATGGTTTTGGTTCTACATTTGATCGATGGCACGTTGATATGGTTATACACCGATTTGGGTTGGCCGATTAATATGTTTTAAATGTTATGATTACTGATGGGAAAGCGCTGTACCCAGCCATTAATACACTGCATGGCGGTGGTAATCCCACCACCTTCGCACGCATTACATTGATTCACTCCCCTTTGAGCGCTTGCAGCTGTTAAGCCCTATCGTTTTTCCTCCTGTGTATTGTATTGTTCAAACCAAACCCTATCATGCACAGAAGCCATGGCTCCTATCGTAAGGGCTGAGCCCAACGGGTGCCAAGCATTGCTGATGTTTGATGGCGCTTACAGTGACCTGGAGAAGTTTGGGTGGCTCCCGTTTATAAAGAAGTTCGATGGTTACAACCCTATCGTGGCTCGACAATTTGCGTTATCATTCGATGGCTGCCGAGCCAAAGTTGGAGATGTCCAACTTGAAATTGATGAACAGTTCCTTAGCTCGGCAACCAGCCTGCCTGTTACTGGACAGAGGTGGTCGAAGAGTTGCAAGGTAGATGACGTCCCATGGACTTTTCTTTTTCAATCTCGAATGGTGAACTCATGCGACAGAGGTTTTCCTACAAAAATGTTAAAACCACGCTGGCATGACCTGCTAATGATAATTAAGCAATTCATTACTTGCGAGGGCAGGTACGGGTTCGTTTTCTTGTTTCACCTTCGTCTATTGATGGTTTTTATGGGTTTTGAACTTAGTATGCCCCACTACCTACATAGAAGTTTGTTCAAGATGGCCAAAAGGTACAAGCGTAACCAGGCTGATACCAGCCTCTTCCATTTGGGGTTGATTAAAATGATTATGGTTTATGAGTTAGGGTTACGTCGTGATTGTTGGGTTGATTTTCTCAGTCGTAATGGATTTGAAGAATCAAACCCTCTGTATGTTGATAAACCTATGGTGATCGAAAGCAAGCCTATCCCTGTGCCTTACAGCGTTTTGCTACCCAAACCTCTACCCGACCCACCTACGAAATTGCCTATGGCTGTGACTAAGCAGGTCGAAATTGCTAAGCCCGCAACCAAAAAGCCTAAAGCTAAAACTCATGCTAACTCTAAAGGAAAGAAAAACGCTCGCTTAATCTCTCGCATGGTGAGAAATAAACCTAAACCCCCTGCCAAATCAGAGCCTATTGTGGTCAACGAAGACTCTGATTCAGAGATTGAACGTTTTCTCGCCGACGAGTATCCTTACTCAGAAGGCTTGTGTGACAAACCTCCTTATGACTTTGTGAAGAATTTACCACCTTGTCTGTGGGATGATCCTAATTTTCCTGGCATTGAACTACCTCGAGGAACCCTCGGTGAATCATCAAAAGCCCCATCTGCTCAACCAGCTGTTCCTCCATGCGATCAGTGTGGGTTATGGTTGGAGAGATACTACTTAGACGTGTCGATGTTGCAAACCAGAATCCATGCCCTGGAAGAACAAGTGGCCAAACTCACCGGTCATGATGCAAAGGTGCAACCCACTAACAAGAAGCAGTGAACAACTAGTTCAATTCTGTTCAAGAATGTCGAGTCAGCCACGGCAATTGTCAATTCGAAATTGGCATAGCCTCAGCAACTTCGTTGGTATAACTTTCACTCATTTATATGGCACATTTGTAAACTCTGTATACATCATTGAACTTCTCTGTTACATAAACATGCATTGTTGTATATGATTTGTTTTGGTAAATCGAATTTTGTTATTGGATTTGGTCTTGATTCTATTAATCATATAATGGATTTGATTGTTTTAAATTAGTTTCGATTGAATGTTCTGTTGTATCTATTATAGGCAAGCTGTTTTGCATTTCTAACCTTGAGACACGATTTATGCTGTGATCTGAATTGGTTATGAGACATATGGTTATCTGTTACAATTTGATTTACATATCGCTTTGACCAACCTGGATACGATTTGGATTTTGTTTTAGAAAAAAGGGTTTTTGTTTTATATTAAAAATTGATACAAATCGTAACAGTCATCCAACTCCCAGCCAGTCAATTCGCTATGATCAGTCGACCCTGTTCTTTTGTGAATTGGAATGACAATGTATTTTCATTTACAAATCGATTTGTAAAACAAAATGATCATGCCCAGGATGATGAATTTGTCTATAATTGACTCAGACCCGATTTTATTTGATTGCCGCCTAGCTTATGGTTATCATTGTTGTTGTTAGGTCTTGACTATGTCACGCCCAACAAATGAAATCGATGGTGGCTTTTGGTCAATACTATTACGCATGTTTCGTTTTGATGTATATCGTAATAGCCTTCCCGTATTTGATCACAACAAGTTGAATTTTGTGCTTAATCTCTACAGCTTGTTGATTGAAACGATATGAAATCTATGAATATTGCTACAGCTGTAACATATATATTTGATGTTCAAATGATATCGGTTATAGTTAGGTTGTGGCAAATCTTATTTGATATGGTTACTATCCTGTTCGATTATAGTTGTGTTGAGTACGATTATATCGTATCTCATTTGATTTGATTCACTGTTTAAATTCGTTTGATACAAAACAGGCCTGTCAAAGTTTGACCATGTTTTGTGGTAACTAAAAACAGAGCATTCTCTACTCTGTTTCGATTGCATTTATTTTGATATGATTTAATTTAAATGATAGTTTCATTTGAGTTATTAGTAATTCGTTTTTTAAAAAGATTATTAAAAGATGATTCGATTTGATTTTATTTGATTATATCTGGTCCTGTTTGCTATTCTAGACTAGCTACAGAATTAGATGATTCTGTAGCTAAGTCTGTGGAGTCAATTTTTATTGTTTTCTTAATGAAATATTCTTCTAACTTGATCTTTGTGTTCTATTGCAGGCAAATTCGAATTGGCAATAAATATGATGAGCGGTTAGGGGATGTTTTACAGATTCTACTTGCATTTTATTTCCTTAGTTTAGGTGATTTTGGGATATCTCCCAGATTGTGTAAAACTATTTGATGTTATCCACAAGGAGGTTTTACCTTGTGAAGAGACCTATATATACTTATGATTTTTGTAATAATGTTCATCCTCAGTTGTGGGAGAACAAGGATATGGAGTTCTATCACGAACTGGAGCAGAATTGATGTTTTGTCATAGCTTTAGCTTCTCAATATATCAACACTTTGGTCCATGTTTTGTATATCATTTTGTTTATGGTTTATTATTACTTTTTCTATCTAAATCAAATGCGAATGATATAATTTTATTACTGTTATCCATATCTTGTCTCTTCCAAATAGATAAAAGACATAACAATTGTTAGTTCAGTTTGTGAATTATAGTTTTATCTTCTTCATAAATTGAATTTTTATATATAAGTTTTCTGCATAATAGGTTTTCCTTATTGCAGGAATTTATAATCATAAGATTGTTATGATTTTCTTTTATGTCTTGTTTGTCCTGTAAAACACTTCAAGAAGCAGCATAGCTGATCGTTTGTGAGAAGCTTTTGGACTAAACGGTGCGAGTTTCCCTCCTCCGAGCAGCTTAGAAGCAATCATACACAGGGCAGACTTGGAGCGTTTCCAGGTCAATTAGTCTTTTGTTTACTGTTTCATTAAGTAGCTTAATTTAGATATAAGATTAATTAGATTTATATTAGATTTTTTAATTTCAGTAAATATATTAGATCGTTTAATTTCAGTAGTTTTATTTCTTTTTTATAAAATATAAAAATCAAAAAAGGAGATTCTTGGCTGTCCTAAGGCAGCGAACACATGAGTTTTGCAGGTTTTAATTAAATCTGTAGGTTGTTCATAGTGTATATTTGTGAATAAGAAATATTATAACTGATAATCAGATAGCTGGTTTGAATTATCATAATTGTAGTTAGTCAATTGTATATAATAGTTAGAATAGTTTGATTTAGTTTTAATTTAATTTAGTAAGTTGTTTTAATCAGGTTAGTATATTAGTTAGTTAGTTTAGTCTATTTCATTAGTTAGTTTAGTTTTTTTTTAGTTTGTTTAGATAGTTTAATTTGTTTATTATTTTAGTTAGATTAGTTAATTCAGATCAATTTTTCTCTTTGGTTTTCTTAGGAGACCTTAGAGCGGCCAACAGAGCCGTTAAACTCGTCAGGGTGGTCCATTCCAAATGGTTTGGGTTATTTAGACAACCCCGGACCGGTTCCACTCTCCCAGTTGACGGACGGTCAATTTCGCCCGTCAATAGGCTCTCAGTGGAAGCCAAATACAAAAGGTACATTCAAAGGCAAGAATATTGATACATCTAAGATTAAATGCTTTAGTTGTAATAAGTTGGGTCATTTTGCTAAAGATTGTTGGTTTAGAAAGAAATATCCTAGGAAAGGGAAATGTCATGCCTCAACCACTGAGGATGATGTGTTATCTCCTAAACTAGCACATTCAAAATTGTCATTTTTAGGTGATAGGAAGTACTTGAAAAATTTATTTTTAAATTTTTATAGGCTTGTTTGAAAGCCCATTGTTTGTAAATAAGTTCAAAATAAACATTGCATTTGGTTTTCTTTTGAAAAAATGACAATTACAGGTTTCAGTGGCTTAGGTGAACCTGTAGGCGTTCATTAGCCACCGAAAACCTTAGCTTTTAGTGGTTAAAAATGAGAATCAAGGCTTTCATTAACCACTGAAAACACATAAGCCCGAGAAAGTTAGAGCTCGCATTTTGAACGATCTAGTTGTCAAATTGGCATAATGATTGAAGGTTGACCACCGAAAAATAGGGGAAATGGCGAAGGAGTGGCGGTATGATTACTCCATAAGTGTTGATTTAAGTTTTGATGCGCCGTGGTACCTTCTGAAACTCCACCTGCCAATTTGAACTAAATCTTTTCATACACATAATTTTATGATTGATTTAGTTTTGCCTAACTTTTTTAAAACTCCATGAAACCATCTGATTTCAATTTTAAAAGAGTTGCAGTTAATCATTACCCTTTTAATCCGAGTATTTGAAAATCCCTCTAATTTCGGGATTATATCCAAACATATTGTCATTCTTCATTTCTGTCATACAGAAGCCTGAGTATTTGCAATTTTTATGCCAATTAACTTGCCTTAGATCTGTTTTTCTCCCTAACATTGTGCTGACTGTCTCCCCTAGCTCGAAAGTGTCAAAATTTGTAGATACAGGTGCAGATCAAGTTCAATTCATGAACAGGAAAAGAAGGCATGTGCAACATCCGATGACTACAGCTGTGTGTTGAAGTTTCTGATAAGTCAAACAACAGGTTTAAGCCACAAATCGACACACCAGCCAAGTGTAAGCACCAAGTTCTTCGAGGATCAGTATAAGCTGATTTGTGATGGATTAAAAAAGATAGACACTATGCAAGAAAGTCCAACACCCCTGGTTCTATTGCGTGCTATTTGATAAATATGCCATCTGTTTAAAACTTACAAAGGAGAAGAGATCATCTACCATGCGCTCAACCAAGTCGACAACGAAATGTCTTCATAGAGTTTTGACAGGGCCGTGTTCGTTTATTTGAGATTGTAGATGTCGGGTGCTCAAGATCTTGTTCTTTTGCTGTGATTACGAATTTCATTCTAGGCATAGATATTTCCTTTGAGGTTTTGACTGCAGAAAGTTTCAACACCCGAAGGGTAAACTTCTAAGGGGTCCTGTAGCATTGTCTCCATTCAAGATGTTCTTTCTTTTCCAAATAGATAGAGATATTAATCCAGTCCTTACAACAGAGATCGATTTATAGTCATGTTGATAAATAGGTTCCTCGCGCCAAGATTAATCCATGATTACATAGATGCACAATTTTGTAGGCAGAGAATGTGCGCCCAACAGATTTGATAAGGGGAACCGATTCCAGACAATGTCATTTTGAAGAATGTTATTGATTCCTTGTCACAAGAGGTCTTTGAGATTGATGATACAAAGGCATAGAAAAATATAGCAATATTAGTTGTTTCTTATTCTCTGAGGCTTTTCATTACAATGAAAACACCTTGGTATCTCTTCCTTCTGGCTTAGGCATGGACTGGAACAACTATTACTAGGTTTTTGTAATAGGTCATGATTGTGCTCACAAGTTTTTCGCAAAGAACAAACTGATGAAGGACATTGTTGGTACTTTGACATTTTTTCCATTTATCTATTCATATGAACCATGATGCTCTAATCACGATAGACATCATGCTAAGATAAACATGCTAGGTGAAGATAATGTCTGGCATCCTGTTTGGAGAGAGAAATATGAAACAACCAAGGTTTTGAAGACAACATTGACAATTGGATATGGCCCCATTCGTCCATGGATGTCCATTGTTCATTGATCAAGATGGCACTTCGATTTGAAAAAATTTAGGCCCAGTAAACAAAAGAGAGTGAAAATAAGCTTGGAATGTATATTTTCATTTATGGCAATTGTATGGCCAATGATAATATACAATACAAGAATTATTGGCTGTATTAAGTTTTGGTTGATGTCTTGGCTTAGTTATCATTTTGGATGAGTACTTTCACAACAGTTCATCATACAAGCACCTCATATACCTTTCAAATCTCTAGAAAACAGGAATGCAGCCTAGGCTCAGCTGGATGGAACAGTTCATTGTGACTATCCTCATTGGATCGAAATACTATGTCATAATATCAATGTAAACATCCCTGCTATATGCATGGAGCTTCTACTAGTCTAGATATGCATGTCTATGCATGCGCTACAACTCAAGTCAAGAAAGCTATGGAGTTTTCTACAGTTGGCAGTAAATTAGAAGAAGACTATAGGTTTTAATGGGACTCTTCTAATTGAACTCCAACTATAAGAAGTCACTGTAAAGCAACCTTGAAGTTTTAGAGGCTAAGACAAAGCACATTTTCAAAATTTTACAGCTATCCAAAGATAGAGCTTTCACCAGCGCAAAAGGTGAAATTATAACTAGTTAGCTGATGAAAAACAGAGCTTTCACCAGCTAACTAGCAGATCGTAAGGTGAAATAGTTGGTGAAACCTGAGATGGCTAGAGAAAGAGTATTTTTTCCCAGATCGAAGTTTTACTCAGCCAAATCTCTTAAAATATCTTTCTAAAGATAGATATTGAATTATAATGTCCAATCTAAGATCCACTTTTGATGCAAAGGAGTTAGAGGAGGATTTCAAGTTGATTTGACACTTATTTTGGGGGCAATAAATCAGGGTTTTTCTAAACTTGGAAAATTCGAATTTATCTTCATCAAAGGATATCAAATAGCCTTGTAAGGCTTATCTGCACAACACAAAGGTTCTACATGATCTGAAGACCATGAAATAAGGAATTGACCTATTTTCTAGGTTCATCTCCTTTCTTTTTGTAAAAAATTGTTTTGACTTTCTATCTTTAGCAAGTTTGATCCTTTCTTCTAGGATCTAAATATTTTATTGTAAAGCTATAAAGCTAAGGATATGAGAGAAATAAGTGGGGCGGGGTTCAGTCGTAGGACTGGGGTTCAATTTTGGATACATTTTTCTCTTGTACTAAGACTCTTATCTTGATAATAGAATCACAGTCTTCTTTTGCTGTCAATATTAGATTTATTCATGTACTTCATTATTCTGTACTTTATTTCAGTTTAGCTCAGCTTCTAAGAACTGTTATCTTCTTATTAATCTCATGAACTTGAATTAAAGGAATTCTTACTATCTTGTATGACCCTACACACTGTTGTACTTGGTTATCTAGACTAGTGTTCTTCATACCCTATTTCAATTACTCTGTCTGATCATTGATTTCTAAAAGCACTGTCTTATTCGAATGCATGATAAGTTGTTCTTCTCATTAGCCATTGAGTTATCCCATTGATCCAAGTATACCTATTTATCAAATTTCTTAAGTTACCAAGCATCTTTAGCTTACAACCCTAAAGAGTTTCTTGCAGGTCTAACATGATGAATCCAAAAGAAAGAAGAAAAGTTATTCTAATGAGAAGGAAAATAGAAAAGAATATTATTTGGTTTCTGCCTTATCCAGTTTACTTTCCATGGGGCCAAAAACTTCGTTAGTAGACAGTGGTGCATCAAAGCACATGACAGGGTACAAGGATATCCTCTCAGATTTTGAGAAAAAATCTTTTGCAGAGTAGGTCGAGCTTGGGGATGAAAAATGTTACAAGATAAAGGGAGTAGGCTCTATCTCCTTCAGATTGGAATCTGGGGCTAGACTTCATGTTGATGAAGTATTATATGTTCCAGGGCTCAAGAATAATCTACTATCAGTTGCAACCCTTGAGGAAAAGGGATATTGGGTGATCTTCAAGCACATGAAGGTACTACTATGGGATAAAGGTGTTAAGAACCAAACAACAATATAGCATAGAAAAACCTCAGGAAAAGTATTCAATGCCTTGAAAAAGAGATAATTTCAGATAATAAGCCTCTTCAAGGGGGCAACCTCCTTTTACCCCACTTAAATGTTCAAGTACAAGATGATTCAAAATGAAAATGTCTCCTTGGTATATATAGGAGACTAGGAGGTATAA
>ML796083.1:40189-54048 GCA_009831015.1 Picea engelmannii
TGAACAGGTCCAAGGATCGTCATATGGTAGCATATTGTTCATCTTGCAGAGAAGATAGGGGGAGACATACCCTTAGGGGGAGTCATTCTTCTTCCCATGATTCTAGGAGGAGATATTTGAAGAAAGAGCACAAAAGCATAATTACAGGGGGAGCAATGGTCACAAGGGGAGTATGTTCGATGTATCTTCAGCATTACATCAGAGTGATATCCCTTCTTCAAAAGGGGAGAGATTATTCAGAGGAAGTTCAAAGACATTCAGATAGGGGGAGAAGCCCCAAGAGGAGAATGTCCCTTTTCCATTGATGTCAAAGGGGGAGAGATAATCACATTGATATTGATGGGAGAGATTGATGTGGAGAGATAATTGTTGCACCTCTTTTGTCACCTTGGTGAGAAAAATGGAGGTGATTGCAAGCTCAGTTGGGTCTGTTGAGTAGGACAGCTGCAAGGAAAAGAGTTAGGGAAAGAAAATAAAAACTACAATTAAGAATTAAACTAAGAGATGCAATAAAAATCAAATTCATGAGCATAGGGACATAGAAACAAAAAGAACCATAAGACCCATGTCACCAATGTTGAGGCTAATATATTAGTGAAACAAAGCACCAAGAAGAAAGGGGACTATGAGTCCCTTCTTCCTCCAAGGGAGGGCTCTTGGACCCCCATTAGCTAGCTCTTCTTACAACAAAAGAAAATTGGAAAATGATGAAAGAACTCTTTACAAATCCACTCAATGGTTGAGATGGATTGTCCAATGTAATGGTGCCAATATGCTCTTGAAAAGGATGGAGTCCTCAAGACAATAGAGGCAACATAACATTACTTTGAATTCCTTGAAAAAATGAGGTGCATTCATGGATTTTTATAGCATTGCTTTGGGTTATTGTTTAACTCCTTTGTAGTGTGAAAAGAGGCCAATTAGGGCATTCCTAGGTCTTTGACCAGCCCACCAGTCGGATCCAGTCCATATTTGAGGGTCAAATCATCTTGGGAGCTGAACCATAAGTGGGTGGGAGGCCGACCACTCTCATAAATGTGCCATTTAGCAGGTGCACGACTTTTTGTGATAATAGTCGCGTATTGTGCGCCTGTGCACAATTTCTACGTTCCTGTTCTGCGCATGCACGCGCACACCTAATGTCTGCATAACGCTCTTCAATTTTTCACTACTTTGCATAGTTTTTTGACCTTTTTTTGAATGTTGTGGTATTAATTCAGGTCCATAGATGACTTCATCACTGTTTGACGATGTTGAGTTCTTGTAACCATGTGCGGACGAAATTTCAATGATAACAGATGCCCCCTGATGGATGAGGTTAGGAGCATACGTATAGCCAAAATCCATCAATGTTTCTTCTACTAAGAATGTTGTTGTAAGAGAGAGCAATAGTGGGATCATCCAGAGTGATCCGTTGGAGGAAAAAAAGGAACCGGTGGGACCCGACCTTTCATGAGGTGTGTAAAATAGAAAAGGCATGCCCCATGCTCGTGTCATGTAACTTTGAAAAAGATGACTGAAGTGTTGTTGTAGACAACTGCAGCGCCCTCGGGGGCGGTCGTGATAAAGGAAGAAGACAATTATGCAAATGAACATACTCTGAATAGTAGGCAGTGATCGCGGTAATAAGTAGCCGCGATTATGTGGGCATTGATAGCCCCGCCAAGTTTAGAGGTCTTCGGTAAATGAAAGAACTAACTGCAATAGTCGCAAAGTAAGACCCACCATAACATGAGAAAGTGTTGGCGTCGAATGTTAGGGGGGTCAACGACAATAGAGAGTAATGGTGTTTCACCCTATGCCATCTGAAATCTCTCATTAAGTGGATAATGAGAATCAAGATACTGTCGCCCTTTTGTAAACTATGTTGATGTCGACAAAAAAGGGGGACGCGACTCCCAGAAGAAAATGGCTTCGTGAGATCTACTAGGTGAGGTGAGGAAGTGGAGGAGGTACATGGACAAAGTCAATATGTGGGAAGACTCAAGACTGCCCTTGGTTGGAGTATGTGTGAGATAAAAAGTGGTCACAACCGTTCGACGAGGTTGAGTGTCAGGGTGACGATAAGACCGGGGATAAGTTGTGCCAGAGGCAGGACAAGGTGAACAAATTCAGAGGGCAGAGGTAAGTGTCCTATGGGGTACTCTAAAGATATGGACGATGCCGACAAGGGTAGATGATAAGTAGTTCTCCAAGGAAGGGTGACATGGGTTGCAGTTGGCCAAAAAAAAGAAAGTAGGTCGCCCAAAGGCGATGACAAAAAGGGAATGTAACGACTGGAAATAAAGGCGTTTGTACAATAAATAATGAATATTTGGGGAGAAGTGTACAATGACAAAAATGGGTGCCCCAGTGTGATATGGGTGGCCTAGGTAGGGCATAATTTTCTCGGAGAACTAATGAAGGGTGGGGGCCCCATTGGTGAGTTTCTATATGAGGTAGGTGAAATGAAGGTAGATTTGTAGATGGGCAAACTGATTGTGGATGAAATGGAGGGTTCATGATACTGTGGAGGTGCAGTCAAAAAATAGAACCGTGAAGAGATAATCTGGGAGTCTGTGTGGGAAAGCTAGCAAAATGAAGAGAAGGAGTATGTGGTTGATTCGCGACATGATGAAAGACTATCGGGACTCCCATCCCTAAAGGGTTTGGAAATAATAGCATGAGTGTCAGAAGTGAAAAAAGGTGCTATTAATGGGACAACTCGTGTGGGTAAGAATGCTACCGGGTGACAGTATCGAAGATGCAAATGGAGGTGTGGGTACTACAGAGCTGGGAATGGGGATCCTAGAGGCAAATGTTAGAGGGTGTGACTGGAAATGTAAGTGCGATATAGAGGGAAAGACTACATGCCAGTGATGAGTATATACCTGAAGGGGTTGTACCGATGTATGATGATCAAGTACCTGCACACATGAAAACCAAATACCTAACGTGAACAATATCTGAAGAGAATCGAAGATATGAGCATGTATTTGATAAGTGTGAATATGCACATGTGTGCCTGACCAGGGTATGAAAAAAGGCGTCCCGGGGGCCAGGATGAAAAGAGGCTCAGGGACTACTATGATGTAGATGACGGGATGTTGATCCCGTGGCTAAAGACGGATCGAGAAATGGACACCGTGGGCTACCGAAATAGTGAGTGGAAGTGTGGCAAAAAGGCCTATATATAGCTGTAGGGCCTACATTGCCACCTCATTTGTACCTGCTACGATAGTGACTGGATGAGCAGTTTTCATAGGAGATTTGGAGATTTGGGGAGGATGAGGCATCCGAGTGGTGATTAGCGAGCGTCAGGTTAGTGGTCTGATCATCCTGCATAGAAATATAATTTTATTTTTTGGGCAGGGGCTGTACGGAGGGCCGTACAGAGGGATTTTGGGGATGTGGGCCCCATGTGCACGGGCGATCCAGAAGTAGGCGCGCACACGTGCGTGCCTGCCCATCGGATAGATGCGCATGGGGGCACTAGTGAGGGAATAAAAGGCACACACTATGTGCACGCCTGTTGTCTGTACAGCTATGCATTTGTGCGTGATTGCGTTGTGGACATGCGCACACCAGTGCGCGCCTGTGTAGGTAACAAGCACGCCTAAGAGCGTGCCTGTGGAGGTAACAGGCGTGCCTGAGAGCACACCTGTGAAGCTAACAGGTGCACATACATGTGCGCCTATGTAGTGAATAGGCACGCATGTGTGCACGCCTATGGGTTGAAATAGCTGCGCCTTAGAGGCAAGGTTGACGGGTGTAAAATTGATCTTTGTGATGTTGTTGATGGTCTCGTGAGCTGATATAAGACTCTTTTTTGTGGCTGCAGGTGGAAAGTTTGCACGATGCCAGTGGGTTGGCGAGAGTGAGATTGGTCTCAGCTACGAGACGTCGTGGCTATTGAGGAGCCAGGTGTGCGAGTGACTTTGGCAGCCTGTGGGTTGCTAAAGTTCTTTGAGTGCCCTTTGATATGGGCACAGGAGTATCTCCTGCAGTTCCTGATCCATATGTGGAGTCCAGAGCTGCATTACTTCCTTGTGCGAGGAGAGCAAATCCCCTTCACTGCAATGGAGGATGTGTACTTCTTGACTAGGCTCCCGTTTTGGGGTGTTCCCCTACCGGTAGAGCCGGTGCTACCGAGGGATCTGGCCCTAGCGACCATTGGTTGGAGATACTATTTAGGTCTGAACTTTATGTCTGGGACAGTTGTGAGCATTGGGTCGATTGATGCCCTGGTGCATTTCTGTATAGTAGCGATGATTGTGAGAGTCTATGGGTCACTGGCGACCCAGCGGATCAGTGGGGGCCAGCTGCTGGTCATGGAGAGAGTACTGGCTGGTGAGAATTTCACCTGGGGGTTGAGGCTACATGCCAGGATGGTAGGGAAACTGGACCACTACCGGTCCACGGATACGAGGGAGTTTGACTTCGAGTCTATCTTGGTGGCGTGGTTTCTGGAGAGGGTGTCGATGATGCGCCCTAGGATTTTATTGGGTGCACCTGGGGCGCGAGAGCCGCGACTGCGACGATGGTTGATGGTGTTACTTCACCATGGTGGTGGCGAGGGTGGCCACTTCTTTATGGCAGAGGCGGCATAGGTATGACGACAGATGCCGCAGGTGATACTATGGTACGCCTATGCCGGGGTTGACTTCCGGGGGGACCCAGACATGGTGCTGCCTCCAGGGGAGGTTTTTGACCACCGAGGTATGTTGATTAATGATGTTGATATGTATTTTTTCATGTTTTTTGAGATAACATGCCTTATGTATATGATATAGATGCTGATACTATCTTTTGTTTGCATGTGTAGATGTGGCACCTCATGGGTGCGAGGTGGAGTTGCAGAGGGCGCTAGAGAGACCGTCGCGGGGAGAGAGACGTTGGCATGAGGACGCCATGGTGTGACCAGCTGAGCCAGAGAGGGCAGCAAGGAGGCGTTAGTTTGATGACCCTGGTGCTGGGCCATCTCACGCTCCTCCGGTGGCTGTCGGAGTGGATTTTGAGGACATACGCCGTCGTCTGGAGACGGTGTGACAGGATGTGCCTAAGGGCATATGGTCTCGCATCTAGGATGAGGCTTTCTTGGAGAAGTGTGTGGGGGTGCCACCACCATGGCAGGCCATAGTACGATGGACAGCAGTGGCTGTTGCACTGATGATCGGACGACTGCCGCTGGGGCAGGAGGGGCTGACAGGGGGGGGACCACCACCTCCTGGGGCAGGTGGTGGTGGGCCGCCACCACCTAAGGGAGGAGCAGGCAATGGTGCTCTAGAGGCACCGTGAGTGGTGCTCTGATGCATTTGATGTATATATATTTTTTGTATATAGGCTGGTGAGCCCATTTTGTACCGAGGTGCTGCATTGGCCTGCAGACACTTGTATTTTTTGTATGTAAACATTCAGATGGCACTGTGGACCTTTATATATACATGAGTATACATTTTTGAGATCGATGTGGTGTTTACATGTTTTTGGCTAATGTTTTGATGATGTCTATACTATATATATGATGTGACAGGTTTTTTGATATGTTTATGTATGTGTAGAGGTAGCTTGATATGATATATGCCAGTCTAACACAATATTAGCTAGGTTATCCGTAATTTGATTCAATTGTCTTGGAATATGTGTAAATGTAATGGAATCAAAATGTAGAGATAAAAGTCTAACCTACAGGTATTTGCGAAAGAGGCAAGGATCACGGACGTGGTACACATTGTTGAGCTGGAGTACAACTAGTTGAGAGTCGAGGAAGATGCTAAGGTGATGAATACGATGATGTTGGGCATCAGCTAGGAGGCCAATGACGACAGTGTATTCGGATTGGTCGTTGGTTGCTGAACCCAAACATATGCCACTCGAATGGAGCATTTCATGTGAGGGGGTGTAGAGAGCCCAAGAAGCCGAAGCGAGATTTTGTTTCCAACGGCTGGCACTGTCGGCGTAACCGATGTGGTAGGTTGGTGGAGGAAACATCTGTCAATAGCACAACGGATAGTTTAGACATGAGGGAGGAAAAAAGATTAAAAATGCTATAAAAGAAATAACCTAAAGTAGAATGACTACGTTTAAGCATAAAATTTCTTGAGATACAACCCGTTGACGGGTTCTTTGAGAGAGAGACCTTCAGGGGAGGCCAAGATGTATGCAACTTTAGTGAGGAAATGTTGGATAATGTATGGGCCATGCCAGAGTGACTCAAATTTGCTGTGGCCAAAGGTATCATGAGCAATATCGTAAGCCAGGACAAGGTCACCTTCGCGAAATGAGCGAAGGTTGACATGGTGATCAAAGGTAGCCTTGGATCATTTTTTAGCTGGCTCGTTGTTCTGTAAGGAATATCGACGATCTTCATCTAGAGACTCCAAGTTCAGCAAGCGCTACTCCATTGGAGCAGTGTCGGGTAACAACTCAATTGCGGTGCGTAAGGTGGGAATTTCGCACTCGATGGGAAGAGTGGCCTCAACCCCATGGACTAAATGAAATGGTGTGAAACTAGTAGCTGTTTTCATAGCCGTTCGATAAGCCCATAGCACAGAAAATAACATATGATGCCAATTGGTTTTATGTTTATTAACCGTGCACTGTAACATGGTCTTGAGGACTTTTTTAACTGCTTCGACCTGTCCGTTAGATTGAGGGTAATATGGTGAGGCAAAATCATGAGAGAATCCTAACCGATATGAGAGTTCGACGAAGATCTCATTCTCGAAGTGTTTCCCATGATCGGAAATGAGTTGGAGGGGTACTCCAAAGTGGGATATGACATGGTTAAATAAAAAACACGTTGCAGTGTCAGCGGTTTTGTTGAAGGTGGGAATAGCTTCGGCCCATTTGGTAAAGTAATCAATGGTGACAACGATGTATTTGTGACCATTGCTGGAGGGGGGATTACAAGTCATGAAGTCGATGCCCCATTTAAAAAAAGGGTCGGAAGTAATGACAGGGTGAAGGAGAGTGGGGGGAGCTCGGGCTTTATTGGCGTAGAGATGACATTGCTCACATCGTTTCACGGCATGAATGTAATAATGAAACAAGGTAGGCCAAAAGTAACCGACTCGGACAATATTTTGAGCAGTTGATATGCCTGAAAGATGGCCCCCACATGCGTCACTGTGGCAGTCGTTTAAGACTCTATCGACCTCGTCAATAGTCAGGCATCGATGAAGAATGGTGTCGACTCCCCGCCGGTATAGGATGTCTCCGATGAGGAGGTAGTGGGGGACCTGATGGCGGATACGATGACGATCATCTCGTGAAAGGTGGTTACCAAACTTTTGAGTTTGGAGGTAGACGAGGAGGTCGTCGTACAACGGATCATCCAAAGTGATGTAAAAGAGATGTTCGTCGGGAAAGTCGGTGTTGACAGGGGCACTGGGGGTGTCAGAGGGGAGGGCCGTGACAAGTTCGGCGAGAACGAGGGCCTTCTTACTCTTAGGTGTTGAGAACTCAAGGTCGTACTCCTGAAGGATAACGATCCATTGAGCAAATTTGCCGTTAACTTGCCGACGACTGAGAAAGTACTGCATAGGGTTGGAATCTGTGACAACCTTTGTTGTTCGAAGCAGAATGTAGTGGCGCAGTTTCTGGACTGCGAGGACGACTGCTAGAGAAAGTTTCTCTTTGTGTTTATACTTCAAGGGTGGCCCTGAGAGGTTTTTACTAACGTAATAAATGACATGTTCACGATTGTCATCACCGAGCTAGACGAGAACGCCGGCTATTGATACAACTGATGTTGATACGTAGAGGATATAGTCGCGATTGTATTCAGGTGCACCAATTAAAGGTGCATTTGAAAGTGTTGTTTTAAGATTGTCAAATGACTGTTGGGCATGGTCATCCCAGTGAAATGGGATGTCGTGACATAGTAAGTGAAGGAAACCATGTGCGCGTATAGCGTAATATGGGACAAAGCGTCGAAGAAAGTTAGCTTTGCCCTGTAGGCTCTGAAGTTGGCGTAAATTCTGGGGAGGTAGAATTTCAGTGATAGCTTGGAATTTGAGGGGGTTGATGGTAATACCGCTTTGGGAAACAATAAAGCCAAGGAGACACCCTGCGGTGACACAGAACAAGCACTTGAGAGGATTCAAGCGGAGGTTGTACTGGCGACACCGTTGAAAGATGATTCGTAAATCATCAAGATGCTGGGTGCGTTTCTTGGATCGAGCTGTGAGGTCGTCCAAGTAGGCGAGGATGATATGTGCCAGATCATGAAAGATGTATGTCATGGCCCGCTGGAAAGTTGCGCTGGAATTATTTAAGCCAAAAGGCATGACATGATATGAAAAAGTACCCCACGATGTAGTGAATGCAGTTTTATACTGATCGACGGGGTGAATTTGAATTTGATTATAACCAAAGAATCCGTCCATAAAGGATAGAGCCTTGTAGCCTGCGCAGTCGTCGATAATTTGATCGATGAAAGGAATTGGAAAGTTGTCTTTGGGACACGCGTGATTGAGATCGTGAAAGTCTATGAAAACACATATAGTGCCCTGTTTTTTGTTAATGGGTACAGGGTTGGAAACCCATGAGGTATAGGCGATGGGGTAAATGAAACCGACAACGTGTAATTTGTCAATTTCGGCTTTGATGGCCGCAGCTTTGGATGGGTGTAGCGGTCGTTTTTTTTGGTGAAATGGTGTAATGTTGGGCCAGGTGTCGATGTGATGTTCAACAATAGAGGGATTGAGTCTAGGCATTTCTATGTATGACCAGGCAAAAATATCCCTATATTCCTGGAAGAGGGCTTTATATGCGGTGATTTCCTGAGGAGTGCAAGCAACTCCAATGGTGATTTCTTCAACGATGCCATTTTAATGGAAATGTTGATTTTAATGGTTGGGGAAATGTTGGCCATGTTGCCTTCTTCAAAAGCATCAGGGGCAGTAATGTGATTTTTGAACCAGTCGATAGGCCCTAACAAGATAAAATCCTTGGTTTCGACCACGTTAATGGGGTTTTGGTTAGGAGGCATAGAGGCTTCCTGTGGAGAGAAGAGTTTGCAATGGTATAGCGCATCCCAGGGAGAGTCTGGGTGGTTTAACTCTCCGAGTATTTCTTCGTCACATTGGAAGTGACAGGAATACAAGGGGTCATGATGAGTGACATCGGTGATGATGGTTATGTGGGTGCCCCCTGGTGAAGAAGCAGGGGGAACATCTTTAGGAGATGGTGAGGGTTCACTCAACATAAACCATATATTGAAGTATTGAGGGGTACTCGTGGTGGCTGGGTGGGGAGTGTCCATAGGGGAATGAGAAGGAGAGTTGGGGGGTGAATCCTCAGATAAGTCATCTAAGAACCATGGAGGCATTGGGAGGGCCTTGGGTTCGAGAGAGATGACATGAAGATCCTCTAGTGATGAGGTAATGTCAATTATCGCCTCTGCGGGTCGGTGAAGCAGAGTCAATTGGCGTTGCCTGTATTCAAGGATCATATGACACTAATATGTGAAATGAGCTAATGAATCATAGAGAGAGAAAGGGTGTCTCATACGTTCATTGACTGAAGTGGTGACATAGTGGATGTCAGTGATATTTTTTGAGGAGGACGTAGCAGGACTGGGGTTGCTCTGGAAGTTCTAGTGTACTACGGCTAATGTCTGCTGAAAGCATGGCAGGGCTGGGCAATGGTGGGTATAATGGCCATACTCTGAATAGATAGCACAAGCGTATTTGGTCTGCAATCCTTTACTACTGGAAGGGGGGGTGGTAGTGGTAGGACTAGCTGTAGTGGCTAGTGTTGGGGGAGTGTGATTGAGTGGAATCAAGTTCCGTAACTCTGGTAGAGACGGGAAGTTGTTGGTTTGGTGTCCCTCTTTCTCACATAGTGTGCAAGGTGGTGGGATGTGTGGAGGAAGTGGAGCTGTGGGCTCCTTCTTCTTTCTCCTACCCCCAGTTGTGGTAGGGGGGTTAGTGAGTGTGGTTGGAGTAAGAATGGGAATCGTCATGGGGATTCCTTCTTTTTGGGGGGGAAGGGATGGTCGAGAGACCATCTCTGGTGGGTGTAAATACCAAACTAGGATTGCTAACACCATATTAGGTAGTGTGAGCATTGTGGCTACCTGAAAAGCTTTGATACTTGGTGGAGGGTAAAATAAGGGAATTTGAGTGATGGCTTGGGGAACTATCTCCCAAACTGGAATATGTCCTTCGGGAGATGTGGAATCATGGGCTGGTGGGGTCGACGAGTGTCCAGGAGGTTCTGGAGGGGGGGTTTCTACGATGAGTGGGACGTCAGATATGACAGAAGCCTCTGTAGGAGGAAGGGTATCCTCTGTGTGAGTTATGTTAGATGATATGACGCATACTTGATTGGCAGGATGAAGGAGTGGTGGTGCTCCATGGTACGTTCCTAACAAGGATGGATCTTTAAAAATCCCAGGACCCATCTTGATGAGTGTATATGCGTCGTGGCTTGTGTGGATGAGAGGAAGAATGTTATTGATGTTGGCAGATGGATTAGGTTCGTAATGCGAGACTTGGTCAATGGTAACGATCTTCCCATTGTGAGGGAACATCATTGTTTGAAATACAGAAGATGCCACTACCTTCATAGCGTACATGTAGCTACGACCGAACAAGATATTATAATCGAGAGGGGCGTCGATAACTTCGATATCGATGAGAATTGTCTTGCCCCCGAGTTTGACGGGGATGTTTTGGAAGAGCCCTTCAAGAGAGGATGGTCATCCGTCATAAGCTCGTAATGTGATGGTAGAGGGTATGAGTTCCAAGGAACCAAGTTTTTTCCATACCGTTTTGGACATAATGCATGTAGATGCACCTTAATCGATGATACACCGATGAACTGTGATGTTCCATATTTTTACTGGTATTTGAAATGTGATCAGGGCAGGAAGACGAGGTTCTCTACTGTCAAGATCAAAGGTAATGAGTTGGGTATCTATGGGGTTGACTGCCCCCAAGGCAGAAAGTAAGGATTTCCACTGAGTAGGACAAGTCTGGAGGACTTCCAAAACTGACATGGCAGTCGAGGATTGTGCTAAGTCATCTACCAAACTATAGTTATGAGCTGCCCTAGCCTGTGGATTGTGGACATTCTTGCGCAATGGGATGCGAGGGATGCGAAGCGGTGGTTCGGCGGAAGGGCGAGGGATCACCAATGGGGGTCTCGTCGGTGTAGGGTTTGTCTCTAGAGGGATGGGAGGAGACTGAGCGGGTGCAAGATACTGACAATTACATTTTTGTAGAAGGATTTCTTCCTCACTTGTGAGGAGAATTGTGCGATCTGCTGGATTGTTGGGGTTGAGGTATTGTCCCACCTGAGGTGGGGGATGCTATGTGTCCTATTGGGTGTTTATCCCACCTTGATGTGGAATAGGATTTTGCAGCATAGCGGGAGGGGGTTGTTGCACGTATTTTTGTGGTGCCTACTGAGAGGCAGGCGGTGCTGGAGAAGGGGGAAGACTACAAGAGTCTTTCAACTATTTGAAATCAGTGATCTGGGGGAAATGATGAGTGTAATGGCCGAACTCACCACAAAGGGCACAAGGGAAGATGGTTTTAACATTATTGTTATTTCTCCCTTGGTGTTTATTATTATTGCCCCCTTGGGGGTTTTGGTTCCCTTGGTTCTGGTTGCCCCCAGTGGATTGGTGTTGTGGGGGTGGATTCCTGCCTTGACCTGGGTTGTTGTTATTCTTGTTCCATCCTTTTTTCTTGGCGTTGTTCAATGGATGGGCTGGATTATCTGTATTTAGTTGTTCAAAATTTTGGTATTGTTGAAAGACCGAGGGTTGAACAAAATTCACCCCCGCGTGAGGATGTGAGGGAGTCATGGGTTGTGGAGGACTAGGAAATGGGAAGTATGGATTTTGTGGTGGTATCAATTTGTAAGGTACATAGGAAGGTGTAGTGCTTTCGCTAGTACTATAAGCTGAGGTAGAGCGGGTACCAGAGTTTTTTGGGATAGGTGGATGTATGGGGGGTGCCGGTGGTGGTCCACTGATGGGTGAAGGTATAGCAACAAGGTATGGTTGTTGATAAGGGGGTGGGGGGTAATAAGAAGTTCCCCCATATGCCGATGGGTATTGAGGTGTTCCATACATCGGTGGTGGTTGGTGTTATGGACCGTGGTGAGTGGTGGCACCAATCAGTCTATCTGCTGAGTGAGACATGCTAGGTTTGTCTTGGCCAAATGGCACAGGTTTTGAAAGATCAGGAAGTACAATGTATAAGCACCCTAACTGTGCATAGATGAGGTCATACTGTTAGGCCTTACTGATGGCTTCCTCTTCAGATTGAGAAAAGGTGGAAGCTACATCCTTACCGAGGAGAGAGACAAGTGATCTAAGAAACCAGTCGAGACACTGTTGCTTGGTGGTTTCTACTTTGCACAAACTATGTCACCTACGCCACTCGTGAATGTGGTCAGTGATATGTGTGGCTAAGGTTTGTTTGAAATTAGAAAGTAGTTCTAGACCATTGTCGTGGCGGATGGGTAGTTGGAAGAAGGTCAAGAATTCTTTGGCCAAGGACTCAAAAGTTGCGTGGGACCCTGATTTTTCTTTGACATACCATTTGGCCGATGGGCCAGTAAGTGTGCATTGAAATAATCGTAGTTTGATGGAATCGTCCATAATGCTATTGGAGGAGAACCATAGGTGAAAGGTCATGACATGGTTGGCAGGGTCATCGCCTGCCTTTCCTTCGAATTTTGGTATGTCTGAAGGTAGTTTGGTGGGCATTGCAGGCCATGTGGGATCATGCAATATAGGATCATTGGTGAGTTTGCTGAGATCCGGGATGTTGAGAGAGGCCAAATATGGCATCTATAGTGGGGGTGGAGGATTAGCTCCAACCATGGTGTGAGTGTGTTGTGAACCTGACCCTTGAGGGGGGCTAGGTGGGTTGGTGCTTCCTCCTTGAGAGGAAGTGGGTCCCCCGCTTCCGTGTAAATGAGAGCGAGTGAACGGATGACCTTGGGAAGTGGACCCAAGTAATGTAGAACCAAGCAGAGCTGATCCTAAAATAGTAGCACTCACAGGAGTGTGTGAAGGAGGTGCCAATGAGTGGGCATGACCAGACACTCCCCCTAAGATAGGAGGGAGGTTTAGCAAGCATCGTGAATGACGGGGGTTCTGTGGTTCCCCTATGATGTTAGACTAGCTGTGTGAATGTGTGCAAAGAGTGGTGAGAGTAATATAGAAACAAGAGCCTTTGCATTGAATGTTTACACAATATATATATCCAAATCAAACTGTAATCAGATGTGCATCATACATAAAATGTTTTTTGAAAAAGAAGCATATATATGGGTAAGTGGGTTTTGTCCGCGTGGGGAATCAAAAGAAAGCAAATGCTCATGTCCTAGAAGACATAACGTCCTTCCTCTCAAATAGCACTGGACCTTCCAATAGTACTCAACAGTGGGGTTTGAAGTCACTGGAAGAGAAAATAGTGAAGGATGAAATAATTGGTTATAATGAGGGGTAAAGGGGGCATATCCCGAAAGAGCTGGTGATATTTCCCAACAGCCACACAAAATCCAATCAAGGTTCAATTGCAGCCCACAATTGCCACCTGGGTAGATGTTTTAAAGTTGGTCACTAGGTACCTCGGTCAAAGTGTGGCATTTAGATTTTTGGCCTAAGAAATGGGTCACGGGCTGGATCCTGTCCAAGAGGTGGGTGCCTCAAGGGGGGACACACAGAACAACCGGACCTCGGCCTTCAACTCTTCACAGGTATCTCCTTGCCTTATGGTATTAGGAACACTTGACTTGGAGGATTTTTAGTTCCCTATTTGACAACTTCTATGGTTTTGACAATGTGAGAACCAGATAACGGGGAGTTATTTGGATGCCTATCCCCGAAATCCTACCTAGACTAAAAAATT
>ML796083.1:86714-107792 GCA_009831015.1 Picea engelmannii
TGGCATCTTTTGGCATTTCTCTCCAAGGAAGGTTTACAACTAGGGTTTGCACATGCTTTCTTCATGATATGTAAGTGATTTTCTTGCAAAAATTCTTAATTGAATGGTTGTAGGTTTAATTTCTTGCATTTTCTTATTAAATTACTGATTTAAAACCCTAGGTAACAAGCACACAAGTAGGTCCTTGTTTCATGTCCCCTTAGAGATAAATATTTCGGCCATTGAAGAAGAAGGATTGAGCCTAACCTTTGCTACACTCATATTGCTTCTTCCCTTAAGCTAGCATTGAATTTTATAGGTTGGAAAGGGGGTGATGTCCTAGGCCTAGGTTATCTACACCTAGGGCCATCATCTTCTAGGGTTTGAAAGCCTTGTCTTTACAACACTTTCTCTCACCTCATCCTTTAGTTAAATTTATCATTTATGCTAGCCGTTTTGCCAAGTTGACCTAAGGAAGGAGAAAAGAGCATGAGGCCTTTCTTAAGAAACATCGAAGTGAGCCTCTTTCCCCTAGGGTTTTGATTCTAGGGCCTTGCCTTTGCAGCACTTTAGAACCCTTCCCTCTTGTCTTTAAGTCTTCATCCTTTCAAAACCTTGTGCCCTTATCTTGTTTGACTCCATATACCCTAAGGCACTGATCTTTAGCCTCCAATGTTGAAGTCCTAGTGTCCAAAAAAACTCTTAAAACTTTGAATTTTGAAACCCTAATTGTCAAACTAACCTAATTAAGGCTGACGTCACAGTTGGTTATCTCATCTTGACGCAGCAAATGTTGAATATAGGCAATTAAATGATTATTTAAAGCATTTATTGAGTAAAGTGTTGGTTGGATACATTGTTGGCTTGATCATCTTGATAGTTATTAATGAATTGATGCTTTTGCCATAGCTAATTGATGAAACATTGACTTCATTGGTATCTATTGTTTTACATTGATTATTAATTAATAGTAGATAGTCATTGAAGTACTAACCCATTGAGTTACAGCCTGCATATATACTGTATTATTGTTGTCTTGTTCTGGGCAGGTGTTTTCATTTGGGCATACACTTCTTTATTGGCTGATTAGCCGGACTGTCTGACCCTGGTGGTAACCTGTGAGGGGGAAACTTTAATCTTGACTTTATACCTTTGCCTCTTCAAAACCCCAGGTTACCAGGGATGTCTCCCCTTGGTTAACCTCCCTAAATAGAAAGAACCTCCCCGTTGAGGTGACATTGGGTGGGGAAGGTTCCTTTTACGCCAGTTTGGTCTCTATCCTTTAGCCTTTGGCCTAAACTACAAACTGTGCGATAACAGGTACCTTTATCAAACTCTTCCTACAACGCCATTCTCAGATGTGATCCAAGATATGGTCAACCTTTGTTGGCACAAGGGCATACCTAGGGTTCAACACTCAAGAGCGCACCAACAAAACCCTAACTACCATCCCTTTCGGCAACACCTGCGAAGCAGATGAAGTCTCACTCGAGGTAGAGGTAGGGGTGATTGCAGGACTCAGATGTTTGCAACCTTAGCTGGGACACAGATCTATGATTATACTACTTACAACGCACTTAGCATCAATTAACCATTAATATCCAACCCTTACTCTTGTTAGAATATAGAAGATGGTGTGCTCATTTTACCATTGACGATACCTTTGTCACCCAACCACAGGCCGAAGCCTCCCTCCAAGCACCTTAACCTTGAATGAGAATTCCTCTGGAAGCAAACCATAGGCTAGATATCCAAACAAAGAGTAGTGCATCAATCCCCAAGGATAGTGCATCACAAAATACTGATCATATGTTCCAAACCCTAGCTAAGAGATATCCATGCCAATACTGAAACTAGCTACTGTTGCAGCTGCACCTGCAACCCTCCTCCAAAACCTACACACTAGACTAAAACTACAGTGCGCACCAACTAGGAAACTACAATTATGAGATTCTGCAAATGAGAACTGGCACCCTGTATTTATAGTAATCCTGCTAGTTTGCTGGGGCCGACTTCTCCTTCTGGGTATGTGCCTGTTTAGTATATAATTATTAATTCTAGCCAACTTCTTCTCTTGGATGCTAATAGCCTAATATAAATTATCTTCTTGAGCCGACAAGGCTTCTAGGGTTATTAGCCAACTCATTATGGTTTCTCTTGCTTCCCAAAGTCTTCTATTCTTGTCAGGTTCACACGTGGGGGTAAATACCTCCTGTGGCTACCATAATAATAAGACTCCCTCCTAGATAGAGAGGTATTTATAGTTAATGGACTTGAGCACAAAATATACCATTTACCCGGTAGCATCAATATAGTCATCTAGACTATTTCATGACTAGATCATGAGCATCACCATCACCATCAGCTGCATCATCTCTCAAAACCATACTTCATCTGAGTAGTTAAATATGATGTTGGATAAGTCACTCTCACCATAGAGTGATACAAGAGGAGTAAAGGCTCTGAACTGTTTTCCGTCTGGAAACTCTTCGTTAATCATTCATCTGAATGATCATTATCTCCAACAAACTATTGATAGTCTTCAAGACAATTAGAACGAGGATAGAACGCACCTGTGTCTATTCATAGTAGTACATAACTATAATCCAGTGGTTCACTACCACATCAAGTAATACATAAGTACTTGATCAACAACATATGGTTGTGAACGGTGAAACATATTCACCACAGTAGTCCTCATTTACTGTCATATAGTCTTCATAAAAACCATTTGAGGGCATCCTACATAGAAACAATGTTATGATAAAAAACTGTATCATCTGGGCCAATCTTTCACTCACATCTGTGAGATCTGAAAGAATGTCTACCCTCAGTATAGAATATCAACAATAATCATCTGGGCCAATCTTTCACTCATGTCTGTGAGATCTGAAAGAATGTCTACCCTCAGTATAGAATATCAACAATAATCATCTAGGCCAATCTTTCACTCACATCTGTGAGATCTGAAAGAATGTTTTCCCTCAATATAGAATATCAACAATGGGCTATCTGCCCCATTCTTCTCAACCAAGGAAGAAGGATTATTTCTGATTTCTGAGCCTAGACCATTTCTCACCCTCGGCCATTCCTCCGACACTAAACAAGGTGTAACCTGGAGAGAATGAGTCTTCCCTCGAGAAATGTTTGGACCATTCCTTACCCTGGGCCATTCCTTCAACACTAAATAAAGTGTAACCTAGAGGGAATGAGTTTGCCCTAAGGAATGACTATCATGGACTATTCCCCACCCCGGGCCATTCTTCTGACACTAAACAAAGTGTAAACTGGAGAGAATGAGTCTGCCCTTGAGGAATAACTGTCCCTTATTGCTGAGCCTGGACTATTCCCCACCCTGGGCCATTCCTCCGACACTAAACAAAGTGTAATCTGGAGAGAATGAGTCTGCCCTCGAGGAATAACTATCTGGACCATTCCCCACCCTGGGCCATTCCTCCGACACTAAACAAAGTGTAACCTAGAGAGAATGAGTCTACCCTTGAGGAATGTTTGTCCTGCATCAACCTCCAAAATGGACGATTCTTCGAAACTGCTCACAACTATGAATTTTGAAAGAATGACTGCCCGGTGAGGCAAACTATTCTACTTGACCACTACTCAGAGTAACTACCAAGAAGAATGATTGTCCTAGACCACTCCCCGTAATGGGAAGTTGATGTATATGATACATTAGCAATCAGTCTGCCTCCCATGTTAGCTACAATGGGAATTCACTATCCATCATAAATCTCAATCCATTTTCCGAACAGGAAAGCATCTGTCCAATCTGGACTATTTTTCAATTACAAAGATAAATGATATTTTCAATGCTCCCTCCTAAATGGAGAGTTATTTCAATTACAAAAATAAATGTTTGCGTACCTTCTTCTAGTTTGGAGAGTCTTCCCTTCCAGCTAAGAGAGTCATTTCCATGAGCTCTAGCTTGAGTATGCAAGTTCTTTCGTCTTGAATAGAGGCTTTACCAAAATGTATGCTTATCTGCTCATCTGTGGAGATATGTATTGGAGAATCACTTTCTCCTTTCTGGACTTCATCATGGATAATGTAATGCTTGTACTGTAGTCTAGAACACTGTGAAGGCTTCATGTAGATCTGAACAGTAGAGTATATCATAGTTGGAGAACTAGAACATATCCATGTGGTACTTCTTCTTTCATCATGAGATCTGATCTTCTGAGTAGTCATCTTGATGTTATAGGAAATCTTCACCATGCTTTTGCTGTGCACTGGAGGTTCTCCACCAAGTTGTCTTCTTCTTATCTGCATACATAAGTCTCTTTCTGGTATGTCTCAAAGTCTTGAGATTGCTCTTCATACGCTCTTTATTCAATTTCTCTGGAGAACATTCTTTGCATTTATCTGATGTAGAACTCCAACTCATGGATGTTATGGATGATAAAATGACTCATGTAGTGATATGCCTAGTGTACTGGAATAAGTAATCATCATATTCTTCTCCCTCCATATGAGAGAACCTCTGGTTCTAGATCTTGCAATGCTTTCATTCATAAGTCTTCCATACACTGTTCTTCATCATAACTTCCAATTCTTCTGCTTGATTACTTCCATATCAGGCTTGTGATTATTGATGTAATGACTGGTTGTTCTGTCTTTTCTTTCTTTCTTGGAATCTTCATGTTTTTCATTATCTCTTGGATTCATGGAGATTCCATGTTCTATATATTCCACTTCTTCTTTTCATCATAGGATCATGGATCTGGATGGACAACCAAGAATTCTTTAAAGCTTCTGAGGAAGTCTTCTTCTGCGACTGAACTAAACATGTGTTGTCTTTCATGACTGTTACCATGGATATATACATTTCATCATCTTTAATGGATCATAGGATTAGCTCCCTCCTAATCCTTGCTTCATGTAAGAGTGCATATAATCGGCTCCCTCCGTCTGATAGAGTCCATACTTCCATCTGCATCCTTATTGTCTTCTGCAATATATAATTGGCTTTTTTTATCTAACAGAGTCCATGCTTCTATCTTAGTTGTCATCATAAGTCTTTCTCCAATTCCTCTTGATGTCTGACTTCTAAGACTCTTCAAGATCAATTCTGATTTCAGCTTATCTTTTAATAGCTTTCACATGATATATTTCATCCCTTCATGTGTATTATCTAATGATATTCATTCTTATCTTGTTGTTCTTCCATAGGTATAGTTTTTCTTGGAACACTTTATCTTCCAAGAGATAGATATACAATATATGTACAAAGATGATGCAAGCAAGATATGTACAAGAAAATAAGAAGAGTGTTGTTACCTTTTAGTAGAAGAAGTCTCTTCCATCCTGCTTAGTCTTCTTTGTTGGTTCCTTTTCTTCAGAAACTGAAGCTTCATGTTTCTCTTTCCTTTTCTTTAGCTCTAGACACTGGTTTCGGTAGTGACCATACTTTTGACAGTTGAAGCACTGTATTTCTGAAATATCTTTTCTTTGTTTTGGCTTCCTTCTTGAATTAAACTTTCTTTTTTCCCTGAAGTTCTTGAATCTTTCTTTGAAATCTTGATCATCATACTTCTTTTGAGGTTTCTCTTTTTCATTAATCCTTGATTCTTCTTGAGCGCAGCAAGTCCAAAGTTCTTCAAATGTCGGGTACTCCTTCCTTGTGTTCATGCTTGCGGAAAATGCATCCCATGTCTTGGGAAGAACATTGAGTACTATGTTCACCAATTCCTTCTCTGAAGTGATTTCTTCAATAGCTAGTAGTTGATCTCTTAACTGGGAGATCCTTACAAAGAATGATTTTATGTTGTCGTCATCATTCATCTTCATATCACAGAGCTCATTCTTTAGACTCATAATTTGTCCAATGTTTCTGTCTGAGAAGAGATTTGTTAGGGCATCGTACGTCTTCTTCGATGAGTCAATATGGGAGATGTAGGGTATAAAGTGGTCTTTTATAGAATCCACTATGATACTCATGGCATTGATGTCAATGTCTTTGAACTTCTCCATAGCTTCAATGTTCTGCGGTTCCTTCTCTTCTCCTTCTTCAAACTCTGGCTTCATGATATTTCCTTTCACAATATCCAGCACTTTATTCTTAGCAAGGATGAGGTCAATCCTTGTCTTCCATGCTCTGAAGTTAGAGGCTCCATATATCTTTTTCTCAGACTTCATAGAGTTCTTCATGGCTTGCTTAACTTGGTCAAACCCTATATTTGACCAGAAATCCAAACTTCACGTCTTGGCCTTTTGAGTGTACCAGGAGATGCGCTGGGCTAGGGTGCACTGATCTATCCGTAGATTAGGTCAATATCGTCACTTAAGGTACCTCAACAAGAGGTTTAAGGTTTTTGCAACTGCTTCTTCTAGTAACCCTAGCTGCAGTGCTTTTGGAAGCTGCTCCTACTAGTAACCCTAGCAGCAGTTCCTCAATGAGCTCAATGTCTAGCGGTTATGTTTCCTTATAGCATTTTAGGTTGACTGAAGGGGTGTGGGCCCATAACCTGTTAGAATATAGAATATGGTGTGCTCGTCTTACCATTGATGATACCATCGTCACCCAACCACAGGTCGAAGCCTCCCTCCAAGCACCTTAACCTTGACAGAGAATTCCTCCGGAAGAAAACCATAGGCTAGATAGAAAAACAAAGAGTAGCACATCAATCCCCAAGGATAATGCATCACAAAGACTGATCATATGTTCTAAACCCTAGCCAAGAGATATCCAAGCCAATACTGAAACTAGGTGTTGCTGCAGTTGCACCTGCAACCCTCCTCCAAAACCTGTGCACCAAACTGAAACTGCAGTGCGCACCAACTGGGAAACTGCAATTCTGAGATTCTGCAAATGAGAATTGGCGCCCTGTATTTATAGTAATCCTGCCAATTTGTTGGGGTCAACTTCTCCTTCTGGGTATGTGTCTGTTCAATATATTATTATTGATTATGGCCGACTTCTTCTCTTGGAGGCTAATAGCCTAATATAAATTATCTTCTTGAGTTGACAAGGCTTCTAGGGTTATTAGCCAACTCATTAGGGTTTCTCTTACTTCCCGAAGTCTTCTATTCTCATCAGGTTCACACGTGGGGGTAAATACCTCCTGCAGCTACCATAATAATAACAACTCTAATTCGCAGACATCACATAGCATCGCAATATTCACTTAGGTCTACAGTATTTCAGCACTTAGCAACATTAAACACATTAGATCCTACAAATCAACACTAAGCACTCACATACATGTCAGGTCTAACAGTCATATATATCTAAGAAGCACAAAGAACATAGCATAAGCAAAGATAAACACAATGAATCAAAGCACAGAGCATTACACACACATTTACGTGGTTCACCCCCACCCTGGGGCTACGTCCACCAACTCTTCTTCTTTATTAGTATCTTCAATCATTAGTTACAACACAGATCACAAAACTCTTCTTCGTAGGGGATAGAAGATCTATGCAGCTCGCTAGATACTTCTTCCTTACACTTCAACACAAAGCCTCTTACAACAACTTGCACTTAGATCTGCAAGCTTCTTATGATCATGCACATAGCATTTACAAACCACATCCGATCACACATATATAATTATTATCACTAATTTGTCTTCCATAAATCAGATAGATGCACTATCGTCATCTACTTACTTCTCCTAGACATCTATTTATACATACAAAAGTGGGCCTAAGCATGGGTAAACCCACGGGCCGACATCCCTTTCCCATTACATTAACCCAAAAACCCTAATAGAGCCCAAAAGTAGACTGAGATGATTCACTTGGTGATCCTTCTTTGACTAGCTTTCGTAGTTCCAAAATAGGTCAAAATGACCAAGGTTATGCCAAAAACTTGGTCAAGGGCCAATAGGCCCCAAACACTCACTTGTGACTCGTCCCTTTGGTATGTGCGGTTTTGCTTTGAAGGCCTTGAGCTTGGATCAAGCTACTTTAACCTGTTGTTTTGTTGTGGTCTCCTGCTGGATGAATTCCAAGATCACTGTGTCGTTTACTGGTCCTTCCAAGCATTGTTCTGCAGTGATGACAACTTTCTTAAGTTCTTCTCCCCGGATTTCGATCTCAGCAAATAATATGCATGCCTTGTCTTGCATCGGTTGGATGCACTGAGTGACTTCCATCACTTTTCTCTGGATCATGTGTATCTGTTGTTGAGCTATGTGTTGTTCATGGGATCATTTTATCCTATCCACTACAGTCAGAGCCTTCATTTGTGCCTGTAATGTATCTGCATGCTACTTTTCTTTCTGGAGTTGCGACTCTAGCGCCTGTAACTCTAGATTCTCTGTAAGGTTCTCATAGATTTGGGTGCTCTGGTTGTTGAGTTTCTTGCACTCTGAGGAAAGAGATTTCAATTGGTCAACTGTGCTCCGAGAAATTGCTTTGTGCTGGTCTCTTATCTCCTGAGGGGTCTCGGGCACAACATGGAGTTCTAGGTTGGAAATGCATTGCTGCAGCTTTTGTATAATGTCTTCAAGCTAGGACACCTTCTGTGGAACTCTCTCTTCAGTTGGTACTTCGATAACGGTCGTAGAGTAGAGTGCTCTGTTGACTAGTTCCTTGATCTTGAGCTGCTCTGCGAGCAACTGTTCCTTGCTTTGTTGTAGCTCTGCTTTCTCTTCATAAAATTTCTCTTGTATAGCGAGCTTCTCTCATTTTGCATTACTGCGTTGTTCTAACAGGGATTCTTGTGCTTGTGCCAAAGCCTGGGTGGCTTGTGTTGTTTCCTCTTGAGCTCGACTAAGGCAAGCTTTGACCATTTCAGCAATCTGGTGAAGTCGGGTTGGTTCGTCTCCTAGTTCTACTGTCCCTATTGTCAAAGGAAAAGTGTGTACTGCACAACTGGACTGGAGTGTCTGCTGAACTCCTTGGATTTTGAGCTCTATATGGTTATACATCTGTTCCTGCTTCACCTCCTGCTTCTCTACTATCTCCTTTGATGCACCATTCACCGTTGCAATGATGAAATAAAAGTCATCCAATGTGAGGGTAGTTCGCATCTTGGTTACAGTGGTCCTAGGTTTCTTTCGGAAGGACGCTTTTAGAGGTGAGACCTTCCTTTTCTTTGATAAGTCTTCTTCATCCCTAGGTGGTGGTACTTCGCTTTTTTGTTGTTTGATCTCTGCACCTTCTACTTCTTCCCGATCACCTCCTTCATCTGGTGTGATAGAGGCAGTCCTTACAGATGTACTGTATACTTTGTGAACCTCTTTAGGATTCTTCATTTTGCTTGGTCCCGGTGTGTCCAGTACAATCTTTGGGCTATCAACATCGGACAACTCGGCGGGGTTCACTAGAATGAGAAGGTCCCCAGACCACTCCTTAGTAATCTCTTCTAAGTCTTCCTTTGTCAACTTGTAGTCGAACTGCAACTGCTGGTGATGCTCATCGATGCACGGTGTGATGTAGATGAAGTGGCGGTCCGTGTTGAACTTTATTAATGGCTTGAATCTATAAAGAGTGTTCGGGGTAATGTGAGGCATATCCTGGATGGAGGTATTCAGTTGGTTGTAGTATACGTGAAAGATGACATTCGACTTCCATTGCTTGTTCATGTTGCTGGAGCACCACAACATACAAAACTTCATAGCCAATGGTTCGAAGGGCTCAATCTCTGGAAAATTTGCTCCTTCTGGTAGCTCCCAAGTGATGAAGGCGATTAGTATGAGTAGCCAGCTGAAGTGGAACTCATACCCCTGGTCTTGTGCTTCTCTGAAATCAATCTCTAGTTGATTGACAAGGTATTGTGCCCAGTTCATCTGCAGACCCTCGACGCACTTCCCTGCGAGGTCAACGACGAAGCCAGTTACTTGTGTTGGTTTGTTCTTGCAGACTAACTTTCTTGCAATCAACTAACAGGCGAGGTGCACTGTGACACTTTGAATAGAGGCTACCTTGTACCCTCAAGTGACTTTCTCGACATCGCCATAGGTTTCTTTGATCTTTTCTTCTAGCGCTCTGTCAGTGCTTTTTCCAGGCTAGAATTCCTGTGGATCAGATCATTGCATGCTAAGTCCTATGATCCGATTAATCAATGTGGGATCCACCATGACATGGTGTTTCAACCATAAGTAGCCTCTATGATAGCAAGATAGAAGCATCTTTACACACACATTCACCTCCTAGTGTCTGCCAAAGTGCGGGATCTTCATGACATTCAACAACGTTGACTGCATGAGGTTTTGGGTCCAAGACTGTGGGACGATATTTGAGTTATTTCACTTGGTCTTTGTTAGATACTTGTGTAGAGAAAGCATACTGTAGACTTTCCTGTCACCGAGGTTGAAGTCTCCAAATTTCAATGTTGTGAGCTTGTCCTGATCGGCACAAACTGCATGCACCCCTTTTGGTAGGTACGCATTAACCATAGCATACTTGAATTCTCAAGGCACACTATCATGGTTGATTTCATCACACAGGGGGGGTAGGTAAGTGGGAAAAATGCTTGGAATTAGTTTAGCGTTCGCAAGATCATCCTTATGTTTCGTTTGCTTCTCATCGACCTGGTGAGATGATCCGGCTCGAGCAGTGGATGGAGAAGTTGTTTCACCTCTTGTCGATGTTGATTGGATTCCAGTGGACATTCCTCTTTCCGACATGACTCTCTCAGTCATTAAATCAAGGAGGACTTCTTTGATGGACTCTTCGACTGTGGTGAGCTCATTGGAAATACGCACTTGGGAAAAATAATTAGGTTCACGATGATCATAGATACTGCACTAGGATGAATAATCAGATTGCAATGACTACTGTATACAATCACTGGTTCTCGGGCTTCGAATTCTCGGTTGGAAAAAGTTGAATGGGTATATCGGTTCAATGGCTATATTGATTCACGCCGGTGAAGTGCCATATGTCGTTGTTCTGATATCTCAGCGAAGTTCAATTCTTGTGATTTTTCCTTCTGCAGTGTTCCACTTAGGATCTCTTGTAACTTTGCAATCTTCTCATTTTTCTTACTTAATTTTCTATCCTTCTTCCCCGTAATCTTCAACTCGGTCTATCTTTTTCCATTCGGATTTCTATCTTCTTTTAGCATAGTCATTGTGTGTTGTTGAAATTCTCTCTGGGGTAATATTTATTCTTTCTCTGGGACAACTACTTCGGTCGTCCATGAGCTTTCTAACATTCTTTCAGCTTCGACATTGGGGTCTCTAGTGTCAAGGGGCTTCTTATGTTCCTCAATCAACTGTGCAATCTTCTTGGTCATAAAATCTTTTAATTCTTGTTTCTTCTTCTCCAAAACTTTTGCTTCTTCTTCCTCTCTAACTTGATCTCTGTCAATCCAAGGTCTTCCAAGTAACATAGTAAATGGGGTGCTGTCCTCAATAAATTTAATAATCTCAAAATATTCTTTAGTCGAAGTTCCATGAGCATGCGTAGATATCTGAGTGAGCCTTCCACAAAGGTTTACCAATTTTCCTCTAAAGAAACCTATTCCTCCTAATGAAGGGATCATAGCAGACTTTCCTATAGCTTCCCACATTCTCTCTATCATGATATTCATTTGTGTTTCCTCATCTAGAACACAATCAATGTCGAAGTCCCCTATCCTTACTTCGGTGCATTCTTTTTCTCTAAAGATCTCTGCTAATCTGACATGTCATTGTTCATTCAAGGTTTCTTTCATCTGGATTAATACTTTCTCTGATTCTTTTTGAGGATCTTCTATCTCTGAGGCTGCCTTAGGGTTTTCTTCATGTAGATTCATTTTTTCAAGCTTAGCAATCATTCTAGGGAAATCCAATACTTCATGGTCCAAAGCTTTGCAACAGAGACAACTAGATCTTCCACTAGAACATTCCTTAGGTAGATGTCCCGGTCTTCTGCAACTGTAACATAAGGTCAATCCTCTCTTTCTTTTAAATGATCCCCAAGCTCTTATATACTACACACTAGGATCATGGTAGTTAGCCTGCAAAAAATTCTTTCTAGGGTCCTGCATCCATTTGTTAGTCAAAACATTCTTTCTATGCATAGATATAACATATCTATCATTATTCTTATCAGATCTATTCATGTCAAACTTTCTTTCATTTATTAATGCCCTAGTTTTCAAGCTAGGACATAATCTATCAAACATACCTAGATCCATACTCTAGAAACAAAAAAATTTACTCATTTTACTTCTACAGAACAAAAATCTTTCAGATCTAAAAGTTTTAACTATTCTTACCTTTATCAGAGCACAAAACTTACAGATCTTACCTCTTTCTTCCAGATCTAACCTCTTTTCTCATAGATCTGATCTCTTTTCTTGCATATCTGATCTCTTTTCTTGTAGATCTGATCTCTTTTCTTGCGCAGAGCTTCCAAGATTAAGTAGAATGTTGCGCACTAGGGCACAAATCTACACATAGAGCTTATTTTTCACAAATCTTCTTCTTCTCTAGTTCCCAGTAATCACAGTTTCAGGTCCTGGCAACAGAACCATTTGTTGGCACAGGGGAAAACCTAGGGTTCAATGCTCAAGAGCGCACCAAAAAAACACTAACTACCGACCCTTTCGGCAACACCTGCGAAGAAGATGAAGTCTCACCCAAGGTAGAGGCAAGGGTGGTTGCAGAACTCAGATGTCTGCAACCTTAGCTGGGACACAAATCTGTGATTATACTACTTACAACACACTTAGCATCAATCAACCATTAATATCCAACCCTTACTCTACTTCGCAGACAACACAGAGCATCACAGTATTCACTTAGGTCTACAGTATTTCAGTGCTTAGCAACAATAAACACATCAGATCCTACAGATCAACACTAAGAACTCGCATACATGTCAGCTCTAATAGTCATATATATCTAAGAAGCACAAAGCACATAGCATAAGCAAAGATGAACACAATGAATCAAATCACAGAGCATTACACACAGATTTACGTGGTTCACCCCCACCCTGGGGCTACGTCCACCAAATCTTCTTCTTTATTAGTGTCTTCAATCATTAGTTACAACACAAAGCACAAAACCCTTCTTCACAGGGGACATAAGATCTGCGCAGCTCACTAGATCCTTCGTCCTTGCACTTCAGCACAAACCCTCTTACAACAACTTGCACTTAGCTCTGTAAGCTTCTTATGATCATGCACAAAGCATTTACAATCCACATCCGATCACATAGATCTAATTATTAGCACTAATCCGTCTACCATACATCACATAAACGCACTACTATCATCTACTTACTTCACCTAGACATCTATTTATACATACAAAAGTGGGCATAAGTGTGGGTAAACCCATGGGTCGACATCCCTTTCCCATTACATTAACCCAAAAACCCTAATAGGGCCCAAAAGTGGAACGAGATGCTTTGCTTGGAGGTCCTTCTTTGACTAGCTGTCACAGTTCCAAAATAGGTCAAAATGACCAAGGTTATCCCAAAAACTTGGTCAAGGGCCAACAACCTTTGTTTGCTCAAAGTTGGCCAGCAATTCGGTGTCGGTATCGTATCTCACAGGTAATTGAAAATGGTTTAAGAAAACCATTTCCAGTTCGCCAAAGGTAGAGTATCTTGAGAGGTCGAGCTCAATGTACCATTTCATAGCACTCCCGATTAGAGTGTGTTGAAACAAATGCAACTGGACGGAGTCGTCTCTCAATGAGTTGGACGAGCACCATAAGTGGAAAGTAGTCACATGATCGCTTGGGTCTTCACTAGGATTAGCTTCAAACTTTGGAATGTCCGAAGGAAACTTGTTAGGCATAGGAAGCCAACGCGGATCATGACAGATGGGGTCGTTTAATAACCTTGTTAAGTCTGGCAAGTGCAAATTTTCTAGAAACGATAATTTGGGTTGTTGATTATAACCAGGAAAAAAGGAGCCTGGAGTTTGACTGGTACCAGGTTTCCAGGAAATGTTAGGTTTCTGGATAGGGTTCTAGTAAAAGCCATGCCCGTGACCAACATATGGATTCTGCGCTTGTTGAGACTTCATCGGCTGACTCCCATAGTAGGATGTGGAGGGTTGGGCTTGCGTTGTATTCCAAGGATTCTGGAAAGGGTTTCCCCCTTCTGATCCGATAAGCATAGGTCCTGAGCCTTTCCCGGGGTTCCATTGGCTATGGAAGGGGTTTCCCCTGGTCGAAATCCCTGATGGGGGAACTTATCCCTGCCATGGATTCCAAGGTCCTTGTGAGGACAAAACTCCTATGTTTTCCCCCTATGCAAGAATAATACCCTGCATAGGATTTTGTTGCCCATAACCGGGGTTTCCCCTGGCCAAGATGGCAACTGACAAGAATGCGTTGTTTCCAAATTCATCGAACAAAGTGAATGACATTGAACCTACAGGCATACTATAAGAAGGAAGTCCTTGACTTTCCACTCCAAACGAACTAAAGTTTATGTTCGACCCAGTGGAGTGTTGGTGAGCACCACCGAGTGAAGGGGACGAAGGAGGTATATGGCCTCCTCTGTAAGGGAAAGCATTATAGGGAGATAAAGTGACCCCCATGGATCCTTGTAGAGGAGCATTCGAGCTCCCTGCCCCCAAACCTAAAGTCTACAGAGTGGAGTAGGAAAGGACAGAGTTTGTATCAAAGCTAGGCATCCTGTATGAGATCGGAGGGCCTATCGCACTCTAGGTGAAAGGAGCAGTGATCACTGCCATAGACGGTATCAGACCACTGCCTGATCCGGATTATTTTCGGCACGAAATGAGAGCGGAGATATAATAGAGAAATGCACAGAGATATTGCAGATATTCAATAATATAACAGAAATGTATCAGAGATGCAACCATAAACACAGATATACAGTAATACACGATTTCTATTAATCATAGAAATGTACAGAGACTGTAAAAATACAGAGTGAAAGACTCGCTAGAATGGTGGCAGCTTATCTCTGAGAAGAGATGTGACGGCTACTCGCATTCGCAAGAAGATGATTACAATGAGGTTCTAGAGGCATTTTTACAATAAATGGGAATGCCAAAGGTCCTAGACATCCAAAAACCTAACCCTAGGAGATGAAGCGCCAAAAGTCATGTGGGCCCCGTTTGGGTAAGTGAGTACATCAACTTCCCAGGGTCGTAACTTTTGCATACGATCTCCGTTTTAGGCATGTGATATCTCGTTGGAAAGGTATTGTTGAGGAGATTCATTTTGGGGGCTCAATCATGCCTTCGGCTATCATTGAGAACCTCAATCTCAAAAAACCTTCATTTGGACCCTCAAAATGGCTCTGGAAGTTAAAACCTGCTAAAAATAGTAAATTGCCAAAATGGCTAGAAAACTGTTTTGAGCCATTTGGAAAAGGTGGGTGGCCACCTCTGTCCACCTGGACCACTGCCCGAGGTAGAGGCGGTCAAGACCATGGTGGTCCGGACCAGTGACGGTTGGTTAGGAGGCAGAACACCCCCTGTAGTGACAGCCATGGAGGGAGTATGGGGACTCCCTGAAGAAGTCACAACATTTGTTTCCATCGTTGCTTGTGAAACTACCTAACGCTCATGATGTGTTATCTATGAAGGGACAACCTGTACGATGACCAACGTTGATAGATCAGTGATCGAAGGGTTATACGAATCGAGAGCTTCTGATCCAAGGTCAGAAATGGTCGGTTCCTCCGGAATCAAATGTTATCCTCTTGGAGATGGGTCGGGTATTGTTTCATGTGGCCCAGTCATCTCAAAAGACCCTTGATGGTCTAGTCTTCTCCTTAGTGGTGGCGGGGTTGGCTCCAGCTTAACCGAAGGCAGGCCAAGAAGCCTTCACAACCGACAGAGCTCCTGATCTTCCATGGTGTGAGAAGATCAAAGACACACTAGGGATTTTTATTACTTTTAAAAGCCAACACACACTAGAAAAATCTCATATGAGATAAAACAAGCAGAACACTAGCTAGTTGGAAGAACAGTTACACTATCCAACACTAGAGAAACTTACCGATGCAAGTGCAACTCGAAAACAAAAGCACCCTCCAAGTATACTCTGCAAAGCATGGCTCAATGTTTTCCCTAGGTACCGTGGTATACCCCCATAGTCACCTATGTAAGTCACTAAGATAAATGCAACTAGGTTTCTAGGGCGCGAACAATCACCAGGCGGGTACAGTCGAGTGGACCGCAATGAGCAAGGTATCAAGCCCAAAACCTATCAATGGTATTGAAAGAAAGTGTTCTAGAAGATGACTGAGGACCTCGAATGGATTCGAGACCCACGAAGCTCCGTGGAAAATGCGATCAACGGGATCCCAAGATAATCCCTCTATATGTGTTCCCCACTACGCTTGGTACAAATTTGGAGGGGTTATCTCCGCTACCTTTCCGTACGCGACCTCGTGTTTAGCCCCTTTGTTAGAGGGGGGTCTCGGATGACTTTCACAGTTACTAGACTTTTAAGCACTCCCTAGCACAGACTCCTATGTTTGTTTTGTAGCCTTGAAGAGTTTCCTCTCCAATCCTAAATCAAGGCTCTAGCCTAGACTGAATTGATGGACTCTACAAACACAAAGTCTAATAAATTTTAATTAAGCGTTAATTTTAGTGGCTTGTCTTAAGTCAAGGGAATGAAAGTGAAACCAATGATGTTCTTTAATAGACAAAAGAGAAGAGCATAAAATGAAACCGAAAACAAAACTACTTCTTACTCACAAATAAAGATTTGCAAATTTAAACTCTTTAACCAAACTTTTTTGTAACTACTTTTCTCAAATATTTGAAAAGAAAAACCTAAAACAAGATTTCGCTTGACTATGAGCTACTTAATGTCCTAAGTATTCAGTAAAGAGCTTAAGAAAACTTTCTTTTTCCTTGATAAATAAAGCAACTAACCTAAACTACTTTTACCAAACAAAGAAATGAAAAAATATATATTATTATTTTATTCTTAAAAACAAGAAACTTTGAAAATGAATTCTTTTGTTTTCTTCTAAAGAAAAAAAGGGGAAAATGGAGACAAGACAAGACCAATAAATGACTTCTAGCCCACCGTAGATCACAGGGAGTCACTGACAATACCAAATAGGCAGATCAGAACAGACTCACAAACTCGTCTAAAAACCCTAATAAAGAAAACATAAGAAATATTTAATAAAGAAAAGCTAAACTGAGATCAGACCTAAGATACAAACTACTATAACATAGACCAGAACTAGATCAAGAAAACCCCTGAGAAGTATGACTTCTGATAGGGAAGAGGTTGATTGTCTCTTCTTTAAAAAATATTTTCTCAACTCAAGCACATTACTGACACTTCAAAAACCTGGTATGTACGTAGGATGTCCAAAGGTAGGGTGTCTATGTACACGTGTAGACCCACTACAGGTCGCGTACACCTCTGTAAATTTCTAAAAAAAAGAAAACAAAAGTCAAGATGACAAGGCAGGGAGTTCTAGTATGGAAGACCATAATCCCTTAAAGACTCAGACACCTACAGAAACTAAAAAAAGGCAGTTAAACCAATTAAGCACCCAAAAATATCCCCTAAAAACCCTAGAGGCTTCCCCAGTATGGTCGCTAATTCTGCTATAGCAGGAAACCCCCCTATGGACTACACTAGGGTTCTAAAGTGCAGGAATAGCTAACCGTCTAAAGTATCCTACTTTTAACAACTATCCCAATAGTACCCCACAATCATGCATAAAATACAAAGTATAGGGATCTGGTAGGCTTACCTTAAACCCCTCATCCAGTGTTGATCCCTTTGTGCTCCATTGTTTCCCGATTGTAGATCTCCTCCCAAGGCCAACCTGCATTCACCAAAAGACAAACAAGAAACTATAAGCATGCATTATATATATTGATTAGTGGGTTAGATATCATAACAAAATATAAATAAATCATAAAGATTGAAGACATCATTTGGCAGGACAAAAAAAGTACTTCTTTATATTAATTTCACAGAGTCACTTACAATATGAGACCGACAACTGCTCCTCGAACTCGGTCTTGGGCTCCTCTTCACGAAGCTCCAACTGCTTCCACGTATCTTTCTCCTCTTCATTTCTCTCTAGGGAAATGGAAAGGGTTTGCAATGGAAGAAAAAGGGTTGGAATAAGGAATTATGGCTCAAACTCACGATGTGGTTGCAAATAATTGGGGCAAGGGGGAATACTGAAATGGGAAGAGTTTCTTTTCTCTCATACTTCTTGTAGGAATGGGACCCCAACACCTTATTTTATATGCCAAAAATATAGTTATTCGGTTGAGTGACCGACTATGGGAAGTCAATTGGTTAGGAAACTACCCAAAAGCTCATATCCCTTTGCAACTTTTTATTTTTTGCAATTTTTGTGAGCATATGCGAGCCATAATGGTGTAGCTAGCATAGGTATGTGAGTTGTAGAGGTGAAACAAACATGTGTACACAGGCAATAGTGGTGCAAGGCACGTACATCTTCAAAAATATGTTTTTTTAGAAGAGTTATTCAGTGATGGCTTTGGCAAAAATAGAAAGTAAGATGGCTTGATGCTAGGTATGCCTCTATGGTGCAATTTAGGGTTATACAAAAAATCCACTACCACAGTGGTGAAAATCCTACCAGAGATCTCTATAGATCCTTAGGTATGTTTGCCATTTAGGTCCTAGGAACACTGAGATTCAAATCCTCAATGTTCCTGTGTACCTCTCGTAATTAATGTGCTAACCATGGATATACTAGTGTGGATCCCTTTGGATCATCTTATATGCCTATTGGTTGAGAAATATCTACCTCGAAATGATGGTGATGATGATTTCGGTGGAAATTGTAAGGTCTAACTTATCCTTTATCTACATCACCCAAATTATGTTTTGTCAATATTATCATTGCATACAAAAAAATTATATACCTATTTAAAATTCAAAAACATTATATACCTATTTAAAATTCAAAAACATTATATACCTATTTAAAATTCAAAAACATTAAAAAACATATGCATTATGTCTTACCTATAGGTCCCCAATGGGTTATTGGGGGAAAAACAATATCTAGTTCCTAATGAAATCTGATCCTAGAATATGGATAATCTTTGATCATTGATATTTGATTGGTAAACTAGTTGGAAATATCATCATCATAATCAGACACTGGATGACCACCACCTAAGCGGTGCATCTAAGTTGTCCAATGAGCCATATGGGGCTCCCTTCGTCCTGCTAATGGAATCACCTGTTGGGGTTGGTTTGATGGGTGTCTCTCAAAGAGGAAATTGTATACTATACTAATGGTTGAGGGGGAATAGTTTCCCTTCATTAGCAAGGGGTACTCCTTGATACCCAGTCCCAATTAGACTATGCACCATTTGGTTTAGGAGACCCATCTGGATTCTATCCCGGCTACCATTACTGGTTATGAGAGGTGATTGGATGGTTTCTAAATCCAGATGAAATGAAAATGTATCCTAACTAATTGCATAAATAAATCTAATATATCCTATCCTAGCTAGGAGAATTCTACAGTAACTAGATGAGTGGCTAGAAATGAAACTAATCCCTACAAATGCCTTCACTCGGAAAGTTTTTATGAATTAGAAAAATTAGACAACACATATATGTGAATACATAACTAGATTATTCTAAGTCATAGTATCACATACATAGGAAACTCATATTCCCAAGACAAAATATAAGAAATAATAACAAATTTGCGAGAAATATATCAATTTGCATAAGAAAATTCTATCAGCAAAAATATATTCTTACAACACATGAAAACAATAGACAATCTATTGGAAGTAGTTCACAACAAGAAACCATTTACACAATTTCTTTTCTCTGTCAAAACTGTCCCTGAGAGATTCTCAATTTTAGTTAACACAATAGCCTTTCATAAAATAATTTAGTGAATATTACAATTCTTGAAGAGCCCTTTCAAAATGGGCCTCTTCCTTCACTTATATAAAATAAAAAAATGTTGAGAATGTCTTTTTTAATTCCACAAGAATTAGTTACAAAACCTTTAAGCTCCCCTCACTAATTGTTGACATGTGTAAGGATGAGGAGGAAGTTGAAAGTAGTTGGAAAAAGACAAAATAAAATATAGTTGTTAGCAAATCTGAATTTACTATTTTGTCTCATTCACATGCTTTTGCCTTTGATGTATGTAGCACAAACTTCGTAAAGGCCATCAAGTGATATGATCCTTCAATACAGAAGTTCCTCAAGATCAACTTCATGTGACGTTGAGTTATTGATGAGCCTCTTCATGTCCTTTATTAGGGTGGCCATGAATGCTTGGATCATGGTGTGAACTTTGGCTAGTTGTACAAGGTGTTGCTCCATTAACTCAATTGTCTTATTGGTAGCTGCTTTGGTTACTTCAGGTCTTTGACTTGTGCTTTGTTGGATATTTTAGAGGAGTTTCTCCATCGTGATCATTTTCCTAATATCTTTGAGAGGATGGAGGCGACACTTGTGTGTATTTGTAGAGACGCACACATATCGCGAGTGAGCTGGGTGTTTCTTCATCTTCTCTCTTCCCCGCTTGTTGGAATATATCAAGGGAAGCGTAATCAATTCTTCTTTTTTCCTTTAAGGGGTGAAGAAGTTCTACTAGAGCATCTAGATTTTCATTGATCCAACTTTTCATATTATTCAAGCCTTCTCAGATGGTGACAAATTGAATGATTTTGGTTTGCATGTGGTTGTATTGTTCTATTATGTTGGTTTCCAACCACTAAAATACATGTAGATGATAATACATGTCTGTAATAGCTTTCCTCGGCTCTATCCTGACCTTTTCTATGCATGATTTGAATTCTTTTAGGCTTTCCTTGTCTATACTCATCTGCCTAAGTTGTTATTCTAGTTCTATGATTATGGCATCCTTCTCTTGATTTTGGAATGATCAGTTGTTGAGGAATCAAGATGTTCTTGGAGAATTCTTGTAAGAGTCAATGCTACATTCATTGCTTTGATCCAATGTTTTTTTAAAACGAAATTTCACCAATTTGGCTAAATTTTATTTGTTTTGAAGAAATTTAGGCTACAAATTTTAACATTTTCATTGAAAATAAAAAACTTGTAGAATGATTTATTATTATAGTTATGCACACACTTATATTTTTCACTTAAATATAAACATTTTCCATGAACATAAAATAGATTTTCTTAAAACAAATTCAAAATCAATGATTATGCATCCCAATTTTTTTAAGAATATTCAATACAT
>ML796083.1:113678-139855 GCA_009831015.1 Picea engelmannii
GGGGGGGGGGCATTAATACTATTAATGATATTAATAGGTTTTATTAATATCATATCACTGGTAGAATGTTGGTTAAGGTTACGTTAGTTTAATAGTAGAAGGGTAATACTAATAATGTTATTAAAGTAAGTCAAAGGGATTATTAGGTTTAAGGTCGGTTTAGAAGATTAGGTTAAGTCAAGAAAAAATAGGGTGTTAATCATATTAATATAGCTAATGTTAATAAAACGGTTTTGTTAATATCATATCAGTGGTAGATGATTATACATAGGAATCACTAAGGTTGGTATTAGAATTAGTTTGATTTACCATTGGTATTATGTTGGTTAAGGTTACGTTAGTTTAATAGTAAAAAGTGATAATAATAGTGTTATTAAAGTCAAAGGGATAATTAGGTTTAAGGTCGGTTTCGAAGAAAAGGTTAAGTCAAAAAAGTTTGTAAGTACTAGAGTTAAGAGTGTGAGGTTTAATAATGTTTTCTTTCCCGAATGAGCGGGATCCAACTGTCACTAATCTCTAGTCCATTGTCCCTATTTAGGTTATCGGGATTTTTGATGATTTCGATAGCCTCTCTAATTCGTCTTTTAAGGAGATGGTCTTCTTTAGCTAAGATTCTGGTGTCCTCTAGGCATATATGATGCTTAGTTTTGAGAGAGTGTTCTGCTAGTGCTGAGGTGCGAACTCGTTCATTCTTGATGTCAGCACTATGCTCTTTAATCCTGGTGTTGAAAGAGCGGCCTGTTTCTCCAATGTAGCATTTGCCACAGGAGCAATCTATTCTGTACACTCCTTTGAAATTGTGTTGGTCAAGCTTGTCCTTAACAGACCTCATATTTTGTTTGATGGTATTAAGTGGTTTGAATGAGGTCTTAATTTCCTTCTTGTTTAGGATTTTTGCGATTTTATCAGTGACTCCCTGGATGTAAGGGAGGTAGGTGGTGAGGCTCGGGGTTTGGTTGTTTTTCTGTTGAGGTTTGTTATTTTCTTTTTCCAGGGCTTTCCTTATTGCGTTCTCAATCTCTTTCTCTTTGTAACCAATGTTTTTGAATACTTTGTGAAGGTGATTTTTCTCTTGTTCTAGGTGTTCTTTATCTGAAATCCTTATGGCTCTGGTGGATAAGGTGTTAAGAATTCCTAACTTTTGTTTAGGGTGATGATGGGAACTGGCGTGAAGGTAGTTTTCCTCATTACTAGGGTTTCCTCATTAATTTAACCTTAATCAACATAAAATTAATATATTTTTTACTAAAACCTCTGGTCAACCCTAAATTTCTCCTAAAAACGAGGGTTTCACTCAGCCAACTGTAGTTTTTTCACCCGCCCCATCACTATTTAATAAAGGCTCCTCTCTTACTATTTTTCTCAGACTTTTTTGTCCTAATGATGGATCCTGTTATGGATCCGAAACGTCGACAACATGCTGTCATTAACACTGTGGTTTTTCCGACAAACTCTGAACATATTTCTCACCACAGATACATTGTGAATGTTGTGAGGCTCTGTTTTACCTACAAAGTGGATATTGACTACATATTGAAGAACTAACAGTGCTAAGTGCTTTATGAAGTGTTAGAATCATAGATCTGTGTCCCAGCTAAGGTTGCAGACACCTATGTCTTGCAACCACCCCTTCCTTTACCTCAGGTGAGACTTCATATACTTCACAAGTGTTGTTGAAAGGGCCAGTAGTTAGGGTTTTGTTGGTGCGTTGTTATAGCGTTGAACCTTGGGTCTACCCCTGTGCTAACAAATGGTTTCGTTGTCGGGACTGAAACTGTTATTACTGGGAACTAAGGGAGAAGAATCTTTGTGCCAAGAAAGGAAGGTCAGATCTAAAGAAAAGAAGCGAGATCTGAATGCTTTGTTCTCTAAAAAAGGTAAAAGTGGAAGTTTCTGAAGAAAAGAGGTTAGATCTGCAGAAAAGAGGTAAGATATGTAATCTTTGTGCTCTGATAAAGGTAAGAATAGTTAAAGTTTTTTAGATCTGGAAGCTTTGTAGAAGTAAGATAAGTGGAAATTTTTGTTTCTAGAGTATGAATCTAGGTATGGTTGATAGATTTTGTCCTAGCTTGAAAACTAGGGCACTGTTAGATGAAATAAAGTTTGATACGAATAGATCTGATAAGAATAGTGATAGATATGTTATACCTATGCATAGAAAGAATGTTTGGACTAATAAATGGATGCAGGATCCTAGAAAGAATTTTTTGCAGGCTAGCTACCATGATCCTAGTGTGCAGTACATGAAAGGTTGGGGATCATTTAAAAGAAAGAGAGGATTGACCCTCTGTTACAATTGCAGAAAACCGGGACATCTAGCTAAGGAATGCCCTGGTGGAAGACCTAGTCATCTTTGTTGTAAAGCTCTAGACCATGAAGTCTTGAATTGTCCTAGAATGATTGCTAAACTTAAAGAAATGAATCTAAATCAAGAAAACCCTAAGGCAAATCCAGAAATAGCCAGAAAGAATCAGAGAAGGTATTGCTACAGATGAAGGACACCTTGAATGACCACTGACATGTTAGGTTATCAGAGATATTTAAAGAAAAAGAATGCATCGAAGTAAGATTAAGAGACTTCGACATTAACTGTATTATGGATGAGGAAGCTCAGGTAAATATCATGACAGAGAGAATTTGGGAAGTTATAGGGAGGCCTATTATGATTCCTTCATTAGGAGGAATAGGGTTATTTAGAGGGAAACGGGTAAACCTATGTGGAAAGCTCACTCAGATATCTATGAATGCCAATGGAACTTCGACAGAAGAATATTTTGATATTATCAAATTTATTGAGGACAATGCCCCGTTTACTATGTTACTTGGAAAACCTTGGATTGATAGAGATCAAGCCAAACGAAAGAAAGAAAAAGAAGTTTTGGAGCTGAAGCAACAAGAATTAAAAGACTTCATGACCAGAAAGATCGCACAATTGATTGAAGAATAGGAGAACAGATTGAAGCTATCTAACACTAAAATCCCAGATGATGAAGCTATAAGAACATTGGAAGACCCATGGAGGACTAGATTTTCTATCCCAGATAAAGAAGAGGTGTTACACCCGAATCCTACGAAAGAATCTCAACAGTGCGAAGTGAATAAGAATTAGAACAGAAAAAGGACTACCGAGACGAAGATCACCAGAAAGAAGGATAGAAAGATGAGTAAGAAGAGGGCTAAGATTGAAAAGTTACAAAATGTTCCAGAGGGAACTTCACAGGCGGAAACTTTACTGAATTGGAGCTTCATCAGGATATCAGAACAACAACATAGGGTACTTTACCATGGAAAAGCAATATAGCCGTTGGAAGCCGATATATCCATTTGTTTTCCGCTCTGAATGAGTTGGAAAGAATTTATGGCTCACCACCAGAATATTGGACCGTGCCATAATGGTTAGAACAAGAATTAACGAGGCTCATACCCATTACAAGAAAACCGTTGCCAATATTGCCTATTTATCTCATCGTGCCATGCACGAAGAACACTTTTTCCAACTGAGAATTTGAAGCCCGCAGTCTAGCACTTGTATACAGTGATCATTGCACTCTTGTTGTTCATCCTAGTGTAGTATCTAAGATCAATGTGTACCTAATAATCTATCCTGAGCACATATGTATGATGATCTCACCGCAGTTGAAGAATCCGTAACAGAAGTTCTCCTTGATTTCATGACTAAGAGAGTCATGTTGGAGAGAGGAGTGTCTACAAGTGTTCAAGCATCGTCGACGAGAGGACTGCCAACCTCTCTGTCCATTGCTCGAGTCGGACCATCCCGACAAGTCGATGAAAAGTGCACTAAACACAGAGACGATCTCGTGAATGCCAAGCTGATTTTGAGAATTCTACCTGCCTATCTACCACCTCTAAGCGGTGCAATCACCTGAGACAGTGTGCCTAGAGATTTTGAATATACCTTGGTTACGACATACCTCCTGAAAGGGATACATGTAGTTTGTGTCGACCAAGATAAGCTCACAGCATTGAAGTTTAGCGACTTCAACCTTGGTGACAGGAAGGCTTACAACATGCTCACCCCGCACAAGTATCTGACTAGGACTAAAGGAAAGAACTCAAAGATTATCCCACAGTCATGGACCCAGAACCTCACACAGTCCACCCTACTGAACGTTATGAATATTCCGCACTTCGAATGACACCAGGAGGTGAACGCATGAGTCAAATTACTGATGTCAAGTTACCATGGAGGTTATTTGTGGTTGAACCATCGCATAACAGTGGATCTGACGTTGATCAATCAGATCATCAGGATTAGCATGCAAGGCCCTGACCCACAGGATTTTTACCCTGGAAATACCTCAGACAAAGCATTATCACAGAGAATCAAAGAGACTTATGGTGATTTCAAGAAGGGCATGAGAGGCTACAAGGTAGCCTCTATCCAGAGCGGCATAATGTTCCTGGCTTGCCAATTAATCGCAGGAAATTTAGCTTGAAAAAACTGGCCCACCCAAGTGACCGGATTTGTAGTCGATCTCGTAGGAAAGTGCATGGAGGGCCTACAAATGAATTGGGAAAAGTACCTGGTAAACCAGTTGGAACTGGACTGGAGGGAAGCACAGGATCAAGGATATGAGTTCCACTTCAGCTGGCTTCTTATCCTGGTTGCTTTCGTCACATGGGAGATGCCGGAAGGTGCGACCTTCTCAAACATCAAGCCCTTTGAACCTCTAGCCGTGAAGTTCAGTACACTATGGTACTCGAATGATATGAAAAAGCAATGGCAGTCAAATGTCATCTTCCACACTTATTACAACCAGTTGAAGCTAGCCATCCAGTCCGAGCCTCGTATGACCCTGAATACCCTCCACAAGTTTCATCCCTTAATGAAGTTCAGCGTGGACCACCACTTCATTTATATCTAAGCACACGCAGATGGCCATAAGCAACAGTCGCAGTCATATTACAAGCTTACAGAGGAAGAATTAGAGGAAATCACCAAGGAATGGTTGTCGGACCTCCTTATCCCAACCAACCTTGCAGAGTTGTTTGATGTAGATAGTCCAGAAGCTACGCAGGATACACCCGAACCTAGTAAGACAAAGAAACCTGAAGAAGTTCAGGATATAGACAACACATCTGTGAAGACTGCATCCATTTCATGAGAGCAAGGAGGTGATGGCGAAGAGATTGATGGCACAGAAGTTGAGCAAAACAAAGGAGAGGGAACATCACATAGATATGAGGAGGACCCCTCGAAAAAAGAAAGGTTTCCCCCCAGAAACTATCATCACAGAAGAAATTAAAAGCAACTCATACTAAGTTCCAGACTGTCCTCACTCCTGATGACTTCAATTTCATCGTCACCACCCTGAATGATGCTTCATTGGAGATCAAAGAAAAGTAAGAGGCTAAGTAGGAGGAGATGTATAACTTTATTGAGGCTGATCTCCAAGGGGTGGAGCAGGCACTTCAATCCAGCCATGCAGTCTCCACTGCACCTTTATCAACAGGAACACCAGAAATGGGAGATGAGCCAGCTCAACTCCACCGAATCACTGACTTAGTAGAAGCTTGCCTTCGACAAGCTCAGGAAGAAACAGTGCAAGCCACCTAGGATTTGACACAAGTACAGAGCACACTTGTTGAGCAACGTGGTACTGCAGAATGGGAAACTCTTTCCCTACATGCGAAGTGGGATGAGGAAAAAGAACAACTACAACAAAGAAAGGAGCAGTTGATCGTGGAGTAGCTAGAAGTAAAGGAATAGGTCAACAGAGAACTTTTCTCTGTGACAATCATATAAGTGAAAACTAAAGAATGAATTCCACAGTAGGTGGCACAACTTGAAGAAGTAATTCAGTAGCTCCAGCAATGCATCACAGATATGGAACTTCGTACTGTGCCCGAGACCCCTCAATATATAAGAGACCTAAGGGAGGCATCCGCTCGCAACGCAAATGGCAGATTAAAAGCCCTTGACTTGGAATGTAAGCAACTGAGCTCCAGGAGCACTCAGACATATGAAAACCTCATGGAGTATCCAAATTTATAGGCATTAGATTCATAGCTCCAAGAAACAAAGTAGCACACAGATACGTTATAGGCACAGTTGAAGGCCTTGTCACCAGTCGAAAGAATGAAGAGGTTTCAAGAGCAATGCACCACCCAACAACAGATCCACATGATCCAAAGTAAAGTGATGGAAGTCTCTCAATGACTTCAACCAGTGTAAGATAAGGCATGCCAACTGTTCACTGAAGTTGAAAGCCAAGGAGCAGAGCTTGAACAGGTTGTCATCACCACAGAACAATGCCTAGAAGGGCCAGTAAATGACATAGTGATCCAGGAGTTCATTGAGCAAGAGGTCATATAACTATAGTAGGTCGAAGCAACTCGATCCAAGATCAAGGCATTCAAGGCAGAACTGATCAGACCAGAGTGACTCAGGACAATTCACAGGTGAGTGTTGGGGGCCTGTTGGCCCTTGACGAACTTTTGGGAGATTCATGGTCATGTGACCTATTTTGGGACTTCGATAGCCTGTCAAAGGAGGAGCGTAAGACAGAGAGGAGATCATGGGATCTCGGCCCACTTTTGGGTCCATTTTGTGTTTTTGGGAATATGTAACGGGATTGGGATATCAGCGCATGGGTTTTACCCATGCTTAGGCCTATTTTGTATGTATAAATAGATATCTAGGCAATGTAAAGGGAGAGCTACATGTAATAGATCGACATCTATGTGATGTATGATAAGTGCAAGTAAGGCCTGTAAGTGCTTTGTGCCTATATTGGACTTGCAGGGCTAAGTGCAAGTCATTGTAAGAAGTTGGAGAAGGTTTTGTGTTGTAACGCGAGGAAGAAGGATCTAGCAAGCTTCACAGATCTTATGTCCTGTGCACAGTAGGGTTTTTGATGGCTCTATACTTATAACCGATTGAAGATTCTAATAAAGAAGAAGAGTTGGTGGACGTAGCCCCAGGGTGGGGGTGAACTACGTAAATACTATGTTGTATTGCCTTGTGCTTGTCTTAATGTGTTTATGTCTCCTTTTGCTGAGTGCTATGAGATGATTGGATAGATATGCTTATGCTTAGTGCTAATGATGTATAGGATGTTAGATCCGATACACATGAATATGCTTAGTGCTTGATCTATTAGATCTGATGTATTTTACTGATGCTAAGTACTTGAATACATTGTGAATGCTATGAGGCTCCTTTTTACCTGCGAAGTGGATATTGATTGCATATTGAAGAACTAACAGTGCTAAGTCCTTTATGAAGTGTTAGAATCACAAATATGTGTCCTATATAAGATTGCAGATACCCGAGTCTTGAAACCACCCCTGCCTCTACCTCGGGTGAGACTTCATCTGCTTCGCAAGGGTTGTTGAAAGGGCTGGTAGTTAGGGTTTTGTTGGTGCATTGTTATAGCGTTGAACCCTGGGTCTTCCCCTATGCAAACAGGTGGATACATGTGGCTCGACAAGCAGATTAATGTGGATCTGATGATGATCCACCTAATGACAAGACTGAGCATGCAGGGACCTGACCCTCAACAATTCTACCCAGGGAAGGCCTCAGACCACTCCCTGGAACAACACATAAAGGAGGCATACAACAAATTTAAAAAAGGGAAAGCGAGGCTACAAGGTAGCCTCTATCCAGGATGGCGCAATGCGCCTCGCTTTCCAACTTATAGCTGGAAAGCTCATAAAAAATAACAACCCCACACAGGTCACTGTGTTCATGGTGGAACTCGTAGGGAGATGCGTGGAGGGAATGCAGATGAATTGGGTGAGTTACCTTGTCAACGAGCTTGATAAAGACTGTCATGAAGCGTAGGATCAGGGATACAAGTTCCGCTTCAACTAGCTACTCGTGTTGATTACATTTGTCTCTTGGAAAATGCCCGAGGGAGAAAACTTTCTAGAAATTGAACCATCAGAGCCATTGGTAGCTAAATTTTGTACATTATGGTATATGAATGACATGTCGAAGCAATGGAAGTCGAATGCAGTGTTCCATGCATACTATCAGCAACTGAAGGTTTCCATAGAGTCACTCCCACACATGACACCACGCACCTTGCACCAGTACATACCGTTAGCTAAGTTCCACGTAGATCAACATTTTATCTATATCACTATGTGCAGGGATGAGATCAAGGAAGAGTTACAGTCTTATTATAATATGACTGATGAAGACATGGAGAAGATCATGAAGGAATGGTCAACGGAGTTCCTTGTATCGGTCGAAGATGTAGAACTCTGCGACGTTGATATCATAGGAAGCCCCTTGGTCACACAGGTCAAGCATGTCGAACAATCAAGTGCAAAGAAGAGGAAGAAAAAGGAGGAAGTCCAAAATATAGAGAATGACGAGGAGGATAGTGCCTCAAAAGAAAATGGATCTAGATCGCTAGGATAAGGAGACAAAGTAAATAGAGAAGGAGGGGATGAAGGAGAAAAACAAGGAGAAATTAAAGCTACACCACCGAAGGATCCCCCTACCAAGACAGAAACACCAAAGAAGAGGAAGCTTTCTCCATAGAAACCTTCAGCAAGAAAGAAGACCCGCACCAGTAAGCTCCAGCTAGAGGCCATGCTCATGGAGGACAACATCGGCTTGGTTCACAAAGTGATGGAGGATGCATCCAAATATCTCTTGCAGAGATATGGATCGAAGCAGGAAGAGCTGTACGAAAGGGTCAAGAAGGAGCTGAATGAAATACAACAAGCTATTCAGTTGATCCATGCAGTACCTACTACGCCTTCTTTGTCAAAGGGTGCAGAATTGGGGGATGAGCCTTCCTAGTTATGAAGACTTGCAGATGCAACAGAGGCTTGACTTCATCGAGTCTAAGAAGAAAAGGAGAAGACTACATAAGCCTTGAAGCAAGAGAAAGAGGAAGTCTTAGAGAAACTATGAGTTGCACGGTACTGCGTAACCACTTATGAGAAGGAGAAAGATGAGTTTCTAGCGATGCTCGAGGAGGACAAAGTGAATATACAGAGAGAAAAGGACCAGTTGCTCACAGAGTAGACTGCGATCAAAGAAGCGGTGAATAAATCAATTCTCTCTATGTTAGGCTTGGCACAGGAGGAACATGAGTCAGTCGAGGTTCAAGTGGTGAAGCTCATTGAGGCCATCCAACAACTTCAAGTGAGGATAACAGAGCTGGAAGTCCAAGCAGTTCCAAGCACTCTGTAGGAGGTGCACAATCAGAGGGAGGAAGTCACTAAGAGCGCAGTAGGAAGGATCAGAGCCCTCTCGTCAGAATGAAAACAGTTGAGCGACAGAAGTGTGCAGACCTATGAATGCCTCATAGAAGATCCAAAGCTGAGGAAAATAGAAGCACGACTATAGGAGGTGCAACAACAGGCATCCACCATGCAGGCACAGATGAAGCTACTCACTGTGGTAGAGAGAATGAAAAGATCACAAGAACAGTGCATAGTTTAGCAACAGATTACTACCATCCAGGGCAGAGTAATGGAAGTCACACAGAAACTAAAACCAGTGTAGGATCAAGCCTACAAAGTGTTTGAAGATATTGAAGGACAAGGCTCATAGCTGAACCAAGTGGTTGCAATAGTGGAACAATGCCTGGAAGGGACTGTTACAGAGCAGATGATCCAGGAGATTTTTGAATAGGAGGCTCAGGCGAAGGAGCAAGTCGAGGTAGCTTGAGTGAAGCTCGAGGCCTTCAAAGTAGCATTGCCCAAATATGAGTGACTTGGGACAAGTCACAGGTGAGTGTTGGGGGCCTATTAGCCCTCGACCAAGTTTTGAGGAAACATTGCCCAGGTTTGACCACTTTTTGGACTTCGACAGGCTGGTCGAAGATGGAGCACCCAGGTGGAGTTGAGATCGCGAGATCTCACTTGTTTTGTGGACCCAACAAGGGTTTCATTAGTGTTTTGTAATGGGTTATGGGATGTCGGCCTATGGTTTTACCCATGATTAGGCCTTTTTGTAAGGAAGTGTAAAAGTATAAATAAGTAAGAATGTAATGTAGTAAGGCATTTTTGGAGTCAATAGTTTGAAAGGCTAAGTGCAAGTAGTTTTGAGTTTCTTTGTGCAATAGATTATATTTGTAAGGCTCTGTGATTGTTAGAGGAGTTGCCTCTTTGCCTTGACCTAATTTTGGGAAGGAGGATTTGGTTCTCAATGCACAGATCTACTTTCCTCTGCGAATTTTGGCTCTGTGGCTTGGTGCATAGAAGTAGGTGAATGTAAGAGCTTGAAGACTAATAAACAAGACGAAGAAGTTGGTGCACATAGCCCCGCACTAGGGTGAACCACGTATATCTTGTGTTGATGGTTTTCCTTGTGCTGTGCTATGTTTTCCATTTATCTTATTAGTGATTTTATCATTATGTATGTTAGATAGATCTATGAATGCTTAGTGCTTTTTTTATGTTGAATGTGTTGGATCTAACTTATTGTGTTTAGTGTGATGTGTATACTGTCATTGTTACTGCATCGATATGTACTTAGGGTTTGATCTGCGATGTGAATAAAACTAATGGGTTAATGCATGTTGTTCCTAAGTACTATGTAGAAGTGTTATAATCATATATCTGTGTCCCATCTTGGTTACAGACACCTGTATCTTGTAACCCCGCCTACCTCTACCTCGGGTGAGACTTCACCTGCCTCGCAAGTGTTGCCGAAAGGGCCAGTAGTTAGGGTTTTTTTGGTGCGTTGTTGAAGTGTTGAACCCTGTTTCTACCCCTATGCCAACAAATACAACATTAAGTTCCTTTTTACAAACATTTTTTTCATTTTGAGGGTTTTACAATGCATCTCTTACCTATTTTTTCACAAAAGAGTCTTTTATGACTCTTAATGCAAAACTGACCTTGGTTTCTCTCCTAACCCACCATCCTCTAATTCATCAAAATGCCATCAATATTTGTGCACATAAATCATCCTTTTTAGAGTGTAAAATCACTATTAATTGTAAAAACAAGTTATACATATTGGAATGATCAATTTACAACTTAAATCCTAAATTATTGATCATTAGCCAACTTTGGGCATGCAGTTTAATATACCCAACTTTAACAATTTGGCCCTTTGGTTTTACAATGCAATTCTTAGATTTTATGCACACCAGGTAGTCGTGATAGAGGGGCATGCATTTGAGGCTGAGGTAGTTTTCCCTTCAAATTTACATGAAATCCCAATTCTAGGTGCATGAAATCAACCTCTCCTATTATTCAATTGAACTTTAGATGCATAGGTAAATTTACCATTTATGTGACTCCATCTTAAAACTTATAAAAAAAAATTTGGAGCTACAGGGTAGCTTGGGCGTGCATTTTCATTTCTCACTTAGTACAGTTTAGACCTTGCAAATTATAAGGCAAACTTTTCCTCTTTTGCATAAACACCATTTTAAACTTGCAAATGAAAAATAAATAACATGAACAGGTCTATTATGATAAACCACATCCCCAGTAACTTACACAACTCAGATATAAGGTATAATACAACATTAGGTGGGTTTGGGCACAAACAATAGAGTGGAAATCTATGCCCTGTGGATATTAATTAATGTTTTAGTGGACAGGTAGGTTAAGAGGCTACAAGTCTTTGATGACTACAAACTTTTGATGGACTGGGAAAATGGTAAAAGTAAAATTTCTAACTTGGAGTTGGGGCCTATTTTCAATAGGATTATGGAAAATAAAATAGTTTTTGAAGAGGTGTCATTTGCTCATGTCTATCGAGAAGTCAACCGCAAAGCTTATCAGTTATTAAAGGAAGCACTCATTTTGGAGGAATTTTGTTTGCTTATTCATGAGATTAAGGACCATACTCCTACAGATTTGATACTCTTACATATTTTTTAATGACTGGATTTTTGGTCTTGTTTTAATTTTTGTTTATGTAAAGTTAGAGAGAGTTTGTCTCATGGTTTTATCTCAACATCAATATGAAGTTGTGGAACTATTTGTTTAAAGAGTGACCTATATAAGAATGATTGTAAGAGTCAGAGTCATAATCATAGGCTATAGTCTTATCTGATAGAGGAAATATATAAAGGAAATGGTTGCTAACATTAAAAGTAGAAGGGATCTCATCAATGTGTATTTCATTTCCACTAGAGATATCAATACAGTGATTTTGTCTTGTAAAAAAAACCTAAAATATAAATATTTCTTGTAGGTATATTTAGACATTATTAAAAACATGAATTAAAGATCACTTAAAGATTGCAGATAATCACTAAAGATCAAAACAAGCATCACATATAAGACAAGTATGAGTCAAAAATATTGTTGATCTTCCATTAATTCCTCGTAAATATAGAAGGACCTTTATATCATATACATCATAGACACAATCTCCATTACAAAACTAGGAAAACAATAATATAGATTCTATAACTTTCTCCTCTCTGAAGATTCCTCCTAAGGAATCTCTAACAAGCCTCTCCTTTGTTATCTCTCTACTTACAATTTTATATATTATGTTCCCCAGGATGACCACCATGACCCATAGGTCGCTTACATGAGTGGATCATAACTAACTTTACATGTATTTGCAGGTCCTCAAGCCAGTTGTTACAACCTTATATACTGTGTTCCCCGTGGGGACCATCGTGACCCATAGGTCTCTTACATAAGTGGATAATAACTAACTTTACATGTATTCATAGGTCCTCAATACAATTGTTACAACATTGAGGTGATTCTTATTACTTTAGTCAGACTTTGCCTTGTTGTAGCCAGTTGTCCACTGCAATAGATACTCAAAAGGGTGTTTTATCCAGTCACCAACTTCACATTGTAGGGTGGTACTGAAGTAGCTTACAATGCAAATGGGTTCCAAATTTGGTAGTGCACCGAAGGATCTAATGGAAGATACAAAATGCAGTATGGATATGGAGGGTGCACCACTAGGAGAGAAGAGAGAAAGGGAAGTATTGGGGACCAACTTGAAGTAGAATATTATGGTGGGGATGGATAGGATTGATACAAATAAGGTATATGCTTACCAATTATTATGGTCTTGTTTCTAAACAATTGTCGTGGTATCCTGATGCAGGAGCATTTTTGCCTCCAAAATCCACCTTGTTGAATAGACCTAGGGGGTCTATGAATTTACCAAGGGAGTTAGTTCCCTAAATTTTTATTATTGTAATTTCCTATGTTTTATTGAAATTATAGAAGGAATGCATAGGATAGGGTTTGTTTAATTGATTTTGGTTAAATGTAAGGGAATATTCCTATGATAGAAAATCTCAAGAGTTGTGAGGTCTAGAAGAGATCATAGAGTGATCTCTTGAGGATATTGTGTATCTGGGAGATCCTTGTAAATTTTGTGGAGTCTAAGTAGGATCTGAAATGAACTCAAATCTCAGCCCTGTGTTGTATATTGTGTAAGCCTTTAGGCATTGGAGGAAGTGTATGTAGAGACAGAGTGAGGAAGAGGTAGAGTGGTTGTGTAAGAGGCCGAGTGTGACCAAAAGGCCAAAATAGAGTCCAATTAAATGTAAATCATGCCAATAGAAGGCGAGAAAGCCTTCTGTAAATTGTGTACATTAAAAGAATTTGAGATCAGCTCAATTTTGAAGTTGTGGTAGAGTTTACTTATAACTCTGCACCTATGGGTAACTAACTTGGTGGGTCACTATCAATTGGTATCAAATCAATTTAATGCTCTTTGGAATTCTATAAGGCATACAAAGCAAGAGATAAATTTAGTAGAAGAGATCCTGAATATAATTGTGCAGACAGGAAAAAAAAAGAATAGGATTTCCTTAAGTGTATTATTTCATATTTGAGACCATCCCAACCAAGAATCAGAATTGGGAGAAGATGTTGAAGAAACAAGATCTCCAAACATACCTTACAGGTATTGGTTTAATGTATTATGATTAAACTGATAAAAACATATTTTGTTTGCAAGTAAAAACAAAAGGAATGGTAGTAGCTATTGCAGCCAGTAGAGTTGTGATAGAGGAAGAGGAAGAAAGTGAAGCTCTTGTTGGCCCTTAGTTAAGGAAGCAAGTGAAGATCAAGGAAGAGAAGGCGAAATATGAACTTTGCGAAAGACGCAGTGATTGTTACTGGGTCGAAGTAAGCAAAAGAGTAGAAAATACAAAGCGAAGTAAAAGGAAGCAAGTTGTTGGACGAGGAGATCAAGGATGACAGATCAGCAAGGAAGAAAGATCGTGGACAACTTAGAAAGTGGAAAAAGCCACCGTTGGATGCTTTAGAGCACCGCGCGAGAAGGAAGGAAAGACATGCTGGAGAAGCCCTAAAAACGTGGGTCAAAGTTGACCTAGGGTTTTAGACACCTAGGGTTTTGGTGTCTAGGGTTTTGACACCTAGGTTTTGGCCTAAGGATGTCAGTGAGCTATTGTAATGTATAAATAAAGGTCAAGAGGACCTAGGCTAGGTTGTTGGTTGTTGTTATTGTTGGTATTATGATTGTGTGATTAAGTGAGTAATATTGAGAGAGAGAGAGAAGTGTTAGAGTGAGATCCTTCTGGTATTGTAATATCTTCAGCTGGGTGTGAAGGTCAAGTCCTACAGCTAGGTGCGAAGGAAGGGGAGAGACAGAGAGAAGAATAAAGAAGATCTGTTAGCTAAGAGTGTAGACAAGAACTGTATGCTATATCTTAATACATTATAATGCATAGTTCTAGGGTCATAGCCCTAGAGAGAGGGTGAACCACGTATATCTTGTGTCGTGTGTGTGATTGATGCTCTGTTCTTTTTCATTGATGTTTTTTTATTGCATTATTGTGTTAGATCAGATATATAGTTGTGCGAGGTAGATCTAAGTTGATAAGTGATATATACATGTTGTATCATTCTAGTTTCTAGATCCACTTGATATTCCCCCTGGTTGTAGACATCTTTGTCCTGCAACCCCCCCATAGCTACTTTGGGTGAGACTGCATCTGCTTCGCAGGTGTAGCTGAAAGGGCCAGTAGTTAGGGCTTCCTAGTACGCTCTTGGAGCTGAACCCTGGGTCTGCCCTTGTGCCAACAAATAGTTCCATTGTCGGGACGAGAATCTTCTTGAGGGAATGTCAAGGTGGTTTCCATCAAAGATAGAGATTCAAGAGTGGATAGAGGATCAAGAAAAGGACTTTGCCAAATCCCAGAATAAGAACTGTAATCTTAGTACAGATGATTGTTTAGGAAGATATATTTTTACAGACATACATGAGATATTCTTTGGAGGAATCTATCAAGAGCTTTATGAGTGCCTAGCCATGTTAGCAAATACCCAGTTTGAGATCAGATCTAGACCTCCTGTAGTTTGGACATCAGCGTTGATCAAGAAGGTTAAGAGGGTTGATAACAATGTGTCAAGAGTAGTAAATCACTGGTTTGATAGCACCATTGGAGGTTACATCACCGAGTTTGTTGTTGACAGAGTAGAGTCATACATCCAAGTTGAGAGATATTTCTTCAAAGAACCCAGAGGGAAAATTTTACATTTTCTGAAGTTGAGAATCAAGATGTTATTGCATGAGAAGAACATCTTAAAGATACAGTAGATCGATTGGATTTGAAAAGGCTAATGTTCAGGAATTCGGATAGAAACAACGATGCAGAGGCTGAACATACATGCAGTGGGAGAGTATTCAGAGGATTTCATCTCGCGAACCTGTTCAAGAAAAAATACAGGGATGAGGGTTTCTATAGTGGAGAAGAGGCGGATCGACGAACGAAGAACATTTAGAACCCACTAGGGAAGAGGAAGGGGAAGATGAAGAACCTCGTCAGGATGAGCCAAAAAATTTAGGAACTGAGTAGACTATTGAAGTAAGTAATATTAATCCTCCTATTGTTTCAACAACACTAAGCAATCAAAAGAGTCAGAGTCACCAGAGTCCTCAGATCACTGTCACTAGTAGTCCACCACATACTCAGTCAGGAACCCTAGGAAGATCTATGGCAGATGAGATGAGTCTCCCTATCTTTAGGGAAGATGGATCCGAAGATCTTGGCCAACATTGGTTCCTATGTGAGGTTGTATGGAATATTAAGAATGTCACCGATGAAGTTGTTAAAAGAACTCAGTTTAGTACAGCTCTAAGGGATCGTGCACTAAAATGGTACATGAAGCTTTTCCAAGGACTTGCATAGCCTAAGCCACTGAATGAGATCAACAATGTGTTGATTGTAGAGCTCAAGAAACCCAAGTCGGAGTCACAATGTATTACAAAAATGAAAGAGATCAAGCAGAAGGTGGCTGAACCCATTTGGGAATTCGATCAGAGATTCAATACCTTAACAGGTCGACTGACTTTTCATATCCTAGATGAGAAGAACAAAGAGTGGTTCATTTTTTCCCTCTTACCACACATCAGAGTTCCTCTTATGAAACAAAATATCACTTCATAGGATGAGGTGCTGGATATTGCCATGATGTTAGAATCATCCCCTATGGGAGAATCCATCTCAGGTATGAGTCAAATCTTAAGTCAGCTAACTAGTTTGTCTCTGCAGGTCGAAGATATGAAGAAAGACAAGGGAAAATATAAAAGAGAAGATGTCTGGTGTGTCATATGTAGATCAGAAGGCAATGACAAGGAGCATTGTCCCCTATTTCATGAATACTTGGACTCTGGAGCTTCGATCCCTTTGAAGCAACTCACCCTACCCTGGTGCGAAGTATGTCGAAATAGACATCGCCGTGGTGAGTGCTATTACATGCAAAAATATGTTCAGACACCCACAAATTTGTATTTCACATTTTGTAAGTCTGTGGGGCACATTGATAGGGACTATAGGGATTATGACCTCATGCATGAAAGGTTGAGAGACATATACAAAACTCATATTGAAGTAAAGCAAGAAGGAAACACTACGCAGTATAACTCCCCTGGGAGAGGAAACTTCAATCCTTGCGACGGATTCAGAGGACGAGGACGAGGATGAGGAGGAGGTATGGGCAGGGGTCAAGGATAGATAATATATTATAACTGCACATAGCCAGGACACTTGGAAAGGGACTGTCAGAACCCTTGCACTACTTGCAGCTAATGCAGCTTGTTCGAACATGTTATAGAAGATTGTTTTGTGCTACTAGCTAAGCTCCAGGAAAGACGAGGACCTTAGCAGACCCTGCAAGTGAAACTGATATATGTTGAGCCTCGCGGAGAAGACCCTAGAGTCATTGTTATAACTAGGGGAGGCATTGTTACAGGAAAAGATAGACTGGCCCAAGGAAAGACTACAGAAGACTCAGGAATCAGGAAAACTAAAGAGAAGACCCAAACTTTTGATGCAAATAAAGAAAGACAAATATTTGAGGAGGCAAGAAAAGAGTTCAAAGCAAACCAAGGTTCTTCATCAAAGACACGACCAGAAGTAAGAGAATATGGAATGCCTTGGGCATTTTATCAGTCTGCTTTGCCAAAAGAAGGAAAAGAGGTAAGCAAGCTCATGGAATTTCTATATACTTGTATTAAGTTGATTCAAGATGAGAGCATTGTACAAGAGCTACAAAATTTAATCAGACAGTATGAGCTAGGAAAGATAGACCCCTTACTGAATAGGGAAGTACACCAAATTGCAAGAAGGAGAAGGAAAAACAAGGAATTACACTTGAATGCTCAAATGGGTGACTATGATATAGACTATGTGGTCCTCAACTTAGGGTCGGAGGTCAATGTCATGACGAAGCAAACTTGGGCACTGATGGGAAAACCGAAGTTGATCTATTCCCCTATCAGGATCAGGATGGATAATCAACAACATGTAAGCCCCTTCGGTAGACTGGAACATGTCCCTGTGGATATCGACAGAGTCAGAACTTTTTCAGATTTTGAGGTAATTGAGATAGTTGATGATAGTTGTCCTTACCCTGCGATGTTAGGAATTGACTGGGCTTTCAATAACTCCACCATGGTTGATTTAAAGAAAACACATATGACTTTTGAAAGAGATGGCCTTAGGGTCATTGCGCCTCTAGATCCATATGAAGGTCAGCGATACACAGAGCCCATCAGAGAGGAAGACTATGCATATGAGCTGGAAAACATATACAAACTAATAGCCAGACAGCAGGATTACATTAATCCTATGGTCGATTGAAACCTAAGCTGGTGAAGTGATAGCGCATGTTCATTAGACTCGAAAGAAGAAATGGAGAACTGGCATAATAAAATGTATGAAGTATCTACAAGAATATGTGCTAGATTAACCAGAGAAGTTCACTGGATCGGCACAACAGTATGTAACTTACCCACCTTTGATGGTCTGAATCCTTTAGAAACCTTCTTGTCGGACTTTGAAGAAAGTGTACCAATGCAACAAAGATTGCTGACAATGGATGAGTCCCTGAAAGCAACCCCATCAAGATGGTGGGGGACGTACAAAAGCAACATTACAGACCGGATACAATGTCGTACTTTGATGACAGTGCAGTTCTCAGCACAAGTAGAAGGTTGTGAAGTTTGGTACATAGGTCAAAGCTGCCCAAAGGACCATGTGAAAATTTGCAAGGAATCCTGGAGAAACATTCCTCAAGGGAAGTGGGTGCACAAATTCATTAACATGCTGGACACGACCCCTGTCAACTGGTACCTTCAAGCAAAGTTGCGCCTCATCACTACAGATTGGGAAGGTATGACTCAGAATTTTGTAACTACCTTCTTATTTGAAATTCAATATCCTTCAGTAGATCAAGCATTACATATTGTGAGATAGAAATTATTTGAGGATTCATCTAGCCTTCCCATGGAACAAGAAGAGGACGAATGGAATGCGCCCCTCCAGAAGTTGCAGGGCTAATAGAACATCAATGTTGATGAAGACGATGATCCAAGGAAGGTGAACATCGCAGAAACAGAAGGCCACAGAAATGTGGAAGGACCTGGAGTTGAGCTACCATTCATTGGACAACCCATCAAGATTAAAAAATTCAATATTGGAATAGAGGAGACACCGAAGCTTGCCAATGTTGGAGATTATTGGGATGATGCTACCATTGACAAGATTATAGAGTTATTGCACGAATATCAGGACTTGTTTCCAACCAAGTTCACTGATATGAAGGGCATCAAAGGACCTATGGGAGAGATGAGGATCCCTTTAAAACCATATGCAAGACCAGTCAAACAGAGACCATACAGATTGAACCCTAAATATAAGGAGAACGTGAAGATTCAGCTCGACAGAATGTTGGAAGCAAGGATTATAGAACCTGTCGAGGAGTCAGAGTGGATTAGCCCTATGGTGGTACAGGATAAGAAGATAGGAGAGATCAAGATCTGCGTAGATCTCAGGAATCTGAATGATGCATGTTTGCATGACCCTTTCCCTACACCATTCACTAACGAAGTGTTAGATAACGTGGGACATCAGGAGGTATATTCTTTTACAGATGGATTTTTAGGATACTATCAGATCCGGATCGCCAAGGAAGATTTCCACAAGACCACATTTGCAACAGAGTGGGGATCCTACCAGTATACAGTAATTCCATTTGGATTGAAGAATGCCCCAGCCATATTTTCCAGGCTGGTGGTCGAAGCATTCAAGGAGTTTTTGCATAAATTTCTAGAAGCATATTTCGATGATTGGACTGTTTTTAGTTTATTGAAAAATCACATTGAATGTCTAAGGCTAATGTTGGAAAAATACAGGCAGTGTCAAATTTCTTTGAATCTGAAGGAGTGCATCTTCTTCTCACCATTTGGAGTGTTGTTAGGTCATATTGTATGCAAGCAGGGATTGCTGGTTGATCCATCTAAAATTGCCATTATTGTTGATCTGCCACCTCCCACTTCAGTCAAAAAGATGTGCACTATGTTGGGACATACTGGGTATTACAAGAAGTTCATCAATGGATATGCCCGTATTACAGCACCCATGGAGAATATTTTGAAGAAATATTGTTGGTTTAGTTGGACAGAAGAGTGCCAGCAGAGCCTCGACACACTGAAACAAAAGATGGTTACTGTGCCCATTCTAGTTTTTCCAGATTGGAGTAAGGAGTTTCATGTGCATGTTGATGCATCTTCTATTGCCTTGGGAGAAATGTTAGCACAACCTGGAGAAGGATATATTGACCATCTGTTAGCTTTTTCTAGAAGGAAACTATCCACAATTGAAATTAATTACACCACCATTGAGAGAGAAGGATTAGCCATGGTGTATGCGCTGCAGAAATTTCGCCACTACTTGTTGGGAGGGAACTTTAAAATGTTTACTGATCACTCTGCGTTGAAGTACCTAGTCAACAAGCCAGTGTTGGGGGGGAGAATATGTAGATGGCTTCTACTATTTCAGGAATATGATTTTGAAATTGTGGTTAAGCCAGGAAGAATGAACAAAGGTCCTAACCACTTGTCAAGGTTGGAACATGGCAAAGAAACCAATAGTTTGGAGGATGCACTGTCGGATGCACAATTACTAGCCATTAGAAATACTGATGACCACTTCACAGAAATAGTTTAGTTCCTATCAACAGGAATGACACCTAGTGAGTATACAATTCCCCAGAAGAAACGTCTAGTGGTGCACGCTACAGAATTTTCACTTATAGTTGGACAACTATACAAGATGGTATCTAATGAGATACTGAGAAGATGTGTCATGGAGGCAAAGAAACCACTGATCCTCGCAGAAGCTCATGAAGGTATTGTAGGAGGACACTACGCAGGGAAAATGACTGCGCAAAAAGTTCTTAGAGGTGGCCTTTGGTGGCCTACCTTACACAGATATGCTAAAGACTACTACAAGGCCTGCAATGTATGCCAAAGAGTTGGGAAACCATCCAGAAGAGATGAAATTCCATTAGCACCGTAGTTGACCCTACAATTATTTGAGAAATGGGCCATTGAATTTGTGGAACCTATCAACCCACCAGGGAAGTGCACAGGAGCAAGGTACATCATTACTGCGACATAATACTTGACCAAATGGGATGAAGCTAGAGCAGTTAAGGACTGTAGTGCAACTACAACTACGCGCTTCATATTTGATGACATCATAACCATGTTTGGATGCCCAAAGATACTTATGAATGATCAAGGCACACATTTCATCAGTGAGATTGTTGAATCCCTGACTGAGGAATTTACAGTCCACCATCAGAAGAGCACGTTGTATCATCCACAAGCAAATGGAACAATGGATGCATTCAACAAGATCTTGGAAACATCGCTGATGGAGATTTACAGTGTCAACAAGGATGATTGGAATTTAAGAGTACCAATAGTACTATGGGCCTATAGAACCACCTGTAAGAAACTAACAATGCAAACCCCCGTTAAGTTGGTTTATGGCCTCGAAGTTGTTGTCCCAATGGAATACCTTGTGCCAAGCTTAAGAATTGTTTCCTTTACAAACATGGATGACACTAGCGCTATTAGAGAAAGGCTTGCATAGTTGATCAAACTAGAAGAGGATAGATTTATTTTCAGATTCCACCAACAGGTTCAAAAGGAAAGAGAAAAGGCCTACCATGACAGGCACATCAATAAGAAGGCATTCAAGCAAGGTGATCTAGTATTGGTATATGATAGTAAGTTCATCAAACATCCTGGGAAGTTCAAAACACATTGGCTTGGGACATATGAGGTTGCCCATATTACAGAAGGAGGAGCTGCGCAGTTAAAGACTTTGAATGGAGAATGGAAGGAAGGTTTAGTGAATGGGAGTCAGTTGAAGTTGTACTATGACAACCAGCTGCCTCGCAGATCCTAGTAAAATCATAAGGAAAAGGGTCTAGGTACCAGGTGCAGTTGAAATTGGGTACTAGACACAGAAAAGATAGTCTGCACAAGGAAGGAGAGGATGCATAGAGCAGAAAGCATAGGCTGCACTGTGCGCAGTCTAAAGTCGAAGTAAAAAAGAAGGATCATATCTGAAGTGCCTCGAGACGAGTCATGAGTGAGTGTTGGGGGCCTCTTGGCCCTTGGTTAAGGAAGCAAGTGAAGATCAAGGAAGATAAGGTGAAATATGAACTTCACGGAAGACACAGTGACGGTTACTGGGTCGAAGTAATAAAAAGAGTAGAAAAGACGAAACGAAGTAAAAGGAAGCAAGTCGTTGGATGAGGAGATCGAGGATGATAGATCAACAAGGAAGAAAGATCATGGACAACTCAACAAGTAGAAAAATCCACCGTTGGATGCTTTGGAGCACCGCGCGAGAAGGAAGGAAAGATAGGCTGGTGAAGCCCTGAAAACGCAGGTCAAAGTTGACCTATGGTTTTAAACACCTAGGGTTTTGGTGTCTAGGGTTTTGACACCTAGGTTTCAGCGTAAGGATGTCAGTGAGCTATTGTAATGTATAAATAAAGGTCAAGAGGACCTGGGTTGGGTTGTTGGTTGTTGTTATTGTTGGTATTATGATTGTGTGATTGAGTGAGTAATATTGAGAGAGATAGAAGTGATAGAGTGAGAGCCTTCTGGTATTGTAAGATCTTCAGGTGGGTGTGAAGGTCAAGTCCTGTAGTTGTGTGTGTAGGAAGGGGAGAGACAAAGAGAAGAAGAAAGAATATTTGCTAGCTAAGAGCGCAAACAAGAACTATATGCTATATCTTAATACATTATAAAGCATAGTTCTGTGGACGTAGCCCTAGAGAGAGGGTGAAGCACGTATATCTTGTGTCGTGTCTATGATTGATGCTCTGTTATTTTTCATTGATATTTTGTTATTGCATTGTTGTGTTAGATCAGATCTATAGTTGTGTGAGGTAGATCTAAGTTGATAAGTGATATATACATGTTGTATCATTTTAGTTGCTAGATCCACTTGATATTCCCCCTGGTTGTAGACATCTCTGTCCTACAACCCCCCATAGTTTCTTCGGGTGAGACTACATCTACTTCACAGGTGTAGCTGAAAGGGCCAGTAGTTAGGGATTGTTGGTGTGCTCTTGGAGCTGAACCCTAGGTTTTCCCTTGTGCCAACAACTCTCAAGTAAAGAATCTAGTGGAATAAACTTGCAACAAAGGATGTTTTAAATACTTTCAGCAGAGAATTGGGAGTAAGAAGAACAAGTAAATTTATCAAAGAAAAGTGAGAAAGTGCAAAATATAGAGAAGAGAAGGAGTGCTCAGGAGGCTCCAAAGGAGAGAACCAAAATAATACCAGGAGGTCAAGCTCAGGTAAATCTTGATGAGGTATTGAGTGGAAAGATGAAAATACTTGCTATAGAGAAGGCTCGATGCATATCACAGTGAAATAGGAGAAGCTCACAAGGAAGAAGAGGGATGTGACTATTGATGGTCATAGAATAGGTTCAAATAAATTCCATAGCAAGAGGAAAGAGGATGCCAAAACAATTGAAAGAAAGATGAATCAAGAGGAGTTTGACAGAGAATTTACTGAGGTAAAGGAAAGATTCGATATAATTTTGAAGCTGATACAAGAAAGCAATGAAGACCAAATATCTGGTTGGAATGTGAAGAAGAAGTTCAAGTGGCCTATTATACATTTTTCTATGAATAAATTGACTCATAGGTTGAATGCTTCATTGAAGGAAGAGAAACTCAGAAAAATTGAGTTTAGACAGAGGACAATGATCGGAGAAGGAGTTCACTTATGTGAACTAGAGCAAGGATCATTCCTTGGAGATGACAATGATGGATATTTTGAAGGGAGACCTGTTGAGAGTCTCATGAATTGTCAAGAAATTTCAGAACATCATGTGTGATCCAGGGGATCAAAATTTGCTCAAAAATCAAAGTGCTCAGAATTGATTTAAAACGAACACGTATGTAGGCCTCGTCCTCATGATCCCAGGGCAACTTGAATAGGTTCAAACAGACATCGTATGAGTGAGATATCGTGTTTTCTTCATTTTTCCAAACAGTCAAAATTTTGTTGATTGTACAGTCTGTACAGTGCTGATGTGGCAGGGTACGAACCCACATATGGAAGGTGATGTGGATTGGGCACTATGTAGAGTGTTGAGTTGGCATGCTTATTGGGTAGTCTATGTGGCAAGGTATGTGGACCAATATATGGATGACATGTGTCATTAATTTGGCAAATGATATGGTGCCATGTGGCCCAGTCGTGGGCTACCACGTGGCACCCCTCCAGTGAAAAAAATTGTGGTGAAGCCCATGGGGGTCGAACCCTGGACCTCCGGATGGACATGTCAAAGCTTTGGCAAGGCCTAAGATACCAGCCCACTCATGGGATGTGACTTAACCTTATATGTGATTAAAATGATTTGAATTGCAACAAATGGTTAGTCGATGAACTAAAGGGTCAGGGCTAAGCCCCAGCCCCCAGTTCATACAACATAACATATGTCCACTTAGTAACCTTTGGTGGTAACTCTCCATATGACATAGTCTCGGTCACATATTGCAATACCACATGACCACACACCTTTGTGCGGAGGATCTAGCTGACAGTGTGCACCAACAGTTAGGTCGTTGGCGACATGGGGCCATACGACCGTGTTCTTCGCCGAGGATTGGGGGTTGCCGCAAACAATCCTACAATTTCATCTGTTTTGTGGGATTTTTGCGTGTGTTGTGTTTTGTCACAGAAAACACATAGAGGTTGAGTTAGTCACACAGAGGGTGCAATTTGGTGAGAAGGTACAACAAGCTTGAAGGGGAAAACTTCCAGTTGGTGTAACTTGTTCATTGTTTTTGCCAAACCAAGTGCAAAAAGACCCCAGCTAGGGGTTTTTGGATGTTCTGGAGCCATTGGATCTATCTATTTGGAATTTTGAGCACTGTAAAGAACTTTGTTTATCACTTTGAGCCAATAATATAAAAGATACATTGGAATGTGGACCAGGAGATGTAGCCCAAGAGAGGGGTGAACTCCTTTATCATTTGTTGTGTTATGTGTTTACTATTGGTTGTTAATTGTTGGTTATTATGTGCATCTTAACTTTGAAAACTCTTTAATTTATGTGTTAGTAACTTGATCCAATTACCCAAACACATACCATTTTTACACTTGCAATTTAAAAGAGACAAGTCTCCTATAGATCAGTTGGTACGAGAGCATGGTTTTTTTTTTTTTTTTGAAGGCTTGATTTTTCGCAAGTGTTTTGTTTTCTGATGCTTACAAGGTTGAAGCTCACAAGAGGAGAAGGTCAACTTGTAGATACAATTTCTCAATTGTCAAGAAGGAGAACTATCAAATCACCTCAAGCTTCAAGGAGATATTCACCAAGTATGGCTCATGAGGAGAGTCATGGAACTCTTCCTTTAGAGGAGGAAACTTTCAGAAAATCTTTCTATGATATGACAGAGATCATGAAAGTTTTGTTTGAGGAAAGAAATACAATATTGCAAGGTGAAATCTCCAACCCTCCAAAGGGAAATGGAGACGGTGGTTATAAAACTCCAAAGGGAAATGGAGGGAATGGTGATTCTCCACCTCCTTCACCTCCATCTTCCACCTCTTCCACAATTTCACAACCACATCCAAATTCTCCAAAATAACATGGTAAAAATCCTTTACAAATTCTGCTAAAGCTTGATATTAAGTTTGAATTGCCAATGTACAATAGAGAGGTAAATGCTAAGAAATTGGATAACTGGATTCATCAAATTGAAGTGTATTGTAGGATACAAAGAATCACAGATGATGAAACTAATATTCAGCTTTCTTCTTTAAGATTGGACAATGCAACACTCATTTGGTGGGAATCCAAAACTCAAGAGGACATGAAGAAACATGGTAAAGTCTTATCCTCCTAGAATGATTTATTGTTGCAATTAAAAGGCAATTTTATCCATTAGCATACATGCAGAAAGATTTTATGGATTGGAAAAACTTTAGGCAAGCTAAAGGGAAAGATGTGAAAAGCTTCACTCAAGAATATAAGAGAAGAGCTTTGGTTTTGGGTATAGATTTGTCTACTAAAGAAACTTTACTCAAATACATTGGGGGTTTGCATAGCTAGTTGAGGCATACCATACTTATGTTTAACCCTTCAAATCTAGATGAATTTTGTGTACAGGCAACTCATTTAGAGGCAAGGGGAAGAAATTGACCTCAAGAGGGCATCAAGAAGTATTTTTATAATGGAGACAAGGGAAAGAGGAAGTTTGAAGGAAATGGAAAGAAAAATGCTTCAGTCAAGAAAGAGAGAGATAAACTCTCATGTAAACATTGTTAAAAGGATGGCCATGATGAAGACCATTGTTGGAAACTTCATCCTGAAAAGAGACCCAAAAAGTTCAACAACAAAGAGAAACCAAACATTGTTGCAACTATACAACAAGATTTAGGATCTGA
>ML796083.1:139905-156653 GCA_009831015.1 Picea engelmannii
AGGAGAAGGTCAACTTGTAGATCCAAGTTCTCAATTGTCAAGAAGGAGAACTATCAAATCACCTCAAGCTTCAAGGAGATATTCACCAAGTATGGCTCATGAGGAGAGTCATGGAACTCTTCCTTCAGAGGAGGAAAATTTCAGAAAATCTTTCTATGACATGACAGAGATGGTGAAAGTTTTGTTTGAAGAAAGAAATACAATATTGCAAGGTGAAGTCTCCAACCCTCCAAAGGGAAATGGATACAGTGGTGATAAAAATCCAAAGGGAAATGGAGGGAATGGTGATTCTCCACCTCCTTCACCTCCATCTTCCACAATTTCACAACCACATCCAAATTCTCCAAAAGAACATGGTAAAAATCCTTAACAAACTCTGCTAAAGCTTGATATTAAGTTTGAATTGCCAATGTACAATAGAAAGGTAAATGCTAAGAAATTGGATAACTAGATTCATCAGATTGAAGTGTATTGTAGGATACAAAGAATCACAGATGATGAAACTAATATTCATCTTGCTTCTTTAAGATTGGACAGTGCAACACTCATTTGGTAGGAATCCAAAACTCAAGAGGACATGAAGAAACATCGTAAAGTCTTATCCTCCTTGAATGATTTTATTGTTGCAATTAAAAGGCAATTTTATCCATTAGCATACATGCAGAAAGCTTTTATGGATTGGAAAAACTTTAGGCAAGCTAAATGGAAAGATGTGAAAATCTTCACTCAAGAATATAGGAGAAGAGATTTGGTTTTGGGTATAGATTTGTCTACTAAAGAAACTTTACTCAAATACATTGGGGGTTTTCATAGCTAGTTGAGGCATACAATACTTATGTTTAACCCTTCAAATCTAGATGAATTTTGTGTACAGGCAACTCATTTAGAGGCAATGGGGAGAAATGAACCTCAAGAGGGCATCAAGAAGTATTTTTATAATGGAGACAAGGGAAAGAGGAAGTTTGAAGGAAATGGAAAGAAAAATTCTTCAGTCAATAAAGAGAGAGAGAAACTCTCATGTAAACATTGTTAAAAGGATGGCCATGATGAAGACCATTGTTGGAAACTTCATCCTGAAAAGAGACCCAAAAAGTTCAACAACAAAGAGAAACCAAACATTGTTGCAACTATACAACAAGATTTAGGATCTGATTCGGAAGATGAAACAAAAATCACAGCCATGCGTTTTCAAGGTAAGAATTCTATTGCAAGTACTAGTTATTCAGGTAGTAGTAGCTTTAATGTAACTCAACATGGAAAAATAAAGAATATATATTTTTCACATAAGGATAATTTCAAAACATACCAAGATAGATACTTTATTTGATACGGGATCTCAAGCAAACCTCATTTCTGAAGACACTGTCAAGAAACTAGATTTGGAAACTACTCCACATCCTAAACCTGACCATCTAGGATGGATATGTGACAATGCCAAATTGCATGTGAAAAGAAGGTGTAAACTTAGATTTTCCATCACTACAAACTGTATAGATGAGGTAGAGCATGATTTTATTACAATGGATATTTGTGGTATTGTATTGGGAAGCCCATACTTATATGATAGGAGATCCATCTTTCATCGTCATGAGAACAAGTATCATTTGTTTAAAAATGGAGTCGAGTACATTGTTAGAGCACATACAAAGAAGATGAATTTGTCACTTACAAATGATGGAAAAATGAAGAGACTAGTCAATGCTAGTAAGAACCTTGTACTTTTGATGATTAAACCCAAAGACAATGATGAAGAAGAATTTTTCCAAGGATGTGATGCAAAGTTACAATGTGATTTATATGAGGTTGTTAACAAAAATGTTGAGATGTTTCAGGAACCAAGGGGATTGCCTCCTAAAAGGGGTATCCAACATGAGATTCTATTGCAGCAAGATGGTCATATTCCAAACATTGACATGTGTAGGATGTCAATCATGGAGAATGTTGAAATCATAAATAAAGCCCAAGAGTTGCTTGACAAAGAGGTCATCAAACCAAGCACATCGCCATGCAGGTCACCAATTGGTTTAGTACCAGATAAAGATGGTATATGGAATATGTGGGTAAATTTCAAAGCCTTGAACAAGACTACAAATATGATTGATGAAGGAGACACATGGAAGAAATATTTGAAAGAAAAGCAAGATCCATTGCATGCCTTGACAAACTATGTATTCCACTTGGTGATAAGGTATATGAAAGACATTTATGACAAAGTTGTTGATGTGCTTACTAGGCCTATTGTTAGTGCTTCAGTTATTTTTAAGCATAATCCTATCATGCATGAGAGTTACGTTGAACAATATGCTTTAGATGTTGATTTCAAATATGTTTATGCAACTTTGTGTCATACTAACGAAGTTGAGGAATTGGATTCCTATGTGCATGGTAAACTTTTGTATCTTGGAAAGTGTTGGCCCTTGACCAAGTTTTGAGGAACACTTGGTCATATTTGACCATTTTTAGGACTACGACAGCCTATCAAAGATGGAGCACGAGGTGAAGTGGAGATCGTGGAAACTAGACCCCCTTTTGGGTCCTTTTAGGGTTTGGGGTTAATGTAATGGGAAAGGGATGTCAGCCCATGGGTTTACCTATGCTTAGGCCCACTTTTTTAATCTATAAATAGATACTTAAGCAATGTAAGGATAGCCGATGGCTTAGTGCTAGTAACTAGATCTGTGTGATCGGATGTGGATTGTAAGAGCTCTGTGCATGATTGTAAGAGGCTTTCAGAGCTAAGTGCAAGTTGTTGTAGGAGGTTGCGAAAGGATTTGTGCTGAAGTACAAGGAAGAAGGATCTAGTGAGCTGCGCAAATCTTTTGGCCTGTGCAGAATCAGGATTGTTGGAGCTCTATGTTGTAACCTGATTAACTGAAGCTAATAAAGAAGAAGATTTTATGGACATAGCCCAGGGTGCGGGTGAACCACGGTAAATATTTGTGTTGTGCTATGTGCCTCGACCTGATGTGTTTGTCTCTTCCTTTGCTAAGTGCTTTGATGTGTTTAGATAGATCTATTTATTCTTTGTGCTTCTGAGATATGAATGAGTGTTAGATCTGGTATGTAAGATGCTTAGTGCTTGATCTGCCAAATCTAATCTATCTTGCTATGGCTAAGTGCGAAATTATCTTAGATCTAAGTACGTACTGCAATGCTCTATGCTATATGCAAAGTATCATAAGGGTTGAATATTGGTGAATAATCTATGCTAGGTGATTGCTAAGTGTTATAATCATAGATCTGTGTCCCAGCTAAGGTTGCAAACACCTGAGTCCTGCAACCACCCGTTCCTCTACCTCGTGTGAGACTTCATCTGCTTCGCAAGTGTTGCTGAAAGGGCCGGTAGTTAAGGTTTTGTTGGTGCACTCTTGAGCGTTGAACCCTGGGTCTACCCCTGTGCCAAAAAATGGTTCTGTTGCTAGGACCTGAAACTGTGATTGCTGGGAACTGAGAAGAAGAAGATTTGTGCAAATATTCATTCTAAAATTGTGAAAGCTCTACACGTAGATCTGTTTCCCTAGTGCATAGTTTTTTACTTGACTTGTGAAGCGTTGTGCCAGGAATAAGGTCAGATATGAAGAAGGAAGGACAGATCTGAAGAAAAGAAGCGAGATCTGAATGCTCTGTGCTCTAAGAAAAATAAAAGTGGGAATTTCTAAAAGAAAGAGGTCAGATTTGCAGAAAAGAGGTAAGATCTGTAAGCTATGTGCTCTAATAAAGGTAAGAATAGTTAAAAGTTCTTAGATCTGGAAGCTTTGTGCCCTATAGAAGTAAAAGAAGTGAAAATTTTTGTTTCTGAAGTATGGATTTAGGTATGCTTGATATATTTTGTCCTAGCTTGAAAACTTGGGCATTGTCAGATGAAAGAAAGTTTGATATGAATAGATCTGATAAGTATAATGATAGATATGTTATACCTATGCATAGAAATAATTTTTGGACTAACCAATGGATGCAGGATCCTAGAAATAAATTTTTGTAGGCTAGCCATTATGACCCTAGCAAGCAGTACAAGAAAAGTTGGGGATCATTTACAAGAAAGAAAGGATTGACCCTATGTTACAGTTGAAGAAGACCGGGACATATAGCTAAGGAATGTCCTAGTGGAAGATCTAGTTGTCTCTGTTGCAAATCTTTAGACCATGAAGTATTGGATTGCCTTAGAATGATTGCTAAGCTTGAAAAAATGAATCTGCAAGAAGAAAACCCTAAGGTAGATCTAGAAATAGCAGAACCCCAGAGAGAATCAGAGAATATGTTAATATCGATACAAGACACCTTGAATGATCACCAACATGTTAGATTATCAGATGTCTTTAACAAGAAAGAATGCATCGAGGTAAGAATAGGAGACTTTGACATTGATTGTGTTCTGTATGAGGAAACACAGGTGAATGTCATGACAGAAAGAACTTGGGAAGCTATAGGGAGGCCTGTCATGACCCCTTCACTGAGTGGAAGAGGGTTATTCAGAGGGAAAATAGTGAACCTATGTGGAAGGCTCAATCAGATATTTATGAATGCTAATGGAACTTCGACCGAAGAAGATTTTGAGATTATTAAATTTCTTGAGGACAACGCCCCGTTTACTATGTTACTTGGAAATCCTTGGATTGAAAGAGACCAAGCCAGAAAGAAGGAAGAAGAAATTTTTTTAGAACAACAGAGACAAGAGTTAAAAGATTTCATGACCAGAAGGATCGTGCAGTTGATTGAAGAATAGGAGAACATATCGAAGTTATATCACACTAGAAACCTAGATGTCAACGTTATCATAACACCAGAGGACTCACAGAAGACTGAAGTTTCTTTCTTAGATAAAGAAGAGATGTTATACTTGAACCTGTTGACGGGCGAAATTGATTGTCCGTCAACTGGGAGAGTGGATCCAGTCCGGGGTTGTCTAATAACCCAAGCCGTTTGGGATAACCCACCCTGATGGTTTTAGCGGCTCCGTTAGCTGATCTAAGGTCCTAAGAAAACAAAAAGAAAAACTACTCTAAAATAACTAATCTAAAAAAAAAATAATAACTATTAAAACAAACTAAACAAATCAAACTATTCTATATATACAATCTACTATCTAATACTATACTAACTCTAAGAAATTAAATATCGAACCATTAACTGAAATAAATCTTATTCACAAAATGTACAATAAATACAATTTACATATTTGAATGGAAACCTGAAAAAACTCATTTGTATTCTGTCCTAAGATAGAGAGAACTATTGTTTTTTATTTTTATGATTTTATGAAAGAGAAAAAAAAAAAAAAAACTAACTAAACTAAACAACTAATATACTAATTCTAACTACAAATCTAAACTGCACATATATCTAACTAAACTAATTAAATTATACTAACAAATTAACTATTAAATAAATAACAAACTGACCTGGAGAAACGCTCCAGGTTTGTCTTGAATGTAATGACTGTCTTAGCTGATCGGAGGGAGGAAACCCGCACCGGATTCTCCAAGAGCTTCTCGTAAACGGAAAGTTGTATTGCTCTTTAAATATGATTACAGGACAAACAAAACATAAAAATTACAACAATCTTATAATTTATAAATCTTCACAGTTAGATAAATCTGTATGCAAAGATCTATACAAAATGATTCAATTAACGAAGAAGAGAAATCTGTGATTCATTAACTGAAACAAAGTAATTGCTGTACTTTTAAAATGATGAAAGAAATCAGATATGGATAACACATTAATCAAATCATATCATCCTACAATAGATTATGATAGCTAAAGTAGTCTATAATCAACTGCAAACTGACATGCATAAACTTGAAACAAAAGTTTGATATATTGAAAGCAAAAACGGTTACAAGACATCAACTCTCGTCTCAGTTTGTATCAGAAATCCATAGCCTGGTTCTCCCACAAGTGAGGATGATCATTATTACAAAAATAATAAGTATTTAAAGACTTCCCACAGGGTAAAACATCCCTGTGGAAGTTATCAAAATTGTTTACACAAATCTGAGAAAATATCCCAAGTTTCTATCTCTCACTCAAACTAACAACTTAAAAATAAAACTATATCACACAAATATCTCCTAGACTACCACAGCATGTCCAATGCAATTTGAATGTACCTGAAAGAGGTAAAAAATGGACAAGTTAAGAGGATATTTTGCTGATGAAACTGATAAAAATCTAATTCTAAAGACTAGCTACAGAATCTTGTGATTCTGTAGCTGGTCTAAATCAAACACAGAATCATATTAAAAATCAATTCGAATCTTTTTAAAAAACATATTCAAACTATAAAAATATTTGATTGCTAAAAACATCATGGAAATCGACACGTGTATGCAAATCAAACACACTAAATCGTATTCTATTAGAAAAACAGGACCGCGGAGAAATAAAATAAAACAAATGCAGAAACAAAACACAGAAGACGCACAATACAAGAGAGACACAGATTTACGTGGTTCACCCAGTGTGGGCTACATCCACCAGAGAAATTGCTAGGTCCTTCCTTTATTATTATCCAGCAAATGAAGGGATACAACCTACAACAAAACCCGCTGTAACTTCCTCTTCTTTCTCTCACAGTCTCCTCTCTCAGAATACAATATTCACCCTCCCATCATAGCCGCGATACATTTCCCTCATAAAAGAGGGTTTCCTTCTAGGGAAAAAAACCCTAACATAATCTCTATCGTTATATCTACAACCTTATAATGAACGGTCCAGATTTACAATGAAATTACAATATACTTTTATAAGGCAATTTTTGCATCGAGGGCTTCGCCCCCGAACCCCCACTGGGGGCCCGCTTGCCCCCAAACCCCCCAGCCGGGGGGATGGACCCCCCGGACCCCGCAGAGGGGGTACCCCCCCTCTGCACTCCCCCGCGTGGAAGAGTGTACATACTTCTAGGGTGTAAATACTTCATGGGGTATAAACACGGCTAAAAGCAAGGACCTCTGATTCAGGAAGATAATCAGGCTCCACAACCAACATATTCAACCAAATGATAACAGAGATGGGTACACTTTGTTTAATTCATTACCAATTCAGGTATACAAAATCGTATCGAACAGTAATGAAATCATTTTCATATCAAATTGAAATCGATACAGTTAAACAAATCATAGGCAATCATTTATGCTACCTCATCCATCAACAGGAAACACGATCGAATCCATACGAAAACAGCAAGATCATTTTCAAATTGATATAATTGTATTAACATAAACAAGCGATCCATGCCATTAGTGAATCAAATCAAAACTGGTGTGTAAATTATCACAAATGAAATCAAAATGGAATTAATCAGTTGATAAGAGGATCTGTGGGAATCGTCCATCGTTTGTTATTGCCAATTGGGGCAGACAAAACCGATTGACTTTCAATGAAATCATTACTTGAATTCATTTCAAAACGAACTATTAAACAAATTTTCTCATACGATTTGAATAGAGATAACATATGTCGATCTAAGTTTAACAAACTCATTTTGAAAATTAAAATCAACAGAGCAACATCAAGTCTATTTTCGATATCAATCTAACTCAGAACCGACAATCGTGCTAATGCATCAATCAAACCAAAATGAATCGAGACATTTTGTGTTTGTTACAGCTGTTATGAATCACAAGTCCACGATTATAGCAAGTAGATCTTTAGCATCGGTCAAAGATAATTAAAATCCAATCGAGAATACCAATTCAATACAGAACAGAGTCATTTTGAGTTATCACAATCAACATAATCGTTTTGAATTCATTAGGAGCGAACGAAAACTAATTAAATCATACCAAATCGAATATCAACAGAAATTGATTCACAAACAAACTAAACCAAATCAAAGTCAATGAATTGCTTGTACTAAACTGGGCACAACAAATCACACAACCAAATCATATGTACATTTAATTTTGGCAAATTGAACCTACTATACAGGATCCACACATAACCATTTTGATAATCAAACTATGACATAGTCATTTCAAATAATAAACATACTTATCGAAACTCAAAAACCAATTCATTATATTAATCCAAGCAATTGATAAAACGAAATTGATATCAAAGTTCATACCTGGATGATGAGCAGACAACTTGGTCATAACAGTTTGGAATTGACGAAGGCTGTAGCCAATTTGACATTCCGAAATATGATGGAACCAATGGTTTTTTGCTTCTTGTCATTAGCTTGAAGCTTGTCCCTTTCACTAGTCAACACGGTAACTTGGTTTTCCAAAGATTTGATTTTGGACTGTAATAAGGGAATGTCGGTATAGTAGCATTCCAACCACATATTACATTGGTCGCACGACGACTGTCCGAGCTTCGAAATTGCAGGTGAGGGTTTGTTTAAAACGTCGAGGGTTTCATTAGGTAGCTTGATCCCAGGGTAGCTAGGATTGTTCTTTAGGCAAGGGGGTAAATTAGAAACAAAGTCATAGGGTGGCTCGGAGCACAAACCATGGGAATAAGGGTATTCACTAGACAGGAAGCGCTCGATATCAGAGTTAGAATCTTCACTGAGGACTATGGGCTTCTGCTCAGCAATTGGCTTAGGTTTATTCCGGGCCAGTCTCGATATGAGTCGAGCATTCTTTTTACCTTTTCCGTCGACAGTAGGGTTACCCCTAACTTTCTTGCTCATAGGATTTTTTACAGCCTCAACCTTGTCTGTTATAACATCGGGTAGGTCGATATCAAGGCTGAATGAGGGTTTGGGAGAGGGTAGAAGGGCATGAAAAGGCACGGGTGTCCCAACCTTAGTTTCACTAACCACAGACTTATCAACTTGGATAGACTCTGAATCAACAAAACCATTCCGAGAGAGAAAAGCTTGCCAACTATCACTGTGGAGGTTTAAATGATGAACGACGATGAGTCTGATCAGGCCATGGTGAAACAAGCTACTATTGGCCTTCTCTTGTTTAAACCTCTTAGCCATTTTATAAAGACTACGTTGGAAATAAAATGGCATATTCAATGGATAACCCATAAAATTCATTAACAATCGAAGGTGATAAAGAAAAACTAGTCTATACCGACCCTCACAGGTCACGAATTGTTTAACCACTATTAGAAGATCATGCCACCTTGGTTTAAGCGTGGAAATAGGCATACCTCTGTCACATGATGTGACCTTCTGTGAGACGAACAATAATGGTCATGGCACCTCATCAATAGAGTTTTTAAACCATCGCTAGCCCCTAGCTACTAATCTTGTGGCAGAGCTGATGAACTCTTCACTGATTTCGAGCTGAATGTCACGTATTTTGGCCCTACACCCATCAAAAGTCAGGGCGAAATGTTGTGCAACAAACAGATTAAAACCCTCAAACCTCTGTACAAACGTGAGCCAACCATTATCCTCTAAATCTTTCCAGGCGTTATCAAACAGTAGCAGGGCTTGGCTACCGTTCGGCTCAATTCACACCACCGGTGCCATGGAGAAGAGCACACAGTGAGCGATGTGAACGAGCTAGGGTTTGAACGCAACATACACAGGAGCAGAACTCTCACAGGCTTACCCGATGCTAGCAGAGGTGAAACAGGGATAGGGTGAACACTAATGACATTGTGCGAAGGTGGTGGAGCTATTTTTGTCCATGCAGAATAGTCATTACCATGGTACAACCGCTGGTGCTTTCAACTATTCAAATCACAATGCATATGTGTTACAACTGTGCCACTTCAATCAATCAATCGAAACCTTTGGTAAGTGGATAAACCATTCGCGCGATCAAAAGTTATACCATAGTTTTTCTTAAAATCAAACATATGAATCGAAACCAATACCAAGTGTTTGATGAAACGATTCACACCAAGGGTTTAACCAATGTGCCAATGCGTTTGTATACCAATGTGCCAAGTAAATTGATCAAATAACATGTAAATCTAGTCACCAATGTATCACAAACTCAATCACTCATGAAACGAAACTACATAATCAATCAAAGAGTGTTCAAATGAGTATAGATCAAAAGGTTTTGCCAACTGTATAATGACAAATAAAATGTAAACGCAATGGGCATATCGACAAGAATGATAACGACAATTCAATAATGATTTTAATGCGACTTTGGAAGACCAAGTTTTCACGCTTACAATCGTGAAAACCAAAACGAAGGTAAGTGTGCAAATAGCGCAAAGAATAAAAGTGTCATTTATTTGAGAATTGCGACGAAAAATTAAGGTTTGCAAAACACTGGTGTAGGCAGATTATAAGACAATAGAAAATGTGAATTGGTTGCCAACAGAACCCTAAGAAAGAACCTCAGCAGTGCGAAGTAACTATATCCAAGGAAAATAGGAACCAGAACGGAGAAAGAACTATTGAGATGAAACTCACTGGAAAGAAAGCTAGAAAGTTAAGTAAGAAGAGGGCAAAGATTGAAAAGTTACAGGAGATTCCAGATAGAACATCGCAAAAAGAAAACTTGCAGAATGGGAGCTTCACCAAGATATCAGAACAACGACCTATGACACTTCGTCATGACGAATCGATATAGCTGTTGGATCGATATACCCATTCGAATTCCACCATGAACGGATAGAAAAGCATTAAATGATCATGACTAGACCGTTGGACCACACCATAACGAACATATCAACGATAATGGAAGCTTCATACCCATTGTAAGCAAACCATTGATGAATTTATTATTTAGCTCATCGCACTAGGCCTGAAGAACACTTTTTCCAATTGAGAATTCGAAGCCCCAGAACCAGTGATTATATATAGTGGTCATTGCATCCTAGTATAGTATCTACGATCAGCGTAGCCCCAATTATTTTTCCCAATTGCGTATGTCCGACGAGCTCACCGCAGTTGAGGAATCCATCACAGAGGTCCTTCTCGATTTAATGATTGAGAGATTCATGTCGGAAAGAGGAATGTCCACCGGAGTCCAAGCATCATTGATGAGAGGAGTGCAAGCCTCCCCATCGACTGCTCGAGCAGGAACATCCCAAGCCGGCACCAAAAGGAGAACCAAGCATAAATATGACATAGCCAATGCGAAGTTAGTGCCATCCATCGTACCAGCTTACATACCCCCTCTGAGTTGTATGATTAATAGGGAAAGTGTCCCTAGAGACTTTGAATACACCCTAGTCACTGCATATCTACCGAAATGAGTATGCACCTACCGCGCAGATCAAGACAAGGTTACAGCGTTGAAGTTTTGTGACTTCAACCTAGGGGACCATAAGGTTTACAGCATGCTCGCCCCGTCCAAGTACTTGACAAGAACTAAGAGTAAGAATTTGAAGATCATCCCTCAGTAATGGATGATGAACCTCTCACAATCTACTTTGCTCAACGTCATGAAAATACCACACTTCGGCAGATAGCAGGAGGTGAATGCTTGTGTAAAATTGATGCTAGCAAGTTACCATGGAGGATACCTATGGTTAAATCATCACATAACTATTGATTCAGCACTGACCAATAGGATTACCAGGATTAGAATGCAAGGCCATGATCCCCAGGATTACAACCCTGGAAAGACCGTGGACCGCGCTCTTTCATAGAAAATTAAAGAAGCTTATGGTAATGTCAAGAAGGGTGTGCGAGGCTACAAGGTAGCCTCTATTGAAAGTAGTGCAGTGCGCCTCGCATGTCAAATGATTGCAGGGAAGATGGTACGTAAGAATTGACCTACACAAGTATCAGGCTTCGTAGTTGACCTCGGAGGAAAATGCACAAAGAGACTACAAATGAACTAGACAAAGTACCTGGTAAACCAGCTAGAGATTGACTGTAGAGAAGCCTAGGATCAAGGGCATGAATTCCATTTTAGCTAGCTTCTAATATTGATCTCTTTTATTGCATGGGAACTACCAAAAGGCACAACCTTCCCAGACATCAAACCCTTTGATCCATTAGCCACAAAGTTCAATACATTATGGTACTCAACCGCCATGAACAAGCAATGGCAATCAAATGTTCTTTTCCACATGTACTATAACCAATTGAAAGCAGCCATAGGGGTTGAACCTCGCATAACCCCAAACACCTTACAAAGGTTCTGGCCTTTGATAAAGTTCAGCGTGGACCGCCACTTTATATACCTAAAGAATACCTAGAAGATATCACCAAGGAATGGTCAGTGGACCTCCTTGTTGTAGTAGATCCGGTGGACATTTCAGACATCAACAGCCCAGAAGCTGCACAAGACACACCTGGGCCCAGTAATAAAAAGAAGCCTGAAGAGGTTCAGGATGTAGATAACATATTTGTAAGGACAACTTCCATCACACCAGATCAAGGAGGCAATTTCGAAGACCTAGAGGAATTCGAACAGAGACCGGAAGACAAAGTCGAAGATACAAAGAAGATAAAAGGGTCACCTCCGAAGTCCCTCTCCCAGAAGAAATAAAAAGAAACCGTAACTAAGATGCAGACCACGCTCACTTCGGATGACTTCAGTTTCCTCCTCGCAACTATGAATGAAGCCATAGAAGAGATAACAGAAAAGAAGGAAGCGAAGCAGGAGCAGATATATAACAAGATTGAAATTGGGCTCCAAGAAGTGCAATAGGCACTCCAGTCTAGCTGCACAATCTCTACTGTGGCTTTTCCAGAAGGAAAAACAGAAGTGGGAGAAGAATCAGCTCAACTTCATAAGCTTGCTGATACAGTCGAAGTACGCCTTCAACTCACACAGGAAGAAAACGTGCAGGCTATTCATGCCTTAAATAAAACACAAGAGGAAATCATAGAACAACGTCAAACCTCGCAACAAGAGAAGGATGCTCTCCAAGAAAAAATTGAAGAAGATAGAGTGAAGATCCAAAAAGAGAGAGAAATTACTCGCGAAGCAGTCACCAGAGCATTTCGCTCTATGAACAGCTTAGAACATAAGGCAGAAGACCCCTAGAATTCCAAGTAATGAAGCTTGTTGAAGTTATTCAGCAACTTCAACAAAGAATCATGGACTTAGAGCTTCAGACCATCCCATAGACCCCACAAGAAGTGTACGACCAACACGAATTGAATGCTCAGAGCGCAGTCGAGAGGATTAAAATGCTTGCTACAGAATGAAAACAGTTAAGTAGCAGAAGCTCTCAGATATATGAACAATTATCCAAAGACCCATAGTTGAAGATATTAGAGTCCCAACTCCAGGAAGCAAAGCAGCACACAAATACAGTATAGGTGCAACTTAAGCTCCTGTCACCCATCGAGAGGATGAAGAGATCCCAGGAACATCACACCACCTAACAAATCATTCTTACCACATAGAACAGAGTGATGGAAGTCACCCAAAAACTTCAACCGAGCTAGGAGGCAGCCTATCTATTGTTTGAATAAATTGAAGGCCAAGGAACAGTACTAGAACAAGTAGTTGTTACAGTCGAGAAACAACTGGAAGGACCTATCAGCAAAGTGGTTATTCAGGAATTCACTAAGCAAGAAGAAGTAGCACAGAGACAAGTTGAAGTAGCTCAAGCCGAGCTCGAGACCTTTAAGGCAAAGCTACCCAGGCCTGAGTGACTTGGGACTACTCACAGGTGAGTGTTGGGGGCCTGTTGGCCCTTGACCAAGTTTTGAGGAACACTTGGTCATATTTGACCATTTTTGGGACTGCGATAGCTTGTCAAAGATGGAGCACGAGGCGAAGCGGAGATCATGGAAGCTAGACCCCCTTTTGGGTCCTTTTAGGTTTTTTTGTTAATGTAATGGGAAAGGGATGTCAGCCCATGGGTTTACCCATGCTTAGGCCCACTTTTGTAATCTATAAATAGATACTTAGGCAATGCAAGGATAGTTGATGGCTTAGTGCTAGTAATTGGATCTGTGTGATCGGATGTGGATAGTAAGAAGTCTATGCATGATTGTAAGAGGCTTGTAGAGCTAAGTGAAAGTTGTTGTAGGAGGTTGCGAAAGGCTTTGTGTTGAAGTACAAGGAAGAAGGATCTAGCGAGCTGCGTAGATCTTCTGTTCTGTGCAGAGTAAGGACTATTGGAGCTTTGTGTTGTAACTTGATTAGCTGAAGCTAATAAAGAAGAAGATTTTGTGGATGTAGCCCCAGGGTGGGGGTGAACCATGGTAAATCTGTGTGTTGTGCTATGTGCCTCGTCTTGATGTGTTTGTGTCTTCCTTTGCTAAGTGATTTGATGTGTTTAGATAGATCTATTTATGCTTTGTGCTTCTGAGATATGAATGAGTGTTAGATATGGTATGTAAGATGCTTAGTGCTTGATCTTCCGAATCTAATCTATCTTGTTGTGGCTAAGTGCAAAATTATCTTAGATCTAAGTATGTACTACGATGCTCTGTGCTATCTTTGAAGTATCATAAGGGTTGAATATTGATGAATAATCTATGCTAGGTGATTGTTAAGTGTTATAATCACATATCTATGTCCCAACTAAGGTTGCAGACACCTGAGTCCTACAACCACCCTTGCCTCTACCTCGGGTGAGACTTCATCTTCTTCGCAAGTGTTGTCGAAAGGGTCAGTAGTTAGGGTTTTGTTGGTGCGCTCTTGAGCGTTGAACCTTGGGTCTGCCCCTGTGCCAACAACGAACTATGTTTTTTCAAAGGGAAAAGAGTCAACATGATAAGGGAAGCACATTCTTCTCTTGTTGCTAGCCATTTTGGTGTAGGCAAGATGGTGGCTAGTTTGCAAAGCAAGCATCCTAAGTTTTGGGATGAGCATATACACTGCTTTCAGCATGCTTATAACCGAGCTAAGCATTCATTGACACATACACCTCCATTTGAAGCATGTTTTGGCTACTTGCCAAAATCTCCTTTAGATTTTATCTTTGGGAAATATGTGGCTATTGATGGTCATAGTGATGTTGAAAAGGCCAAGAAGATCATTGAACAAGTGCAGTTTGTGCATCAAACTGTTCAAGAATACTTGGAAAAGATCCAAGCCAAGTAGAAGACAATACATGACAAGTTTCTTGTCGGTATTAAAAGCACAAATTCAAGCAAGGCCAAGTGGATTGAGGTTGAAAAGGTGAGGTAATTGTACCCTCATCTTCATATTGAATAAAAGTAGTATTTTGGAGGTCCAAAAGCTTCCCAATGGGGAGGAGTGATCCAGGGGATCAAAATTTGCTCAAAAATCAAAGGGATCAGAATTTCTTTAAAAAAGACACGAGCGTAGGCCTCATTCTCATGATCCCAATGCAACTTGAACAGGTTCAAATAGACATTGTATGAGTGAGATATCATGTTCTGTTCATTTTTCCAAACATGCAAAATTTTGTTGACTGTACAGTCTGTACAGTGTTGATGTGGTAGGGTATGAACCCACACATGGCAGGTGATGTGGATTGGCCACTGTGCAAAGTGCTGAGATGGCATGCTAACTAGGCAGGCTATGTGGCAATGTACGTGGACCAGTAGATGGATGGCACATGTCATTAATTTGGAAAATGATATGGTGCCACGTGGCCCAGTCCTGGGCTGCCATGTGGCACCCCTCCAATGAACAAAATTTATGGTAAATTCCACGGGGGTTGAACCCCTGACCTTCGGATGGACATGTCAAAGCTTTGTCAGGGCCCAAGCTACCATCCCACCCACGGGATGTGACTTAACCTTATATGTGATTAAAATGATTTGAATTGAAACAAATGGTTGGTCGGCAAACTAAAGGGTCGAGGCTAAGCCCCATCCCTCGGTTCATACCACATAACATATGTCCACTCCATAACCTTTGGCAAGAACTCTCCATATAACATAGCCCCTGTCACATATTGCAATACCACATGACCACACACCTTTGTGTGGAGGAGCTAGTCGATGACGCGCACCAATAGTTAGGTTGTTGGCCACATGGGGCCATACGATCGGGTTCTCCGCCGAGGATTGGGGGTCGGCGCAAATGGTCCTACAATTTTGCTTGTTTTGAAGGATTGTTGCATGTCCTGGATTTTGGCACAAAAAACAGACAGAGGCCGAGTTAGTCACACAGAGGGTGCAATTTTGTGAGCAGGTACAACAAGCTTAAAGGGGAAAACTTCCAGGATGTGTAGCTTCTTCATTTTTTGGCCAAACCAGGTGCAAAAAGAGCCTAGCTAGGGGTTTTTGGATGTTATGGAGCCATTGGAGCCATATACCTTTCATTTTGAGCACTATAAAGCTGTTAAGAACCAAATATCAATATAGCATAGAAAATCCTCATAAAAAGTACTCAATGCCTTGAAAAAGAGAGAATTTCAGATAATAAGCCTCTTCGAGGGGGCAACCTCATTTTAACCCACTTAAATGTTCAAGTACAAGATGATTCAAAATGAAAATGTCTCCTTGGTATATATAGGAGACTAGGAGGTATAATTACAACTAATGGCCTAAAGCCGACATAAATAAAATAACATTACTAATCTAATATGCCCTAATTAAGGGGTAGTGAGCCAATATTAGGGATTAACATGCCCCTCCCCTTGAGACAAGTGTTGTCCGCAACGCTTGAGTAACTCTGGATGCTTTTGTATAAAAGACTCATCTTCCCAAGTGGAATCTTGAGACGGTAGTTTCCTCCATTTAATGAGATACTCTAAAATGGATCTATTCCTCAGTTGGCGAATTCTTGTGTCAGTGATGGCTTCAGGCTCCAATATGATTTTTCCTTCCTTGCCAAGTTCTGGAAATACAGTTTGAACTGGGATCTTGTTGCCTATAACCTTCTTTAAGCATGAAACATGGAAACCTGGGTGTACTCGTGAAGATGCAGGCAGCTCCAATTTGTATGCCATAGTACCAATCTTTTGCAACACCTTATAAGGGCCATAGT
>ML796083.1:160429-222506 GCA_009831015.1 Picea engelmannii
AACTTAGCTTCCATTGAATCCATCTTATTTTGTAGTTCATTTATGTCCCTATGCATTTCTTCACCTTCATCAAGAGTCCAAGTAGGATTTTATGGAGGCTTATTTGGTGTAGAAGTTCCCTTTTTGGGTGGCATGTTGGCCAATTATCACTTTTGTACCTTGATTTTGAGGTGGTTCTGCTAGAAAATATTTCTTCTATTGTATCTCCCAAGTTTCGATCCTTCTGGGTATGAAAATTTCTTTTATGTATTTCTATGATATTTCTTCTCTGCAATGCCACAGTTCTGATCAAAGTTGGATGTGCCAAGTGGAATTTACGGTAACTTCCCCACAACTTGTCAATTTTTGGCCTTTCCAGGAGATCTCACTTTTATAGTGTGCCCCACACAAAATAATTGATTAAAGAATATGAAAATCACACCAAAAATACTACAGACTGTCCACGATCCAATGCAACCAGTCCCACTCAATTTGGATTCTCTAGGAAGAAGTTATGATTGTTTTACCTGGAATACCTTCTTGAGACTAGTCAATAGGACTAGTCAGATACCCTATCTTGTACATGGTTTATATACAAATTTAATATGACCCAAAAGATTTAATTTATACCACATATACCTTACTAATTTCTGTAAATAGACTCCAAAGCTCAAGGTCTGAAACATTACAGAAAATTGTTTATAGTGAAAATTCTGCAATGACTCAGTTCAGGATGATTCCAGAACCCTATATTGTACAAGCTGTATCTCTGAAATTATAAGGCCTCAGGAGATTAATTTTGAACCCAACGTACCTTTATGAGTCTACTAAATATCCTCCAAGCCGTTCCTTCTGAAACATTGTAGAAAAAAAGTTATATCAAAATTTCCAAGGTGTCTCATATGTAGCAGCGAAACACCAAGACCTTGAGCTTTGATACCATATGTTAAGAACCAAATATCAATATAGCATAGAGAATCCTCAGAAAAAGTACTCAACGCCTTGAAAAAGAGATAATTTCAGATAATAAGCCTCTTTGAGGGGGCAACCTCCTTTTACCCCACTTAAATGTTCAAGTACAAGATGATTCAAAATGAAAATATCTCCTTGGTATATATAGGAGACTAGGAGGTATAATTACAACTAATGGCATAAAGCCCACATAAATAAAATAACATTACTAATATAATATGCCCTAATTAAGGGGTAATGAGCCAATATTAGGGCTTAACAAAAGCATTATTTTTATAACTTTGAGAAAATAATATAAAAGATCCATTGGAAGTTGGACCAAGAGATGTATCCCAAGAGAGGGGTGAACTCCTTTATCATTTGTTGTGTTATGTGTTTACTTTTGGTTGTTAATTGTTTGTTATCATGTGCATATTAAGTGTGAAAATTCTTTAATTTATGTGTTAGTAACTTGATCCAATTACCCAAACACATACCATTTTTACACTTGCAATTTAAAAGAGACAAGTCTTCTTCATTTTCAGATCAATGTGGGGATAATTTCAGAAGCATCGAATGAGACCATGGGGTCTTATATTTTTAAAACTAATGAATTATGTGTGTTTACAGGTTGTGCAAATGAAGAAGTTGGGTAGTCATCTGGAACTGTCATAAAGATTGTTGAAAGTAGAGATATGCTTTCTAGAGGCATGGAAGCATAACAGAATCATAATTTTGTTATGAAGAAAGATGAGAAATTGTTATCTCATAAAAATAGTCATTGATAAGACTACATGCAACTTGTAAATGAGGAAGTAGATGATGACAATATTATGAAGTGCTCAAACTAGCACAAGGAGATGATTCCAATTGCACGTGGGCTTCACCTTATTGACCAATATCTTATCATGTTCATTGGTAAAGGGGGATTTTTAATTATGAAAAATAGAGTCAATATATTGTAGGTATTGGGGGGGATGTAGGGTACGAGGGGGTTTATAGGTATAGAGGGGTATAAAAAGGGGTATTTTGGTAAAAATAAGGGATATATCATAAAAATAGGGTTTTTTTATTGGAAAATGCATTAGGTGGGGGGATTTAACAAAAGGATTGGGGGAGGTATTTATCAATATATAGTGAAATTAGGGGTATTTTCAATATCCCATGAACGAACGTGTTATGTAAAAAGTCCATTGAGTGGATACCATGTGGCCAAATGAGACCCAAGAGTCTCATGGATTTGAAATTAATCATTGGTGTGTGTATGCAGGTTATGAAGGCACCCACAAAGAGAATGAAGGAATTAAGGAGCAGCATTTAGAGATAATGTTGAGTGATTATGATGAAGAACTAGGGATATTGGAAGAGTGGTTGATCAATCCAAGGATTTATGAAGACTTCATAGTTGTCGCAAGAACATAGTCTTCAATGATACCTGATATACAGAAAGAATTTGAGGCATCAAGAGAAGAAGAAATTGCAGACTTTGAAGAGTATCCCCATGGACCTGATGACATAAAGGAAATATAGACCAAGAAGTTGGTAGCATATGTATGGAGTCCATATGAAGGACAGAGGCAACAAAAGGAAAAACTGGACATGGATATTATGAGATTTCGATGTTGATGATAAAGGTGTCTAAGAGGAATCATACTGAAATAAGAAGGAAAGTCAACAACAAAGTACATTTGACTGTGCAATTTTTCATCGGTAAGGCAAGTGGACAACCATGACATAAAATTTGGAGGCTTGGAGAGTTGAATACAACAGTAATACAGAAGCAAGGCAGAAATGCAAGTAAGCAACAACAACATAATATTTGGGATCCATGAATATGGAGGACAACAGTGAATACAACATGCAGCAAAGCATGTGACAACATCAACATTGGGATCAAAGGGAGTGAATTAATTAAACACATGATCAGAAGATCATGAAATTTTTTAACCGTGGGAGTCTAATGCAAGAGCATTTTTTCCTCCAAAATCTACCTTGTTGAACAAACCTAGGGGTATATGAATTTGCCAAGGGAGTTGGTTCCCTAACTTGTTATTATTGTAATTTCCTATGTTTTATTGAAATTCTAGAAGGAATGCATAGGATAGGGTTTTTTAAATTGAGTTTGGTTAAATCTAAGTGAATCTACTTATGATAGAAGATCTCAAGAGTTGTGAGTTCTAGAAGAGATCCTAGAGTGATCTCTTGAGGATATTGTGGATCTAAGAGATCCTTGCAAATTTTGTGGAGTCTAAGTAGGATCTTAAGCAAATTCATATCCTAACCCTATGTTGTATATTTTGTAAGCCTTCAGGCATTAAAGGAAGTGTATGTAGAGACAGAGTGAGGAAGAGGTAGAATGGTTGTGTAAGAGGCCAAGTATGTCCAAAAGGCCGGAACATAGACCAATTAAATGTAAATCAAGCCTAGAGAAGGCGAGAAGGCCTTGTGTAAATTATTTATAGATTCATTAATAGAATCTTCATGTGTTTATCTGATGCCTTTATATATCATTAGGGAAATGTGTTGAACTATTGAATCCATATGGGATCCTTTGTGTGTTAAATTGTTCTCTAACCAGTGTTTTACAAGTTCATATCATAATCGATCATCAATCATCGATCATCGAAGAGATCGATGATCATAATTGAAGATAGATTGGATAGAGTTATTTGGAGTCATGGATGAACAAAGTTCGAAGATTTTTTTGCGTGCAAGGTAAGCATTGAGGAATAGAAACCATTATATCATTCCATTGACAAATAGAATTCGTTGGATTGAAGTTAGAGAGAGATTATCACTATATGTGACTGGAGGATTGTAATCATCATATCACATTCTAATCAAGTCGTCACCATTCATTCTAGAGCTGATCAACATATGACAGTTGTATCGTTGGTTAGAAGGACTTTGTAGAAGTCCCAACATCTGGGGGTGACAACAAGATATAACCATTCATTCGAGAGCTAGATCGAAGGACGATAGTGCATCAGGAGTTGGAAGGTGCATGGAGGATAAAGGAAAGGTGAATAATCCACTTCAAGAAATCAATGAGAATGATAGATCAAGGAAGGAATCAATGGCAGAGATTAGATCTGGAACAGGCCACCAAATCAACAGTTCTCATTATGGTGGACCATGGGCAACTAGCGGAGGTTCTAAGGTCTTGAAGGGATGAAAATTTATGAGGTCCCGATGATGAGAAACTTCATGCTGATGTAAGGAACTCCACACAAGAAGTGACATGTGGAGACCAAGTCCCACGATACATGGTTTCCTTGGTAAACCTTCGATGACGAAGATTATATATTCAGTTTGTAGATTGACAACCCTCATCGAGATCGAGATATGTCAGGATGACGTTAGAGGCCCACTCTGGAGATGACACGCGGTGAGGAGGTTCTGGAGTATTCAAAATTCTATGGTGGTCCACATTATGAGTTTCAAATAGGACTCAATGGTCCATATCCATGACCCCACCATATCGGCAGTGATCCATCATTGAACAATATCCTATAGAAAGATATCATGGTCATTGATCACCATCGATATTGGAAATGGTCTAGATCATTGCAGACCGTGGCCTTCGGAAATTTTAGGTTGTTGAGAAGGTCATGAAGTCCTGACATCCTGGGACCACTATACATGGCATTCATCCATTGAACAACATAGATCAATGACCATCATAAAGAGTGGCGTAGCAGAAGTAAAATATCCACCATCGATCATCAGAACGGATCGATGGTGAACTAAAGTTGAATGATCCTACTGCTCAATTATATCGAACCATATTTTGGAAGAGGAGATCTGCGGTGGACATTCAATGCATATCAACAAAGTGCTTGGATTTTAACACAAGAGTCACCATCCGCATAGTGGTTTATGCCAATAAAGCTCATGGTCATAGACTATGGTCACATGGAACAAGAGCACTAGAAGCTAGCACCAATGTTTAAGTGCTCAAGTGGATAAGCACTAGTCACAACCATTGGTCGCATCGACAAAAGGAGATATTAGAGCCTAGATTTTAGGTGCTAGTGGATTGGTGTGAGAAACAGAGTATTCCAAGCTCTTTTAATAGAGGATTTTGGGCCCACACAAATAATTTGAGAGAATCTCTATCTTGAAGCTACAGTAGAGTTTACTTATAACTCTACACCTGTGGGTAACTGGCCTGTTCAGTCGCTATCATATCATATACCTGGATCAAACACCTTCAACGCCCATTTGGCCCAACCAACCTAGACATATTCCTTCTGGCAAACTACCTTGTCTCCCATCTCCGTGTACTGTCACATTCCCTTGAAACTATTGGCATCATCGATTCCTCCCCTCAAGATGCTCTCCATTTCCTTTGGTCCTCCCACTACCATTGGAGACTCCCCCTTTCTCTGTCTTGTGGCCTCCTGGTCTATTGACGTTGATGTGGGGTGCTTCTTCTTCATTGATGGATCCATCCACATACAGGTGTAGTATTGTGACCTCTGAGTCATCCACCTAAATCCTTCCCAAGTTTCCCCCATGGTGGTGTAGTCTAAACATTATACGTTTAATTGGCATTTTTCAACTAAACCCAATCATCTAAATCTAGGAAAAAACACAAGTTTATGTTGTTTAACTTGCATTTTTGAATGCATAAATGGATTCAGCGTCCTAAGAAACCCATGGGGCACTCAGATTATATAGAATTAACCACTCAACATGTTAATTATTATGCCATGAAATATTATCCCTTCATTGTACAAAGGGGTAACTCTGGGACATGGTAGTACTGGTCAGGACCATCCATCATATGACTTTAGTGGTCACACTAACTAACATATAACTTGAAATTCACTCATAGACTATCTGGAAGAACAAGTGATTTGGTTTAGGTACTATCAAGCTCACCCATATCATGCAAAATTCTAATCTGTATTATGTTCATCCATTAATAATTGTACTTTCTAATCCTATATCTTCTTCATTCACATTTAATTGACGTATTGAGACAATGTAGGAATAAGATTCTCGTTCTAGACATTTTTGTCCCCAATAGCAGGAATAATTGATGTCTCAATCAATGCTGGGAATAATAATCCCATGACGGACATTTTTAGCCCCCTAGATGACATAATTAAGGCCCAATTAGAGGCCAAACACACCCATGAGACAAACAATTGTTGACATGGTAGTGCCATGTAGGTGTCACGGTGGTAGGCCATGGGGAAATGGTGGGTCATGATGGTGATGTCGGTGGTATTGAAAACCATCGAATACAATTTGGATATTCGATGAATACTAACTATGTCGTAGGTCCGACAAATGCCAGGGGATGAAGAAAAAAATATAACAAAATTTTTAGAATTAGTGAGTAATGTCCAACGGTAAGGTGGATGTTTCCTGTAATGTCGAAACACCCCATTGGACTTCAACACCATATGTAGTAGTGTGTGATGAACCATCAGAACCTAAGGTTCCAACACCCACCCATCAACACACAACTCTGGAGATTCAAGAGGTAAATTTAAGTCATGAGGACACCCTCCCCATAATTGCATCTTCTTAAAGCCCGAGAATCAAACATAATTTGATAAAGTTATCTTCAGACAAAGGATTTGTAAATATATAAGCAATTTGATAATCTATTATGCAATAGACAAGAGAGACAATGTTCTCATGAACCAACCATCTCAAATAGTGAGCATGGAGCTCAACATGCTTCATCTTACAGTGTGCCACTGGGTTGTCAGCAACTTGAATAGCTCTTTGATTTTCCTAGTAGATAATAGTTGAGGTTTGTACAAGAAATCCAAGTTCACCCAAAAGCTGGAGAATCCATACTTCCTTTGTACCTGCAAGAACAATGCCATGATATTCTTCTTTTGTAATTGAAAAGGAGACTAACTCATGTTTATTTCATGACCAAACCAATGGTTCAGTGCTGAAATGAAACACATAACCAAAAGTGGAATTCCAATCATCATTATTGTCTGCTTAGTCATATTCGGTGAAGTTGAACAATGAATTTGAATTTCGAAAATACTTGATACCAAAATGAGTGCTACCCTTGAGATAGTGAACAATCATGTTACCTACTTCTAGTGGCTTTCTTTGGGATCCTACATAAAATGTGAAACCACACTAATAGAAAATAAAATGCCAGGTAAACTGTGAGTAAGATAAATTAGACTGTCAAACAATTGTTGATAAAGAGTAGCATCGAATTTGGAAGTTTGACAAGTTTTACTCAACTTAAATCCATATTGAAAAGGAGTATCATATGGCTTACAATCATCCATCTTAAAACATTTCAAGAGATCTACTACATATTTAGATTGAAAAATGAAAAAACCATCAGATAGTGGTAATACTTTAAGACCCAAAAAATATTGTAGAATACCAAGATCTATCTTGTTAAAGGAGTCATCAAGTTGTTTCTTCAATCTAAGAATGAGATTGATGTCATTTCTAGTTATTACAAGGTCATCAACATATACAACAATAATCAAAGTGTTTCCATGAGTATGGAGTACATATAAACTGTGATCATATTCACAACATTTTAAACCAATTCAAAGAAAGAAAATGTCGATCTTAGCATACCAAGCTCTGGGAGCTTGCTTCAAACCATAAAGGGACTTCTAAAGTCAACATACTAGGTTAGAATCCTTCACAAAAATAGGAGGTTGTTCCATGAAAATTTATTTAGATAGGTCACCATGAAGAAAATCACTCTTCACATCCATTTGGTGGATCTACCATCCAAATCGAGCAACAAGGGAAAGAATCAGTCGAACATAGTTCATCTTTGCAATAGAGTCAAAGGTTTTAATGTAGTCTATGCCTTCTTGTTGAGAAAATAACTTCACAACTAAGTGATCTTTGTGACGCTCAACAATACCTTCAGAGGTAACTTTGGTCTTGTATACCCATCAACACTTCACAATGTTCTTTCCTTCGAGGTTGGGGAACTAAATCCCAAGTTTTATTCTTTAATAGAAAATCCACTTTTATTTGTGTAGCCTGCTCCCATTCAAGTTGTCCTTGTGCATTGGAGTAGGTAACAAGATCAGAGGTTTCAAGCACATGAGTTGTCAAAGCAACATTGGCATGCTTATTCTGACTATGAGTTTGTCATCCTGAAGAAACATCACTGACATCAGAACCAACAACTTCAATATTCTTGGTATCCAATCTGGGTAGAAAAGAAAGGGGTGAAGTTTTGTTCACCCCAAAAGTTGATCAAAATTCAGAATAATTTAGGTCAAATGGGATGGTAGACTAGTCGAAAAAAAGATCAACTAACCAGTCGACTCGTAGGCCAATGGTTCATTCAGAATAGGAACATAATTCGACTATCCATTCAAAGGACTAAAAAACAAAACAGAAGAACCAAAGTCAGAAACAACATCAAAGTGATCATCCTATAACAATCCATAAGAGGCATTCAATAACTTGATTCCATAAGACTTCTCATCAAACCATACATTTCCTTTGATAATGATCTATCATTTGGCAGGTTCAAATAGTCGATAGGCTTTATATTCTTTAGAGTATCCCATCATGATGCAAGCATGACTCTTTGCATCCAATTTGTTTTTTCAATCATCAAAAATATGAGCCTAGGAAACACATCTAAACACATGGAGATGGCCAACTAAGGGATTCCTTCCACACCATCATTCGACTAGAGTCATCAAAGGAATAACTTGATTTGATATGTGATTGAGAATATAGTTTGCATGATAAAAAGCTTCAGCCTAAAAGCGAGAAGGAAAATCTTTGTCATCCAAAAGACATCTACCCATTTTTACTAACATCTAATTCTTACATTCTGCAATGCCATTATATTAAGGGGTATGAGGAACTGATTGCTTCCAGTCAATACCATACCAAACTAGGTATTCTTCAAAATTTCAATTCACATACTCTCCACCATTTTCTAATATCAAGCACTTGATGGATCGACCACATTTCTTTTCAGCAAAGACCCTGATTTCTTTGATTTTTTCAAAGACAAGATTCTTGTTTTTCATAAAACAAACCCAAGTAAAATGAGAGACATCATCAATAAAGTTCAAAATATACCTTGCACCTACTAAGAAAGGGTGATTGATGCAACAAATATCACTGTGAACCAACTCTAGGAGGTTATGTGTTTTTCATGCCTTGCCAAAGTCAAAGGATTCTTGATGATGCTTTCCTAGCACACATCCTTTTTTACAAAATCCATCAGGAGGAAAAGATTTAGGCAGACTAGCAACAATATTCTGATTTTCCATCGATTTCAAACTTAGAAAATTTAGGTGTCTGAGTCGTCCATTCCAAATTCAAATTTGTTTATTGGTGTGAGCAATAAGAATAGTTGATTTAGATTCAGGTCAAGTCATGTCACAAAAATTGTACAAATAGTCCTTCGGGCTGAGAAACCTGCCAATGACAATTGACCAACCTTTATTCAAATCTCAAACAAAGAACTGATCTGGAAAAAACTCCAAAATATTATCTGTCTATGTTAATTGATAAATTGACAACAATTGGCACTTAGGTTTTGTACATGATAGATGTCGACAATTCTCCCATGTTGACATGGAACATCACCTCAACCAACAATGTCGAGATAAAAGTCATGAACAACATCGATATTTCTCTCCACATATTTATCTAAGGACATGAACAAGGAAGTATCATTATCCATATGATGAGTGCAACCAGAATCAACTACATATTCATTCTACATAGAATGAGACAACAACGCTTGAGAAGTTTCGACTTGGAAGGTGAAATTATTTGCAGGTCGATGAACAGCTAACACATCTCCTTCAAGGTGCTTGACCTTCTCCTCTAGGTCATATCTACTTGTATCATACCTTCTCCACATTTCCATCTTTTCCACATTACTGAAAAGTCTTCTTCTTTCAACTATGACGGGGTGGATCCATCTTCCCTTTAGGTTTATGGTCGAGGAATCCAAGTCTTCATATAGGGGTATCAAATAGTCCTTTTTCCTTGTGATCTGACTTTCCCTTTCCCTTGAGAAAGTGAGCTTCTTTTTACCACCAATCTTTCCTTCATCAAGAAATATGTGTTGATCATTAATCAATAAGCCACAGAAAGATTCAAAAGTGTAATCATTACCATATTCCTTGTGTTCCTACCATTTTGTGCAGATAGTCGAAATGAACACGTCAAATGGTGTTCTCAAATTCATTAGGACTAGCTCGATGATTTTTTTGTCTTTCTTCAAATAATTATTTCAACATTCTCCTAATGTCAACTGTAGTTCCTTCAGACATGCCAAATAGTCCTCAATTCTATCGAAAGAATGAGGATCGAGAGATATCAAATCTTTCTCCAATTGCATGACATGGCTTTTATTGACTATGTTGAATAGAGACTTCAACTTCTTCTAAAATTGATGAGGGAATTTTATTTCACTAATGTGAAATTGAATCTCCAATGAGATATAGGTCATGATGACCCCCATAACCTCATCCTTCTTCCCATCAATAGTGAATTTTTCATGATTTTCTATTGGATCTGGAATCACAGTCTTCGTATATTGTCACAATCATTTTCTCTTTAGTAGGTTTTCCATGTTTGGTGCCCATATAGCATAATTTGATCCATTCAAAATAATAGGATGTATCTTTGAAGCCATATTCAATATCTTGACAGATCTTATCTGTTTCCACAAGTTATAGAAGGAAAATCACTAGCCCAAATTCAATCACAAAATGGATCCGACTCAGCAAGATTTGCGAACAAAAAGTAAGGTCATAATCAGTCGCTCTGATACAATGTTGTGTATTGGATGTAACCTAATACGAAAAAAATAAACATATCTACAGATAATAGAAGAGGAATAAACTTGTAAGATAACAGGTGGTGTCTAAAGACATTATTATAGCAGTTAAGCATGGTGCATTATGATTAGAACATCACAATGCATGTTGAATATCTTCACACATGTTCAATTTACAATATTTTACATTGATAATGATCCATCGGGTCTGTTATTTATAGCCTCAAGATCTAACCAAATTCCTTGGAATTTGGAAGATATTTTCCACATACAATCATTGGTGGTTAGAGTTGAATCTGTCAAATATGTGTTATGTAGTCAACTTGACAAGGATGATCGACCTAACCATTCATGTTTCCAACTCATAGTCAATTGCTTTTCTAGTTGATCCACCAAACACATGACTTTGACTATTGGTCGATTTTCTGACCGAAAGGAATTTCAACTACTCAATCAACTGATGTAGATATCCAGTCAATTCCTCGACCGACTATTTCTAGATTTTGGTCAACCACCCGACCAACTGATTCTAGAAGAAGTGTGATGAACCATTAGAACCTAAGGTTCCAACAATGTTGAATATGGTTTATTGGTTTGTTATTTTTTTTCATCCTTCTTCTCTACTTCCATGTTAACCTTGTGTACCTACAAAACAAAAGGTTAGTGATTTAATGAAATCATGTGTGTGTGCACAAGTTTTCTATGCTAGATCCATGGTGAAGAGTTTCTAAGCTCAAGGTTTATATAATTTCAAACATATACATATGAAAAGGCTAGGGACCAATACCTAACGTCTTAACCCTACCTCAATAATTAACTAAGGTCCAACCCATATCAACTATAGATTTGGTAAATGTTTGTGAGGTGACTTATAGACCTGTAAGGAGAACTCATTGGGATTGTGGATGCACTCAACACTTTGTTCATCCTTCTCAGAATCACCAGTATGTAATAGTGTGGGAATCCCCTTAAAAGGTAATTGGTCATCCGAGTCTCGTCTTTTTAGAAAAGAAATTTTCAACATTTCACGAATCCTTTTAACCCTTTGCAGGATACATGACATACTAGTGCTTGGATCAGTTTCTTCAGACCTATCGACTTCACTCATATCTTGATATTTTAACATCGGTGTGTTCAAGACAAACAAGGAGTCTTCAAAGTTAGGTTTTTTGTGAGTGGACATGCCCGAATCGTCGGATGGTTCGTGTTGTCTTGAGACATTTAGAACATTGCTTGTGTTTGAGAAAGATGTGTTCCACTTCTTTTTGGGATGCATGAGTTTTACTTCAAGAATCTCTAGGAACTTGAGTTCAACTTTGGTGACATCCTCGTCACTAGATTCCCTGGAGTCATTATTGTGCAAGATATTGACTTGATGGATGTAGTCTTCGAACTCAAGGTTCTTCTCAATCTGGAAAGCAAAATATTGTGCTTCTTCTAGAGTCGAGGGTGACCGATCTTTGAGAGTAAACTGCAAAACTCCTTCCAATGAGTTCAAGTAGTGTTGGAGGACATCTTCTTCTGAGAAACTAGGCCTGATCTTCTTGAGTAGAAGGTTGAACCTATCATTGAAATCCCTAATGCCCTCGCTAGAGGCTTTGCAAATATTAGTGTATTGAGAGTAAAGGGAATCCATGCTTTCTTCTTCACACCAATCTAGGATTGTTCAATATCTTCAAGGGTTTTGATGCTTCCTTTTGGGAGTTTGTTGATCCATCTTCTGGCACTTCCGGTGAGTGAGCTCACAAAGAGCCTTAAAAATACATTGGGGTGTTCTTGTCCGGATTGGTGAAACTGGAATGCATCACAGAAGTCGGTCCAATGAGAGTTTCCATAGGATCCATCTTCCCCTGAAAACTTAGGTATCCAGGACTCGACCTTCTTGGGTAGATCATGTAACACCCCTTGGGTGTTAGGTAAGCTTAAAGGATCAAAGAGTTCTTTATGAGACCATTTGGGAGAACTTACAGGGGTGACAGGATTTGTGGAGGTCATAGTAGTAGATGAAGGTATATATTGACACCCACTACAAGTCGTCATTAGCTATTTGTGGAGTCGCCATATGATTTGCTTGAAATCATCAAATAAAAGGGAAAAAATCCTAGTGGAGTCACCAAGTAAGCTTGTAAGATAAGGCTCTGAGGAAAGGCTTACCGAGAAGGTTTTTTGTCTGAGGATAATTGACTCAGTGTTCCCTGAAAACGACGCCAAAATGTTATCGCACAGTTTGTAGTTTAGATCAAAGGCTAAAGGATAGAGATCAAACTGGCATAACATGAACCTTCCCCACCCAATGTCACCTCAATGGGGAGTTTCTTTCTGTTTATGGAGGTTAACCCAGGGGAGACGTCCCCGGTAACCTAGGTTTTTGAAGAGGCAAAAGTATAAAGTCAAGATTAAAGTTTCCCCCTCACAGGTTACCACCAAGGTCAGACAGTCCGACTAATAAGCCAATAAAGAAGTGTATGCCCAAATGAAAACACCTGCCTAGAATAAGACAACAATAATACAGTATATATGCAAGTTGTAACTCAATGGGTTAGTACTTATATGACTATCTTCTATTAATTAATAAGCAATGTAAAACAATAGATACCGATGAAGTCAACGTTTCATCAATTAGCTATGGCAAAAGCATCAATTCATTAATAACTATCAAGATGATCAAGCCAACAATGTATCCAACCAACACTTTACTCAATAAATGCTTTAAATCATCATTTAATTGCCTATATTCAACATTTTCTACGTCAAGATGAGATAACCAACTGTGACGTCAGCCTTAATTAGGTTAGTTTGTTAGTTAGGGTTTCAAAATTCAAAGTTTTGAGAGTTGTTTTGGACACTAGGACTTCAACGTTGGAGGCTAAATATCAGTTCCTTAGGGTATATGGAGTCAAACAAGATAAGGGCACAAGGTTTTGAAAGGATGAAGACTTAAAGACAAGAGGGAAGGGTTCTAAAGTGCTGCAAAGGCAGGGCCCTAGAATCAAAACCCTAGGGGAAAGAGGCTCACTCTGGTGTTGCTTAAGCAAGGCCTCGTGCTCTTTCCTCCTTCCTTAGGTCAACTTGGAAAAATGGCTAGCATAAATGATAAATTTAACTAAAGGACGAGGTGAGAGAAAGTGTTGTAAAGACAAGGCTTTCAAACCCTAGAAGATGATGGCCCTAGGTGTAGATAACCTAGGCCTAGGACGTCACCCCCTTTTCAACCTATAAAATTCAATGGTAGCTTAAGGGAAGAAGCAAGATGAGTGTAGCAAAGTCTAGGATGAATCCTTCTTCTTCAATGGACGAAATATTTCTCTCTAAGGGGACATGAAACAAGGACCTACTTGTGTGCATGTTACCTAGGGTTTTAAATCAGTAATTTAATAAGAAAATGCAAGAAATTGAACCTACAACCATTCAATTAAGAATTTTTGCAAGAAAATCACTTACTTATCATGAAGAAAGCATGTGCAAACTCGAGTTGTAAACTTTCCTTGGAGAGAAATTCCAAAGGATGCCAAAAAATCCTTCCAATAACAAGTGTGCCTCACCTAGAAAGACAAAATACCCTCGGAGGGCGTAAAAATCAGACCTCACAAGTGTGAGTGAGTTGTGTTATGTCCAAATGAGAGAAAAACATCCTCAATATATACAATATCATGGCCTTTTAATTAATTTTAGGTCATCAAAAATAACCGACAAGGCCAATAACCAAAAATCATACTGTTTTACATTAAATTGTTAAATGAAACCCTAAATGAGAAATAAGCAAGACGTCAAGCCCCTTTTAGGGAGACGTTGGCCCTTTTTAGGGAAAAATATAGCACTAGATGACAAACGTTGGCCCTTTTTGGGCCTCCAAACTTTGCCACACGTGCCAAACTGCCCTGTCAAACTGCCATGCACTGGAGGTGATGTCAAGGGCTCCTAGATGATGTCTTGGGCCATCAGAGGGACATGTTCCACCTGTAGTGGGTCAACCCCCTAGGGCTTGGCTCAGCCAAGGCATCCTAGATAAAAATTTCCTCCTTCTTCTCTTGTACAAAGGCTCGACCAATCATTGTCCTGTCTCTGCCCTTGATGGGGTCCCAAAAACCATCTGATGGGCTCTTCATCCCCATGGAGGTCTGAACTAATCATCTCCCCATGTGTACCAGTCCAACTGGTACCTATCCATCGGGCATGATCCTGCACATCAAAAACTTCGCCCTCCATGGGCTCATTATTCATAGGGATCATAGCAATGTCAATCATATTTCATCATTAATTTTATCAAATGCATACATAAAACCCCTAGCATATCATCCAATAGCTCAAAGACATTACAATGACCTACTATACAAAGTTGAAGAAAAAGACAAGATGCCCTATTGGGCTAGCATCCATAAGAAAAGGAATGTTTCCAGAGGATATCATCCAAGCCATGTAACATGAGGTGGTGTGGTCAAAGGATGTCCAGACATATAGGTAGAGTGAAAGACAAGGGTGATATTATCCGTGGGTGCCTTTGTAGAAGGTGAGTTGTACCTGTCATGGATGCAATTATTTCCAAGCCCTTTATTTCCTTTATTCTTTCTTTTCTTTATTACTTTTTCTTTCTTTCTATTTCAAGGTCTAACTAGAGGACACTACCTTGGCATGGTGACCAGAGCTGACAGTGTTACCCACAAGTACTTTCACAGAGATGATAAGGCTGGCTCGTGATGAGACCCCCTTTCCCTTGGCCATGCAACCAAAGGTCACTGCCCTGGCGTGGTAACCAGATAATGGAAATGCCATACTACTAGGTACCCATGAACATAATGGGCTGGCTCATGATGAGACCCCCCATCCTCTTGGCTAGGTCTTGTTTTGTCATTTTTCTTCAGGTCCCTCTTGTTTCTTGTTGAGAGGCTTTTTATTGCCTTCTCAGGGATCCCTGGGTGAGGCATCTATAGGTTTTATTTATTTTTATGGATTTTATCTCTTACCAGCTGCTTTTACCTCTTGGGCCTTTAGCCCCTTCTTCCCATGAGATTAGGTGTAACCCCACAAGCAGGTCATCCTAATGTCCCAACTAGGGGAATGGGATAGATGAGTGGGAGATAAGATGTAAGAGTGATGATATGATGGGAGTGGACAATGGCCCTTCAAAATCCCCCCTGGTGGCTAACCAAAACCTATGGGTACAAGCTTGCTAGGGTACCCTGTCAATCCCCCCAAACCATGGTCAAGTGGGTTAATGTAAGATCCAAGGAGTCGTCAGAAATGAAAGGAATCTGATGCATATATCTGAAGGTTATAATGATCAAATATGACACATACCATGATACCTGGACCAATTACCTCATGGAGCAAGAGTCTTATCCAATACAAGTCCAAGCGGAAGGTGATGGATGTTGTTGCTGCTGACAGGACAAGTTTGATGAAGAAGAAGAAAGATGGGACCTCCAGGGCCATGCTCAGGTCAATCCTGCTCTTGGTACTCCATGTCTAGGACCAGTGGGCCTCGAGACATGATCTCCTAGTTATCCCTAGAAATCAGGGATAACAGTACCAATACCACCGACATTCCTGCTAGAGTGGTTCATTAAGTCTTTGGTTCCACAGTTATCCAAAGACATCGCAACGTCGGGAGTGTTTTCCAAGGAAGGGGAGATTATGAGAGCTCAACAACTAGAGCTAATATACTCCTAGTCTAGTTTACTTTACAAAGTTTTTCTAGATGCACCACGGTCGATACTTGACAAGACCAGGTAGAGATCTGGACCACATGCCAATGGTATTGTTGGTTCAGTGCAAATGAAGCCTACTGATCAGCTGTCAAATCAATTGCAACAATTGTCAATACAATAGATAGTGGCCAACCATACCATTGGTTTGGCTGCTCCCCCTACCCAAACTTCGGATGTACATAGTGTGCAATCGATAAACCTAAAGGCCACCCAACATCCTGACAGAAAGAAGAAACAACGAAAGAAGGGTAAGGGGGATAAGAAACCCACCAAAAATGTTGGTGAGGGAAACATAGAAAAGAAGAAGTCAAAGTATCTGTGTAAACTCTACATGGAGGACCATCTGACTCACCTGTTCCCTAGGCTTGCAGAGGCCCAAAATTTGTTGGCACAACAACAACCTGCTATGTTAATGAACCCATTTCCACATGGGAAAAATTCAAGTCAAGCCTCTTCGAGCGCGGATGGGGGTAGTCAGGGACCCCCTTCGTCTTCGAGTAATCCTTCATCTGTGAATGTGTCTATGTTGAAAGGTGATGCCCACATAGCAACTAGGATACACGACTACAGAATGCTAAACATCTCTGAGAAGGGTAAGGAAGATGAAAACCCACCTCTTCCTCTCCATATTGAGAAGACGTTGGGTGAAACAATGACACACATCCCAGAAGGTGCGCTCAAGAAAGCTTCCCACAACCCAAATGCAAGGGTCACCCAAAACTACTCTGTGGTGGAGGATTTGTCACAAACCCCTTATGCAATGTTCTCTTTGGAGGTCCTCCAGAGATTCCTTTCCCAGATAAAGGCTCTATTGGCTGCCTTAGGATCTACTGAGACTTGTAATTCAGGAACGATAATTCTTGATACGACCAACTTAAAACCTCGTCTCCCCTACCACGTGGTGTTTTAGATAGTAGTGGCTTACACCACGAAAAATTTTACCCATAACATTTTCCGCACGGTGGTTGATGAGGAAGCCTCGACATGCGTGATGTCGTTGGTGTGTTGGAAGGCCATTGGTGATCTATAAACGGGTTGAGTATTACTCTCCAAAATGTTTACAATGTGAGGATCTTTAAATTGACTATGGCTTATATAGGTTTTATTTAGGATATTAGTTCATTTATCATAATGCATTACAAGCATAAACATAATACAAATGAACATTAAGGAGTATAAAACATATGAAGGCAAATAAGAGAGAGACAACCAATGTTTATAACAGAGTTCACCCCTCCACCTCTGGAGCTACGTCTCCGGACCTGCTCCAACTGGAATGCAGATCTTCTATAGTCCTTCTTCAAAGTGAGCTCTCAAAATTCTCTTACATTCAAGGACTATGGCTCTTCATTAGCTCAGCACTATGGCTTTCAATATCTAAGCACTCTCTCCTCTCTTTTTCTCCTTCCAACATGGCTCACATAAGGAATATATATAGTTTTTCCTTACTCACTCTCCAACTAAGAGCATTAATTACAAGATCCACAATTGTAGGATCTGATTACAAAGAAGGAAAAACAAGATCCTTAAAAGTAGTATCTTCAACCATCTTAGGCTCAAAAATGGAAAAGTCTCAAAACTACCCAAAGACTTTCCAACCATGCCCTTGATTCTCTCAACCTACAATTGAGAAAAAATGGCAAATTGGTGTGAGGTGGTTTCTCACATGAAAACCAATTTCCATAATTATTAAATGAATAATATGTGAGACAAATTTTCTCTCACAAATATTAATCATTTTAATTACAAGTGAATAATAATAATTCATGAGTTATTAAAGATCATAAAATGCATAATTAAATGCATGAGCACTTCATAAAGCATTAATCAAACTAATATGAAAAATGCATGAAGTATTTTTCCCACAAATGCATAATTAAATGCGTGAGAAATAAAACTCAAGAAAGCATCATCTTAATCCACTTAAACACTTTTGTCGCCACCTTGAAATCAACATGGTGCTAAGTTCTTTCACGTGCAGAGATCCATTCAGATCAATTGGCCAACCCATTTTGTCTCTATCACTTACTCTTCTTATCGCTTTCGATGGTCGTTCGTTTTGACCACATGGAATCATTCCTTCTTTTGTCGTGTAGCTAGGAGGAAATACCGTGTGCGTCGAGGTTGAAGTGGTCAATGCGCCTCTCGACTACAACCTTTTTTTAGGAAGAAGTTGGACCTATGTTATGCATGCAATGGTCACGACAGCTTTCCAAGTCTTGTTGTTTCCACACGAGGGCCGGATCATGTCCATTGATCAGTCATCCTTCTCCCATCCTAACCCTTCATTGGGGGAATCCACGGTCCTGATGATTGATAACCCTCAGCCCGAAGTCATTAACATAGGGGTTGGTTTGTACCCACCTTTGATGGGTACTTTCGATTACCCGCCTCCAACCAACGATGTCAAGTACATATCGGCTATCCCCGACCAGCCTAGGGCCAAAAATTTTCAAGTCTCGTTGTTTCTCATGACTTACTTTAACTATCCGTGGACTCTTCCTTCCCCATCAACCACAATGGAAGGGACAGGGCACCATGGCATGGCCATGACCTTGTTCATGGTAGAATTTTCATACTCTATAGTCCAACAAGCTTCTGTCGACCTCGATCCAATTCCTGCACAGAAGTTATATACGGTTCTCAAGCCTATTTGGGCTCAAGGTTCCCTCACTGATACTGATTCTTTAGACTTAGTATTTCCCTCAGACGAGGAGATTATTGAGGCAATGACTGGTCCAAACAGACCTTGGGATGATCTCCATCACAAATCCTATTTTCTCCTAGAGTTAAGAAGAATTGAAGCACGTGAATTCATGTTGACTATGACTGGAGATAGGTCTTGTCCTATCAATCCTTTGGCTATGCACATAGTTTACACTGAAGGTAATATGTCAACCATTGCTAAAATGATACCTATTGATATCTCTAGAACCCCTGGCATCATGAAGAATGTCTTCATTGAAGTGAACTGCTCCCCCAAGGAGATTCTAATCTACATAGGTTTATTTAAAGAATTCCACGACGTGTTTTCCTAGTCTTACAAGGAAATGCCAGGCATTGATCCAAGAATTGTCAAACACGAAATCACGACATATCCTGATGCTAAGCCGGTCCATTAGAAGCTTTGTCCAGTTAATCCTAAGAAAGAAACATCTATTAAGGCTGAAGTAGAGAAACTTCTCAAAGATGGTTTCATATACCCTGCCCAATTGACTCAATGGGTGTCAAATCCCGTTCTAGTCAACAAAAAACAGGGTACGATTCGCGTATGTACGGACTTCCGTGATTTGAACAAGGCTTGTCCAAAGGATAATTTCCCCACTCCATTTATTGACCAGATCATTGATGAATGCGCAGGCTGCGAGGTATTTTCTTTCATGGATGGTTTTTCGGGATACAATCAGATACAGATCAAACCCGAATACCAACAAAAAACTGCTTTCATTTGTCTGTGGGGTACATTCGCTTATCGGAAGATGCATTTTGGTTTGAAAAATGTTGGAGCTACTTTTCAGCGGGCCATATCTTTTTCTTTCCATGATCTCAAACACATAGTCGAGGCTTATCTCGATGATTTAGCATCATGATCTTGTAAGAGAGCTGATCATCCCACAAACCTCTGACTTATCTTTGAGCAATGTCGCTACTACCGGATTCACTTGAATCCAAACAAACACAGTTTTTGCATGACGTCGGATCATCTACTAGGTTTCATATTTTCAACAATAGGGATCATGGTCAATCCTCTAAAGGTTGAGGCGATAGTTCAGTTGCCTCCCCCGTGCACAGTCCCTCAGATTCAAAGTTTACAGGGAAAAGCGAACTTTCTACGGCGATTCATTGCAAACTATGCAAAGATCACAAAGGGTTTCATGCATTTACTGAAGAAGGATGTTCCTTTTCATTGGGACGAAGCTGCTGAATGCTCTTTCGAAGCATTGAAACGCGCCCTCACGTATACCCCTCTGCTTCGGCCACCCAATTATAATAAAGATTTCTTATTGTACTTGGCCACTATGGAGTCGACCATCGGTATGGTCTTGGTTCAGGAGGATGATTTGCTTGAAGAACACGTGATTTAATACCTGAGCCGAGGCCTAGTTGGACCAGAACTCAATTATTCCCACGTTGAAAAACTTGTGTTGGCAACAATTCATGCTGTCCAACGGTTCCGTCATTATATCTTGTTTCTCAAGACCACTGTCATTGCCGTTGTGAATCCATTTCAATATGTGTTGACACAATGTGTAATTGGTGGAAAGATTAGTATATGGATAGCTATCCTCCAGGAATTTGACTTGTATTTTGTTTTGGAAAAATCCAAAAAGTCATTGGTCTTTGCGGAACTCATCTCAGAACTTCCGGTTGAGTAAGGTGATGTTATACCCAAAGATTCACCTATTAAAGGAGACATGTTTTTGATTGCGTATTTGGACCCTTGGTATGGAGATATACTAGTCTATATCCAGACTTTGAAGTGCCTCGCCTATGCTTCTTGTGATGAGAATCAATGTATATGCCATTAGGCAAAAAACTATCTCATACTCAAAGACACTTTGTATCATCGAGGTGTAGATTGTATCCTTCGCTGGTGTGTCACTCATGAAGAAGCATAAATCATGCTTAATGATTGCCACAATGGAGCATGTGGAGGTCATTTTTGTAGGTTGGAAACAACCCAAAAGATTCTATGAGCCGATTACTTTTGGCCGACATTAATCAAAGATTGTGTTGAATTGGTCAAGAAGTGCCACCCATGTCAGATCTTCTCTTGGAATATGAGGGCACACCTCACTCCCATGTTTCCCTTCATCACAGTTGGTCCCTTCACCAAGTGGGGGATTGATTACACTACATGCAACCCCCCTTCAGCAAGGGGACACCATTATATCATCGTAGCAGTAGACTACTTCATGAAGTGGGTCGAGGCTATGCCAACATTCAAATATGATGGTGAGACATCAACTCTCTTTTTGGTTAACCAGATAATAGCAAGGTTCGATGTCTCGAGGGAGATTGTCACTGACCATGGTAGTCACTTTTAGAATAAAATGATGTTCGAGTTAATGCCAAAGCTTGGGTTGAGGCAAGAACATTCGTCACCCTACTACCCACAAGCGAATGGTCAGGTGGAAGCTGTGAATAAGTCTCTTAAGACGATTCTGCTGCGAATGATCAATTTGGCCAAGTCAAATTGGCATTTTATGTTTCACTCGGCATTATGGGCCTACCGAACATCTATTAATACTGCAACTGGTTTCTCACCTTTTCAACTCATTTATGGGCTGGAAGTAGTCTTGCCTATAGAGTGCCAGATCCCATATTTAAAGTTGATAGTATAGTTATTGCCAGACACTTCACTGCTTGAAGATAATTTATTATATCTTGAGTAGCTTGATGAGTAGCGTCGGGATGCAACCTTGGCCAATGAGGCTCAAAAACAAAAATTCAAGTGTCAGTATGATCGGTCCGTTCATCCTCATATTTTCTTCGAAGGTGACCTTGTCCTTTTCTATGACCAAGATAAGGATCCCCTGGGGTCAGGCAAGTTCAAACCCATGTGGTTCAGACCTTTCATCATGAAGGAGGTTCTAAAGAAGGGTTCTTATCGTCTGGTGGACTTTGAGAAAAATGATTTGGTGGATCCTAGAAATGGGCTCTACCTCAAGAAGTATTACTCATACGTGGGTCGCCTTGGGTGACTTCTTGTACATATGTATAGTTTTTATATAGTTAGTTTTTGTCTTTTTGTTTTATGGACGTGTCATTTTTGATGTCATATTTTTCATTGTGGCAGATGTAAAGTGAATCAGAGGTGTTCATTGGGTTTGCAGATGACGCTAGCCAGCACACTCGGAGGCTTGCTTCCGTAGCTTGGGTGATTTTCACACCTCAGGGCCAGTTGCTATCTTCAGGAGGTATCTGTTTAGGTGACGCCACAAACAATGTTTCCAAATACAACGTAGTCTTAGAGTTTCTTCGTGATGCTTTGTCGCATAGTATCTCTCACCTTCGGGTCTACTTAGATGCTCATCTGGTTGTGTCCTAGTTAAATGGGGTTTACTGCGTTTACTATCCTACTCTACACTGACGGTTCCTTAGGGTACGCCTCTTAGAATGAAGCTTTGATTACATTACATATATCCATGTTCCTAGGAGATTGAATCAAATCACAGATACTCTAGATAATCATGTATTAGATTGGCATATTGCACACATGTAAGAAAAAACACACACATTCACATGTAAAAACATTTGTAAATAAATGTAATCCATAAGGCATGAAAAGATGTAAATACACTTATATATATTGAAAATATCAGAGTACATAGGTGGGCACAAGCACCTAAAAACTATATGTCCAGTAAGAGTCACATGTCTTATGCCCTCAAAAATATACAAAATGTGCCCTCAACATGTAAGTAGTCCAACCTAGCTAAGCACGGGGCCTGTTGGCCCTGCCGTAGTGAACAACAATGTTTGCCAAACACTGGAAGAGTTGGAACTAGGTCTGTGGTACCCCAACTATGTGAGGTTGCATCGACGGTGGGAGATCCTCAATCTTTGCCATAGGGACTGTACGAGTGAGCGCAGTGAGGTTCTGCTCCACCCATCTCAATACTCTCTCAGCCTCTCCAGTTGGAGGTCCCTCTACTGCTACTGTTGTTGGTCCAACGGATGTGACTGGTACTGCCTTTGGTCAAGGATGCCACCTAGTCCTCGAGAAGTTTGTTGGATGCACTGGTCCCACATTTTTACATAACATATACATAGTTGTCAGATACTCTGGTACACATAAAAAATGATATATATAAAAAGAAATAAAAATTAAATAACTTTAAAAAACAAACATACCTATCTCTCCTTGATCACCTCCGGGAGGTACGGGCATGTCCAGATCCATGGAAAGTTGATCCCGACATAGGGGTAGTCCTCCATTGCTGGAATCTACCATGCCCACCAGTCAAAAAACTTATCATCGAAGGCCTCTATGGTTCTTCCGCCCCCCTGACGTGGCAGCAATACTACCCATCTACACACTGTTGGGGTGAAGGCCACATGCCCCTGCACTATCTCTCATGGACTAAGACTGGGTACCCTCTCGAATAAGAAAGAGCACATAATGGTCCTGAACCCGAAGTTTTTGTTTTCTCACTCGTGACACTCGGTGATCTGTCTCTTCATGCAGTCTATCATGGTTGTACTCCAATCAAAAATCCGTGCATTTAAGCACTGCACCGCACAATGCATGTGCACCCGAGAGGCCTGATGTAAAGCCATGGATCTAGTAATCCTCCCAATGGGTAGAACTATTACTTTCAGTGATAGATTGGTAATCTTTTTAATCAACACCTGAGAACCTACTTTCTCAGTGTCGGCCTCGCAATGGAGTCCAATCAACTCCTCAATGTTGTGAGGCCCCGGGGGAAAAGTACACAAGTTGTCTGGATCACCTCTCCTCAAAAGACCAGTCAAGAAGTAAATGTTTTCAGTCATTGGAGTCAATGACTTCCCCTCGATCATGAATGCCTCAGCGTCAGGATGCCAGTAATCTACCAAGCGTTCAACATCCTGGGTTGTTCCCTCATAAATGGACATCGAGAGAACTTCCATAAACCGCATTGTCTCAATGCGGCCATAGCTGCAGGGTCCTTATTAACTAAAATATCCACATCCTCGTGCTCCCTCTCTCTCTCCAGTGGACATACATCCTTGTTTATGGGAAAAATTGACCATCCATCAACTAAAAGAATGAGTCCGGTCTAGGGTTGTCTAAATAACCCAAGTCATTTGGTATAACTTGTTCTGATGGGTTTAATGGCTCCGTTAGCCAATCTAAAATCCTAAAATAAAAACAAACAAAATAAAGAAGTAACTAATTAATTGCTAAATGCTATATTATATATTTACATATGCTAATATAACTATTGTAAGGTGTATTTTAAGCAGAAAATATACAAATCTCACTTATGTGCATCATTTACAAACTGCAAGTTTTAATCAAAACTTACGAAATCAATGTGAAAGTAATTGCTTTTAAGAAGCAGATAAAGAAATCACATTTATATATTTTCTTTTTTCTTTTATAAATCTAACTATCTTGAATTGAATAAACTATGAAACATAGACGTGCAAGTAGTCAAAAGTTGAACCATATGTTACACCTCAATATTGCTCACTTCAATAAGTGTCGTAAGTGTCGCATGATCCTCTCAACTGTCGCATGTCATTCACAAGTGTCGCAAACATCAAACAAAGCATACTGCCATGATGATGACACCAAGGAGACATCTATAATAGCTCAGACACTTGGTTTGGAGGAGGACGAATGATTAACTGGAGTCAAGGAACATTTATCACCTGAGAAGAGCTCTTAAATAAAGGTTTTGAGGGTGAGTGCTCCCCTAGATAAGCCTTAGGAGCACTGGCGCTCCCCTACAAGGTCTCAGGGAGTGTTATAACACTTGTCTGCCCCTCAGAAGGAGCGTTATTCATCTTTGAAGCACTGGCGCCCCCCTCAAGCTTTCTAGGGAGCGCTATAGCGCTCTGATGCCCCTTTTGAGGGAGCATTGTCTAATCTGAGGCAGTAGTTAGCCCGTTGAGGAGAATAAGGGGAGGATATTTTAAGTTTAGAAGGTAGTTGCATTCGAATTCTTGGTTCCATCAGGAGATCCCTGATCCAAGGAGGGAATTCCTCAACTTGTTCTAAAGATAACTCAAGAGGTTAAGCTCTTCTTAATCTATATAAGCAAGCTCTATGGTGGTAAAAAGGGGGAAGAATTGCTAGCATGAAACCTATGATCTCATAGGAAATACACAGTCAATCAAAGGAGAGTGATCAGTAAAGCTGCTATCATCCAGGTTGTGGATCTTTCGAGCAAGGATTAGATGAAGGGGACTTGACGAAGCTGTCGCATTCGCATCTATGATTGTAAGTATTGTTGTCGTTATTCTCACTAATATGACACACTTGGCCCATTTCTTTCTAGTTTGTGTCTGATTTTACATAAACTTATCGTCGATAGATAGATCTGTTTTCAAGCTAATATCAATAGAGTAGGAAGTTGTCGTACTTTGTTTGTCTACAGGACTCAGCGAGGAGCAAGAGTTTGGAGCTCGATTTGGAGCATACAGGGACAAACATTGATAAAAAGGTACTGCTATTCTCCTTCCTTCTCATGTGTTACTTTGTATAGATTTGAAAGGAAGTCAGTGTCCATGTTAAGCACTTTCTGTCTTAGAGTAGGGTCTAGCTCTTTGAGGCAATCTACCTATCCGCAGGGAGATTTTCCTACAACACCATATATTCTGGTTTCATTAATATGTAAATGAAAAAATTGAGAAATATAAATGAGCTAACTTGCTTGTTAGTTAGTGAAGTGTATTCAAGAATCTGTATGAATGAAGAACACCCAATTTCCATTCCCAAGAGAGAAATATGCAATGAACTTTATGACTGTTCTAAATAAATTTGAAACATGTATCGACAGCTTAGGTTTAATGATAGAGGGGGAAACACAAATATAACCATGTGACCTTATAATTGCACATAATTACAACAAGATAAATCTGGAAGTAACTTATGCATTTCATCATTCAATTAAAATTCAAAGATAAATCCAATCATTCTAATTGGAGATATGATCATAGTATTTATATCTAGAGCAACAAATTATAGACGATATTTATAATATAAGTATCCCAAACATCATATATCATTAAGTCTAAAGCTATTAGACCTATTAATGTATTAGGATTAACAAAACATAAATGGAAACATCATTAACAAAAGGCTAACGCCAAAATGCATATATGCTGTTTCATTAAGTCTTGGAATCACTCGTCCATTTTTTGCCCTCAGCCAATATGGTTTCCATTACAAAAGATGGAGTATTTAAAGAGTTTATGAAAGCTAAACCTCCTATCTTCTAAGATAGGACTAGATCTCAAAAGGATCTAAAAATTACAAATATAGAGGGCCTAGTGCCACTCATGATCAAACTATATATTCAAAATTTATGAAAGTTTTTCTCCTATTTACAAAATAAGCAAAAAAGAGATAGCTAATCAACCAAGTCTAGCATGCTCCATCCCATAAGATCAGCATCAGATACATCCTATCCTGAAAAAATGAAATGAGCAAGTCAAATATCCTTTTTATAAACAAACAATCACCCTCAAATAGTGATATTTACATGATAAGGTGATGGCAGCTACAGGAGGTGTTATTTGTCATTCAAAAAAGAAAAAACATGTAGGGTTTCCAACAATGGCAACTTGCTAGGAGAAGTAGTTATCTCTGCATCACCAATGAGTTCATGTCAGGATTAATTTAGAATGATTAAACATTAAAGAACAATTGAAGGAAATCAAGCATCTAAATCAAAATCTAATAATCATCATATAGTCCAGCTTCAGATGTCTTTCTGTTCAAATGAAATTTGCTGACAAATTTTAATTACAAGAGCAACGATATTCAAGCCAATGGATCCGATACTGTTGACAGGGCCACTGCTGCTAGCAGGCATCCATAGCCTCAGTAGGGATGTAAATTAACCCACTCTTACGCCTCTACCCTATCCAAGAAATTTCAATTCAAAATGAAGGGCACTTATGACCAATATCAAAATTTATACCTGATAATTTTCTTGAACCTGACATTACTTCACTGCCATCTGGCCCGTTCAGTACCCCGATGAAGTTGTCTTGGCATCATGCATGCATTTACCCACTGCCAGCAGATCTATTTAGTATCCCAATGGGTTTACAAACACTTCCCAGAACTCTCGAGAACTTATTTACAATCTGATATAAATTTAAAGATATTCAGAAGAGTGGGGTGATGCTGAAAATTTTAGTCTTCAGAAAACTTGTCATTTTCCAGCCTTTAATTTTTTGATTGATAACCTTCATTATGATCTGAAATTAGTTTTCTGATGAAACTAATTTTTCGAGGATAGGAAGGCACACTTGAGTTGCTTTCTTTAAAAGCAGGGACAATGTAAAAAGCTTTAAAGATGGCCATGTCTGCTCATAATTATAAAGTGAAACTAGGAAACTTGCTTCAAACATTAAATTTCTTTAGCTAGTCTGTATTTCAGCAATTTACAACATTGATGCTCTGAAAAGACATTAACTATTTCTTCATAACAAGGCATTCTAGTTTCCCTTCACGAACTAAAAGGTGACACAGATATAATTTTACCCAGAAAGTAGTGTACACAAGAAAAATGAAAAGAACCAAACTCAAAAAAACAAAAGTAAATCAAAACAGAAAAATATGTACAAAAGGTGGATCTGGAATTATCAAGAAAAATACCTTTTGAGAGCTTGGCCATTCACTTGGAAGGTGTCTGGCTGTCCCTCTAAACTTTGTAGATAGAAAGAGTTGGGACCTATTTTTTCAGCGATTATGAAAGGCCCCAACCACAGGTTCTGGAACTTGGTGTGTTCCCCTTTTCTCTCATGAGGTTTATCCCATTTGAGAACCAAATCTCCTACCTCAAAGTTTCTATCTAAAGCAGAGTTTGAATCAAACCAACCTTTCACAATCTGTTGATCTGATCTAGGCTCTCCTTTTCTTGTGCTCTTACTTCCTCTAGTTTCAACAAGGCATTAATCAACTTTCAAGAGGAGGGCATTCCTCTTCTTGAACCTGCTGTGATAATTGCATAGAGGGAAGCAGAACATGCAGGGGGAGAATTGCTTATCTTTTGTAGAAAAGAAAGAAAGGGGAATTTCCAATAGAGGTTTTTGGTGTCACCCTATTAGCCCATAGTGAATTAAATAGCGTGTTGTGCCAATTTTTGTGGTTTTCAGAAACCGTCCTCTTAATGATTTTAATCAAATTTTTATTTATTGATTCTACCAAGCCATTTCCTTAGGGATAATAGCTGGAAGAATATTTCAATTTGATCCCTTTTTCTAAAGAAAAAGCACTCATATCGAGGGATGAAAAGTAAGAAGCATTATCAAAGACCAAACATTCAGGAATGCTGAATCTAGTAATAATATTTGTGTTGAGGAAAGATACTACCTGATTAGTGTTTACCACTTTTATAGGTGTAGCCTCAGACCATCTGGTAAAATAGTCCATTGTTGCAATGATGTATTTATCCTGCTATGAAGAAGTGGGGTTAATTGGCCCTATGATGTTGAGACCCCACTGTTGAAAAGGTGAATCCACCGAAACAGGCTGCAAAGGGAATGCTGCCTTTTTCACTCATCCAACAGCCTTTTGGTAGATTATGAATTTACAACATAATGCATGGGCATCTTTAAACAATTTGGGCCAATAGTACCCAACTCTTAATACTTTGTGAGAAGTGGTGTCTTCACTGAAGTGCCCACTAGCTTCCCCTGCATGAAGTTTAGATAATACTTTCTCTGCTTCATCCTTTTCTAAACAACGCATGAGAACACTATCAAAATTCTTTCGGAATAATACTTCATTTATCAACTGGAAAGGTGCAGATTTTAGTCTTAATGCTCTTCTCTTTTTTGGGTCAAGGTGGCGAGGAGAAGAACCGTGTGTTAAATAAAATTTAATATCATCAAGCCAAGAATTAGCAACAACTTGTGTACAACTGATTTGTTTTCTGTCATGCTGGTTTATAGTTAAGGAATTGATTTGACTTTCTTGTTCTTTAACTGAGTCAAAAACTAGTTTACATAGGCCTTGACCTATGAAAATTTGTGCAGGGGTTATTTCGAGGTCATAGTCTTGTAATGATTTTATCCATTTTCCTATTTTTCACCCAATTCCTTTTGTACTAATAATTTTTTGACAACAGGATAAGGCACAATGACTTTAGTTCTAGATTTCAGCAAATATGATTGGAAATGTTTCACTGCTTTAAAAGCTGCATAAGCCTGTTGATCTACAGCCGGGTAATTTAAATCCTCCCCTTTGAAAGCTGAGCTCATGAAGGAAATGGGGATTTCGTTACTTTCAACGTTCTTTTGGGTAAAGACAACAACATAAGATCGGTCAGAGGCGAAAGTGTAAAGAGTGAAATCTTGTGAGAAATCAAGACTCATCAAGGAAGGGGCTTCCACTATGGATTTTTTGATGGAATAAAAGGCTTGATTTTCTTGTGGTCCCCAACGATACTGAACATCCTTTTCAATTAAATTCTACAATGGCCTTACCATTTATGAGAAACTTGGGACAAACCCTCTGACAAAGTTAATCTTGCCTAAAAACGACTGCATGGATTTTTTGGAAGAGGGAGGGGAAAGTTTAGCAATATCTTGGGTTCTTTCAGGATCGATAATCATTCCATATTTGGATACTATAAAACCAAGTAATTTTCATTACTCAACTACAAAGACTTATTTCTTAGGGTTAATGGATATTCCATACTTGTGGCATCGTTCTAGGACTGCCCTAATTGAGACAAATGATCTTTCTTGTTCTTAGAGAAAATGGTTACATCATCAAGATAGACCACTACTGATTGATTTAGGAGACCACGCAAATCATTTTCCATTGCTCTCTGGAAAGTGGCCCTAGCATTTATAATCCCAAAAGGCATCTTTCTATAGGCATAAGTACCCCATTGGGTTTGAAAAGTGGTTTTGAGTTGGTCCGAGGGAGAGATGAGGACTTGGTTGTATCCCAAAAAACCATCTAACAAAGATAGTCTTTCGGCACCAGAAACTTGTTGAAGTATATGTTCCATTGGAGGAACGAGATAATTATCTTTGTCTAACACTCGGTTTAGGTTACGAAAGTCGACACTGAGTCGAATTTTACCACTTTTATTCCTAACAAGGACAAGATTAGATACCCATTGTGTGTGTCTCACTGGGAAAATTATCTTTGCATTCAATAATTTATTTAGTTCTTTTTTGATAGTGGGTTCCAACTTAGGGTGCATCTTCCTTAGCTTTTGCTGAAAAGGTTGGGTCTGGGGTTTCATGGGAATGACATGTTGTATGATATTAGGATCAAACGTTTTCAAATCATCATATGTATAGGCAAAAACGTCTTTAAATTATTTAAATTTTTTTATAAAGGCAAACCGTTCTTTCTCAAAACATTCCATTCCCAAATTAATGTTTTGCGGATTTTCCTTAGTCCCTAGGTTGACTGTTTCATAAATCAAAGAAGAACTGTTCGTTTTACAATTTACTGACCCTCTAAATTTATCATGCAGGTCATAAAATTTCTCTAGTCTTACAACAGGTCTGGGGATAGAGTTTACCAGGTCCAATGTCGATTCAGGAGATCTAGGACTTGATATTACCGTGAAGTTGTGGAGGTTTTCATCGTGAATTCCTTCATCGATAATTGAACCTTGGAAAGTGTCCTCCATATGCAAGAAGTTGATGATCTATTGATCATCATCAAACATTCTCCAGTTGGTGATGTTGTCTGGGATTGACGGCCTAAACAATAATTCAATCGAAAATGCATTTGGTGAAAGACCTTCTGTAGGCAAAAGTTTAGAAGCGACATTAGCCAATAAATCAGCCTCCAAATTACTTAGTCTAGGAATGGAATTGATGTTAAATGATGAAAACTTTCGTATCAAACTCCAAACCTCAGTTTAGTAACTTTTCAGAAGTGGTGACAAGCAATGTATGGAGTTTCTTACCTACCTAACCATGATTTCCGAATCACCGAACACTATTAATTTTATCACATCCATATCCAAAGATTTCTTAAGCCCTTGTAGAAGTGTTTCATATTCGGCAGTGTTGTTAGTGCACTCGAACTCTAAACGACAGGAAATGAAAGTTTTATTACCTGCGTGGTTGATGAGTACACATCTTGCACTGGATCCTTCTTTGGATTTGGATCCGTCAAAGTATAGTGACCATATCTGAGCTTCGTCAACAATGTTTGGCACATTTAGCAAAGCTGGTGACTACGTACAGGTAATGAGTTATGATTCTTTCCCAGGATCGGTGATGGGGGAAATTTCAGTGACGAAGTTACCAAAGAAGGTGTTCATTCCTTGCATTTCAAGTGAATTAGTAGATGCAATAAAAGTTTCATTTGGATCATTTAGATCTGTCACGGTGTGCTTGAGATAGCGTTCACGGTTAATCCTAATTCTATTTGGTTGTCCATTTTCTAGTAGCCACAAATGAGACCAATCTGTTGCAAAGTACCCATGCAGTTGTTCGGACCAATCCCTGCTCAATAACAAACCATAAACTTTAGGGTTGTCAATAGAAATGATGTCAATAATTTGGTGAACCTTAGGATTAGAAGATAGCCTAACCAACACATTCTTAAGTTCATTGATTACCTTAACGTTCGTCTGATCAAGCTGAATTATTTTAAGACTAGAAGACTGAACTTCTGCGTTAATTTTTTGGCAAACAGATAAAGGCATAACATTTGATGATGCACCATAATACACCATGCAATTATGTACATTTCTATTGAAAATTTCAAAAGTCAATAAGAAAGGTGGGACATTTTTACGAGTATTAACAACAGAATTCTGTTGATTTTTTGTCGCTGTCCCTGAAACAATTTTATCTACATTTGATATAGTTTTTTCTGTTGAATCCCTTTTATCAGGAAGTTCGGTTGTGGTTTTAATAGGGATCTTTTTTTTTTTTATAAATGATTTCTGTAGTTTTATTGCTATTAGAGTCATTGTTCTTGCTATTTTCTGCAATATTTTGAAGCATTTTCTGCATAATCAGAGGAAATTACAAAAGCTCATAAACAGAAATATTAGCTCTTAGTTTTTTCAGATCTTCAATCAAGTCATATTCTAAAACTAGAGCTTCTAAACTTTGTTTTATCTCATCTTTCTTAGGTTGTTTTGGAGGCACATTATTACTCATTTCGGAAGATGGTTTACTCTGTGTTTTTCTCCTTGTGTTGTAAGGGTGGACAATTTTAAAGTTTGTTTGGAAAATACTGTCAGAAAAGTATCCAAAGATATTGGGAGATGACTCCTCTTCTTTAGCTACATCTTCCTCAGTTACGTCTTTAGAACTCTTAAGAGGGGGAAAGTTATCATGTGCTTCAAGAATAGTTTGCAAAGCGTATTGTAAGCTTTCAAAATTGAGACCTTCAGTGGTCAGATTTGGCCGATTGGGAGGAAAAGGCTTCTTGAAAGGAGGTTTAAAACTTCCTTTGCTTGAGGATGCCTCTTTGACCGATCTCTTCAAGTCTATGACTTGATTTGATAATTTTTGGACAACCTTTTGCAAGCTTTCTAAGTCTAACGTTTCTGGTTGGCTTTTGGCTTGGTCAGGTCTGGTAAGGATTTATATTTTCTTTTTAGAGGATGAAGTTGTTTCAGCTTCACTATTTAGATTGTCTTTTAAGCTTAGTATATCATTTTTTATTTGACTTGCCTCCTTGAAGGATTCCATTAACAAAGACTTTTTAGAACTTTTAACCCAAATTGTTATATTATTATGCAAAGCTTTGGTATAATATGCAACAATTAGACTTTCAGCCAGCATTGAATCTATGGGAATTCAATTTTTTAATGTAAGGAACCTTTGATTAAAATCTTTTACTTTCTCCTTAGGGTTCATTTTTAGGCTGGATAATTCCATAACCAAGACTTCAGGAGATTTTTCATCTCCAAATTTCTCTAAGAAACAAGTTTCGAATTTGTCCCAAGAGACGATGGTTTGTGATTGTTGGGCGAAATACCATGTAGAGGTGTTTCCCTCGAACGTATAAGGAAAGAGTCTACATACTACAACTTCATGCTCTACACTTCGGAGTCTAATGGCCAACATAAAATTCTTTATATGATCCTCGACAGATTGCTTAGAATCCGGGTCAAATTTAGGTAACCATTTCTCCGAGTGCTTTGGTAATGGGTGTTGGGGTCCGGGTACAGCCACAACATCTTGATCGAGCCAAGGTCTAGTGGGATTGTTTTCATTTTCCATGGGTGTAGGTGGTGTCAAAGGCTGAGATGGTTCAGATGAGGAACCGCCTTCATCAGAGGATTCTCCTCCCGAAGAGGATGGAGATGAGTGAGGTGGGGAAGGTGGGATACCAGATCCTCGGGCTCCGAGAATAGGTATCTCGGTAGGATTGATAATATTGTCTCCTAAAAGGTTTAAATGCAAACCAGTGCCTTCAAGTTGTTATCTGATATCAGATAAATATAAGGGTTGATTAAGAGGCCTACCAGGTTGCCTGATACAGGACAAGGCACTATGTGTCCTTATGAGTGACTGACGAACAATTTCTTGTACATTCGCCCCTTGAGGATTTGGTGTTACCGGCTCAATGGGAATTTGGGGATTTCCGTTCGAGGTAGTTCTTGTTTCATAAGTAACATTGTTGTCAGAGTGACTCTGTGTTACTATAGGGGGGCGAGTGTGTGGGGGAGGAGTCTTATGACTTCCACGTGCCATCAATTGTATTCAGGCCCTCCTTCTAGCGCCATTTGTTGACGGGAGAAATTGATTGTCCATCAACTGGAAGAATGAGTCAGGTCCGAGTTTGTCTAAATAACCCAAGATGTTTGGTACAATTCATTCTGATGGGTTTAATGGCTCCATTAGCCAATCTAAAATCCTAAAAGAAAAACAAACAAAAGAAAGAAGTAACTAATTAATTTCTAAACGCTATATTATATATGTACATATGCTAATATAACTATTGGAAAGTGTATTTTAAGCATAAAATATACAAATCTCATTTATGTGCATCATTTACAAACTGCAAGTTTTAATCAAAACTTACGAAATCAATGTGAAAGTAATTGCTTTTAAGAAGCAGATAAAGAAAACACATTTAGATATTTTCTTTTTTCTTTTATAAATCTAACTAATCTTGAATTGAATAAACTATGAAAAACAGATGTGCGGGTAGTCAAAAGCTGAACCATATATTCTGGTTTCATTAATATGTAATTTACAGAATTGAGAAATATAAATGAGCTAACCTTCTTGTTAGTTAGTGAAGTGTATCCAAGCGTCTGTATGAATGAAGAACACCCAATTGCCACGTCCAAGAGAGAAATCTGCAATGAACTTTATGACTGTTCTAAATAAATTCAAAACATGTATTGGTAGCTTAGGTTTAATGACAGAGGGGGAAAAACAAATATAACCCTGTGACCTTATAATTTCACATAATTATAGCAAGATAAATCTGGAAGTAACTTATGCATTTCATCATTCAATTAAAATTCAAAGATAAATCCAATCATTCTAATTGGAGATATGATCATAGTATTTATATCTATAGCAACAAATTATAGACAATATTTATAATATAAGTATCCCAAACATCATAGATCATTAAGTCTAAAGCTATTAGACCTATTAATATATTAGGATTAACAAAACATAAATGGAAACATCATTAACAAAAGGCTAAAGCTAAAATACATATATGTTGTTTCATTAAGTCTTGGAATCACTTGTCCATCTTCTTCCCTTAGCCAAGATGGTTTCCATTACAAAATATGGAGTATTTAAAGAGTTTATGAAAGCTAAACCTCCTATCTTCTAAGATAGGACCAGATCTCAAAAGGATCTAAAAATTACAAATATAGAGGGCCTAGGGCCACTCATGATCAAACTATATCTTCAAAATTTATGAAAGTTTTTCTCCTATTTACAAAATAAGCAAAAAAATATATATATAATCAATTAAGTCTAGCATGCTCCATCCCATAAGATCAGCATCAGATACATCCTATCTTGAAAAAATGAAATGAGCAAGTCAAATATTTTATTAACTAACAATTCTTAAATTTTATATGAGAATTGACTTGGCTACAAAATCTCTCGATTCTGTAGCTAGTCTTATTATTGGTAACATAAATCCAAATCGATCCAGATTGATTAGAAAAATAACAAATACAACATAACTATGATAATAACCAATCTTACCATTTAACTAATAGAAAAAATTGAATCACAATATCTTAGAATTTATCACAGCGTTTACACTGTCAGCATTTTTTATAACGATGTTGCCTATCCTTTTCAGACGCTTCACTTGTCTTTGTGCATTGGCCTTGAGTTCATGGTTTTCATTTTCCAAGGATTCATTGTGAGTTGTAAGAGATTTTATCCTTGCTTGGAGAATGGGGATGTCTGTATAGTACTGCCCTATCCACTGCAAAACAACCTTTGCAAGACACAGTAGGGGTGACTTGTTGAGGAAACGTGTAATGTTGTGCTAAAACATCACTACTATCCACTGTCAGCCTTTGACTGAGCTTAATACCTATGAACCCCTTGCTATATTTTAAACATAGTGGGAGATTATTGACATAATCAAATGGTTGATTAAGATCTGATTTGGAACAATTCTAATCCTCCTCTGCTAGAAACCTTTCAATCTCGGAGTCTGAATCCTCATGGATCTCGATTGAATCGATCAAGCTCACATAAGATTTGGATCTATTACGCAGACTCCTTGAAATGAGTCGACCAACCTTCTTGTTATGAAACCCTAACATGGCTTGATTCTTTTTTTACTATTTTCAAGGGTTTCTACTATTGGATTTTACAGTAGGGTTAGAGTAGACAATCGGTTCATGTACAAGAGTTTCAATAAACTCAGCACTCACATCATGTTTCCCACATGAAATTTGATCGGGCATTGTCCCTTCATGAGGGTTTTCATCCAAAGACTCTGGTCTACCATTCGAAGGTTTAAGAGGCTTTTCTATCATAGGTTTATCGATCATAGGGGTTTCTACAAGAATTTATGAAAAAAAACCATTTCGAACTGAGAAACCATCCCAATCATCATCCAATGTTTTCAAATGATGAACTAACAATAATTTAATCAAACCATGGTGAAAGAGGCTGGAATCCAGGTTCTGCTTCTTGTATCTCTTTGACATTTTATACAAACTCCTTAGCAGGTAAAACAACATGTCTAAATGGAAGCCAATAAAATGCATGAGCAATCGTATGTGGTAAAGGAAAAACAAAACGAACTTCATAGGTAATAAATTGTCTTAACACTGCCAACAAACCATGGCATCTAACCTTAAGGAGGGAGACCGAAATACCTTTGTCACAGCTATGAATATTTCTGGAGGTGACGAACAAACTCCATGGTACTTTGTCCAATTTTGAATTTTTAAACCACTTTTGACCAGTGAGAGGGAGCCCTGTTGCTTCACTCATAAATTCTTCGGTGATATCCAACTGAATATCACCCACCTTGGCTCTGCATCCATCAAATATAAGGGAAAATTATTTGGCCACTCGCAAGTTATGACCCTAGAATTTCTTAACAAACATATCCCAACCTTGGCTCTTAAGATCCTCACTCGCATCATCATACAACAACAAAGTTTGGGAGACATTTGGCTCAAATTAGACGACGGGGGCCATAAGTGTTTGAACAGATGGTAACAAGGGTGACCTGAACTCACTATGTGTTTATGAGGTAGCAGTAAAAGAGGCAAGTCAGAACTGATATGATGGAAACAAAACTTAGCAACACACTAGCGCGACCATATCATAAGCATAAGGGTTTCAGTCATGAAATTTGAGCGTTTCTGGTAATGAATGTTTTGAGTATAGACCACAACCCAAGACCTTAACTCGTAATGAGAGGTTTGTCAATTCAATCTGCTAGCTAAAACAAAGTACAAGGTACAATCCAGGCGCGTTTAATTTCCATGACATGTAATAGGAATACTCATTTTGCTAAGGTTAGGATTTGGTATGATTTTTTACAACCCAAAAGAAAATTGATTTTTGGTATAATAGTTTCTTTACAAAAGATTCAAAACACATAAGATTTCAAATCCACATGCAAAACAACATAAGTATTAAATCGATATTTGATAAACTCAAAAAAATCGTTCAAGTAAGAGACTTGAGGTAGATTGTAAGCACATTGAACCTTTTGGAAACCAAGCTCTGGATAGGGTTATAATGTGAAATTAAGTTTTAATGCTTGATATATGCTTACAGTCGTGAATCAAGCATGAAAACGCAAGATAGAAATAAAACAAGAATAATCGAATATCCTTTTTATAAACCAACAATCACCCTCAAATAGTGACATTTACATGATAAGGTGATGGAAGCTACAGGAGGTGCTATTTGTCATTCAAAAAATAAAAAAACATGTAGGGCTGCCAATAATCCTGCAAAATGACAAGTTCATGGAGGGTTAAAATTTGCATTTTAAAAAAATTTCAACATCTTTGAGGGTGTACGTGGGCTATATTGGACACAATCGCATATGCATGCAGGCAGACTGTTTTATGCCCACAGGCATACACGAGTTGTCCTATGACAGCCCACGTACACATAGGGCCGACCTTTTTTAGAGGTGTGCGCCCTCCCAGAAACCAAAATAAAAGAAAAAAGAAAGTATGTAAATGCAAGAGGAGCTATTTTGTACTTACTTGGTCCGAGCGGAAGTTTGTTTCATCCTCTAAAGCTCCTGGAATCAACTCTTTTAGCAAAGGGGTGTTTTTGACTTCTTGGTCAATTCTTAATTTACATTGGTGATAATGAGCTTCCAGCTTCTATTTATAGACGTTTTGGCCCCTTTTTGTCATTTTTTGGATCCTTTTGTCATTTTTTCTATCTTGAAAATCATTTAGCGTGATTCTTGAGTTTCTTATGGGATGTTACGATACACTTCACTTTTGGTCTTGGGAAACGTTTTGAGAGTTGGGTCATTTTTAAAGGTCCTTTGGTGAAAATTCATTTTTCCAACTTTTTGCATCTAAGTTAGGATTCCACCTCCACTTTCTGCATCTCGTTGTCTTTTTTGCTTTTCCATAGGATTGATCCCATCGAGTTGCAACATGGAACCATCATTACTTCTTTAGAAGTGTCTTAATTTAGTGGCAAAGCCTCTACATGAATGCTCTAGTTAGATCCTCATTGCTTTTGGCTTCCATGTCGTTATTAATGACTTTAGGCTCATGAGTCCTTGTTAGTCTTGTCCTGATTATGAGTTTGAGCCTCATTTGCATGATTCATCATCACTCTTGGCCTCACCCTCAGGACTCCAAAACAATTATGAGTCTTCTTTAAGCCCTTTTCAAACTCTTTAAACATGAAAATATTGTCGAGCGATCTTGTTTCCCTTCACGCTCACCAAACTAAAACTTGAAGGCATGTCTGTCCAATGGTAGTTTACCCCTTTTTCAGTCCGGACAATCAATTGTACGAACAAAGGTACACTCTAGGAGCTTTGGTTCGCTAGAAGAGTATTCTCAGGTATAATTTTAATCCTTTTTGGGGCCTGAGGGACTAAATTTATGAAAAAGAAACCCCCAAGGAGTCCATAGTTAATCTCTTTTCAAACTCCCTAAAATTGAAAAGATTTTCGAGTGACCTTGTTTCTTCACACTCGTTAAATTGGTCCAGAAGAACATTCCTTACAGAGTCCATAGTTAATCTCTTTTTAGACTCCTTAAAAGTGAAAAGATTGCCGAATGACCTTGTTTCTTCACACTTGTTAATTGGCTCATAAAAAAATCTACTGCCATGAGTTTACTCCTTTTTTCGGCCTGTAGATTAAGGAGGAAAAAGGTACACCTTGGGAGATTCGTCTCGCCGAGAGATTTCTCCTCAGTAAATTTCACTTTTTCGAGCTAGGGAGACTAAATCTAGAAAAAGGCAGTGAGTCTATAGTTAAGCTCTTTTCAGACTCCTTAAAATTGAAAAGATTGTCGAGTGATCTTGTCTTTGTCACACTCGTTAAAATGGTTTTGAATAGACATATTTTTGGTTCTAGTTTACCCCTTTTTCGAATCGACTAGACTACCTTTGAAAAAGGTACCCCAGTGGAATCTTCTTTTACGCTTTTTCAGACTCTCTAAAAATGAAAAAATGTTGAGCTTACCTTCTCTGGGCTCATTAAAATTACATCGAAGGACGTTATCATTGTGTCTTATTAATCACATTTGCATCCCTACATCTTTGGCCTAATGTTGGCTCCATGTTTCTCTCAACCGAACCATCTAAAGCATGTCTTATACGCAAGCCTTGTAGCACTTTGCCTTTCTGTCTTGACACTTTGACCCATGGAGGAATTTTTTTGAGTGTCATTTTCCTGCATATGTCTCCTCCCTCTGAGAATCAATGTGTTCCTTGTGCTTGGAACTAGTATGTTTGCGATACTTGTTCCTCCTTTGTATCGTAGCATTCTTTTATTCTTTTTCAAGCTTTCCAAAATTATTGAAAAGACCAAAAAAATCAAATATACCCCAAAAAGAGGAAGGGAGAAGTATTTTCTTTTGTTGGAAGCATAATGAGACGTCCCTGGACAAAGCACATCCTTTCATTTGTTTGTCAATCTCTGGGATTTAATATGACCTTAGGAGTATGTTCTCGCTACATAGAGTTGTGTCCTCCATTTGGTTATTCTTCCAAACATATGGAGAGTTTGTGTTGCCTCCTGCATCGTAAACTTATGTCAATGCCATGCTTCCTGAGTCTCATCATTTGTCATGCTATTTTCCAAGGGAAGTTTTACCCAACTTGAGTCAACCTTTCTGCAGTTTTTCTCTTGTCCTCATCCCGAAAGTCCAATCAAGTCCTTGTTCAAAATCAATGAAGTTATCTACCTGATCACCAAGATCCTCTTATCTGTTCCCAACGAGTTGTCAAAGACCTCTAGGTAATGAAGTCATACACTCATATTACACTCTTACCCAAGTTTTGAAGATCTTGAAGTTATTTCTCGAGCTCTAAAGGCCTCATCTCCAGCCATCAGGCACCATTAGCTTCTTGAATATGGATACTAGACATGTATATCTTTTGATTTTGAGATGTAGATCCACTATGTATTGCTTGTGGCTACACTTTATATAGTTATATGACATGGATCTGCAGTGTATTTGATTGGCATCCATGATTTTATTTCATCCCGAGCATGGGTATGTCCACCTCGGTGAGACAAATTATTATTTTGCAGATGGCACCTCCCGAACTCTGGCCCTGGGCTCACTTGCTTAGTACGTTGGTGAAGATTTGTAATTTATTTAAGCCATCAGATGCTCTTCTAACCTCACACATTAGGGGGCATATATTATAACCTTAAATTTCACCGTACACGCATACCAGACATCAGACCATCTTACTTGCTATTTTTTCCAAAGCCATCATTGAATAGCTCTTCTAAAAAAACATATTTTTGAAGATGTACGTGCCCTACACCATTACTTCCCATGTACACATGCTTGATTAACCTCTACAACTCATGTACATACGCTAGATGCACCATTATGACCCGCGTATGCTCATAAAAATTGTAAAAAATAAAAAGTTGCGAAGGGATATGGGTTTTTGGGTAGTTTCCCAAGCAATTGACCGCCCATAGTCGATCACCCAACCGAATAAATATATTTTTGGCATATAAAAGAAGGTTTTGGGGTCCCATTCCTATAAGAAGCATGAGAGCAAAGAAACTCTTCCCATTTCAGTATTCCCCCTTGCCCCAATTATTTGCAACCACATTGTGAGTTTGATCTAGAATTCCTTATTCCAACCCTTTTTCCTCATTACAAACCCTTGCAATTTCCCTAGACAGAATTGAAGAGGAGAAAGAAACATGGAAGAAGTTGGAGCTTGGTGAAGAGGATCCCAGTGATCTGAAAATAGAAGGCTGACTTGTTATGCTATGCAAGCACCCTCTACCTCATTAAATTAAACCTTAACAGGACCTTGCTTCATGTGTTAAATTATGCAAGATGGTTTATGTGTTAAGTTCTTGGTTCTTCTTATCAATGTGCATGTGTAAAGAAATGTTCTTTTAAAAGATTTATCATGTGTTATAAACCAATACACAGCAATGTAAAGTGCAGCAAATAACACAACAAACTCACAACAATACCAAGATGATAAATGAGTTCACCCCTCTCTGGGCTACATCTCCTTGAGCCTCCTTCAATGGACTTGGCTCTCTGGGATTAGTTTGTCAAATTTCTTTTACAAGCTGCTGCTCAATTCCAATGGATTTACAGACTGTACCATTGGGTTCAGAATACATAAAAACCTCAAAAATGACTGTCAGAACTCTGAAAATGGACAATGGCTCATCCAACAATGACCTCTTCTACATGTGACCTCCAAGCTTCCCTGAGCTTGAATGAGGCAAAAAAACCTGTAAAAGTCCTCCAATGGATCTGAAACCTATCCCAATGGGTTCAGAGCATAATAAACAGTAAAAAATGACTATTCAATCTCAGAAAATGGATATGTGCTCATCAGAGCAATGCCTCAATCAATAAGGGCTTTAAGGCTCCCGAAGCTTCCTCAAACTTCAAATGTGAAAAACCTACAAATGGGCTCTTCAAATGCCTGTGAAAATGGTTCCAATGGACTTAGGACGTCCAAAAACCCCTAGCTGGGCTTTTACAACACCTGATTTGGTCAAAAATTGAAGAAGTTATGCATTCTGCCATTTTTCTCCTTCAAGCCTGCTGTCACCTGTTCTCCATTTTGCACCTGTGTGTGAATGAACCTAGCTTTGAGCGTTTTCCTGTCCAAAACTCAGCACCCACGCGTGTCCCGCAAAACGCGCCAATTTGTCGAACGGTTAACGAAACTAAAGCCCCCAAGAACGGAGGTGTTGGGCGCATGGGAGGACCATATGGCCACGTCCCGCGCAAATTTGGGGCTTTGTTACTTGGTTAAGTCTGGGTTTGACAAGTGTCCAACCATTTTTTAAAACACAAAACGAAACCAAAACGCGCGCCATTTATTAAAAAGGTATGGGCATATGTAATATGCCACATAACCGTGGGTCAAACCACAACTCCGCGCGTTCCATACGTATGGTTATGTATAACCAATACAGCCGTGGCTTTAAAGTTTGAATAATCCTGTGCCATTTAACATAAATGTTGGTCACATGTATTAGTTATATTACCGCGGGTTAATGTAACCGTTTCAAAACGTTTACCAATTCAAACCGCGCATTTATATATATTGCAACATGTAATAACAATATAACCGGGCTTAAAAATTTAATACACCACCGCGCGTAACCCCCAAAGGGTATGGTCCTGTGAACGGTGTGTGACCGGGGGCTGGGGCTTAGCCCCAGCTCTGACCCCCACCGTATAATATCCAATGCAAATTCAAATATATTTTCCGCCATATGCATAATAAGGATTAATGCGTGGCACTATGGTTTGGTGAACTTTGTTAAGACTTGTCGCGTGCGGGAGGTCCTAGGGTCGAACCCCGCGGCCCCTCCATAAAATTTTACAATACAAACCAAACACCAACAGCCACTAGATGGGTGCCACGTGGCAGCCTTTCATTGGGCCACGTGGCATCTTTTCATTCGACAATGAACTGCCACGTGTCAATATATAATTCGCCCACTTGTCAACCACTGAACTTGCCACATCACATGACACATCATAAAGTGCCACGTCATCTGTATGGCTTCCACGTCAGCTGTACGGCCTATGCCACGTCAGCTGTACGGCCTACCCAGTCAACACCTTTTTTTTTCCTGTTTGGCGATTCGAACAAATCGCGATATCTCTCACTCCCGACGTCCGTTTGAGACGAAACGAATTGCGTTGGGTTCGTGACAACGAGGGCTAAAAACCCATTTGTTTTGAGGCAATTCCGAGAACTTTCATTTTTGAGGTAAAATTTGACCCCTGGTCCAGATTCTGATCACCCAGGACCGAGTTTGAGGAGCAGTTTCTGGTCTCATATTGTAAGTGACTCTGTGAGATTAATATAAAGAAGTACTTTTTCCATCCCGCTAAATGATGTCTTCAATATTTATGATTTATTTATATTTTGTTATGATATCTAACCCACTAATCAATATATAGAATGCATGCTCGTAGTTTTTTGTTTGTCTTTTGGTGAATGCAGGTTGGCCTTGGGAGGAGATCTGCAGCCGGGAAACAATGGATCGTAAAGGGATCGACACCAGACGCAGGGTTTAAGGTAAGCCTATCGGATCCCTATACTTTGTATTTTATGCATGATTGTGGGATACTATCAGGATAGTTGTTAAAAGTAGGAGACTTTAGATGGTTAGCTTTGCCTACACTTTAGAACCCTAGTGTAGTCCGTAGGGGGTTTTTCTGCTATAGAATTTTTTCATAGATTGGTCATGGCAATCATTTTCTTCCATGTGTTGGAAGATTGGTTGTCATTGATGTCAACCCTTGAAGAAGTACATAATCCATGAAGGTATGGTTATGGAACCTGAAGTTGTTTGAGGATTTTGAATGTGAAGGAAAATGTAAATGAAGGTAACATACTCATGGATGGATAGTTCTTTTCATTATGTTTCCAATGGTAGGTGGTATACCACGTGGTTCCTCATGGTTGAGGAGTTATGGCCTCATGAAGATTGGAAGCCCCTAAGAATGGTTAAGAAGCCCTAAACAGTTACAAAGTCATTAATAAAGGGAAAAGTGGTTGTAACAAGAAAGTACAAGTTGACCCTCAAATTAAGAAAAAGAGTAAAACAATTATGACCCTAAAATGAGGAAAAAGGGTAAAACAATTGACCCTAAAATTAGGAAAAAGGGTAAAACAATTATGACCCTAAAATTAGAAAATAGGGTAAAATAATTATTACCCTAAAATTAGGAAATAGGGTAAAACGGTTAAAGGGTAAAACAATTGTAACAAGAAATTAATTAAGGGTAAAGTGGTTACAACAAGAAATTAATTAAGGGTAAAGTGGTTGAAAAGTAGTTACATGGAAGAGTATAAATACACATCAAGAGTCTCTCATTTCTACACACAAGTTCATTGAATATCTATCTAGTGAACACTTGATCTATTGGTGAATCTGAGGTAGCGAGGATGAAGTAAAGTAAAGGGGATGCTTGTTCCAGGCTGGTCTGAGATATGATGCAGTAAGGTTGCTACATGATTAAAGGTATTTTTATATGCATATTTTGAGGTTATATCTTGGTAATGTTATGGTACATGCTTGAGGCATGTCTTGGTGATGTTGGGTTCTTGGTTGAAGAGATGTTCTTGGTGATCCATGTGAGTGGATCTGGTTTTGTTGATGTTGAGTATCAGTGGCAATGAAAGGTTGATGAGATAATTGAAGTGACAGGTTGAGAGTGATATATTGACAGTGGTACTGGTTGTGGTACTGACAATTTAGTCTACATTTATATTTAAGGGTGGTAGAACGAGGCAAGGAAAGTGAGTTGTAGCCTCCTTCTGATTGGTGATGGTGAATCAGAGATTTGGATCTTCCTTCAGGTTGGAGCCTAAAAATTAGGGGATTGTAGCCTCCTTCTAGTTGGAGCCATAGAATTCAGGGATTTGTAGCTTCCTTCAGGTCAAAGCATGTAAATAGGGGGTTGGATCCTCCTTCGAGTTGTAACTAGAGAATTGGGAAGTTGGTGCTTCCAATGAATGTAATCCATCATATATAAGAAATCATGCCATGGTTTTCTTCCATTTGGGTTTTGTTGGCAGCCATTTCACATTTTTATCCTATCCTTATAAGCTGCCTACACAAGTGTTTTGGAACCCTTGATTCTCTTCACAATATTTTGAATAAAATGACACTATCATCCTTGCTTTCACATATATGCCCCTCGTTTTCATTTTCACGACTGCAAGCGTGAAAACCTTGAGTTGGAAGTCATGTCGATCGCATTAAAATCGTCACTGGAGTATAACGAATAATCTTGTTCTATGGTCATTTCACCTATAACTCAATGACAGTCACACAGTTGGCAAGACACCAAATCTTTACTCACTTTGCCTTTTTGATAATATGACTTCATTTTATAAGTTTGTGATGCGATGGTATTCTAGTGATTGTGATTGAGTCCTTGATACAATGGTGGTTTGATGATCTATTATGATTAAACCCTTGGTGCAATGGTTTCATACAATGCATAAGTTTTATGGTCAAATCTTTGGTGCTAAAATCGAATATTGTTTTGTTTTAAATCATACAAACACTATTGTTTGTGCAAATATTCGAGTCGACTTATCATGGTTTTCAATAGTTGTTTGATTGGCATGTTGTTTGCATTGCTTTTAACACACACCAATAGTGATTTGAATCACCATAGCGTCGTCAATCATACATTTTGATATGAATGTTTTGCATGGGTTTGTTTCCTTCCACCATCCTCACACACTTAGGCATTAATGCCTGCCTTGTATCTCGGGTTAGCTCTGTTGGTCTTGGGGAAACCTGTGAGATTTTGGTTCTGCGTATACCCTGTCTAACCCCCTGTCTGTTTACCCTGCTCACTATGTGTTCTCTCCCATGGCACCTGTAGTGCTCATAGAACCTAATGGCATCCAAACGCTCTTGCTATTTGACAATGCTCGTGAGGAACTAGAGAATAATGGCTGGTTAGTTTTCATCCAAAAATTTGAGGGTTTCAATCTTGTGGTCACCCAACAGTTTGCCCTCACATTTGACGGATGCAGGGCTAAGGTTGGAGATACCCAATTGGAATTAAACGTAGAATTCCTCAGTTCAGCCATGGGTTTACTAGCTAAAGGGCAGAGGTGGTTTAAGAATTCAAAAGTGGACGAAGTGCCATGGCCGCTCCTATTCACATCGAGGAAAATTGTCAGTTGTGACAGAGGTATGCCTGTCACTGCCCTCAAGCCCAGGTGGCATGATTTATTAGCCATTGTTAAGAAATTCATGACTTGCGAAGGTCGCTATGGTTTAGTCTTTCTTTACCATCTCTGGTTGCTTATGAATTTTATGGATTTCCCTGTGAATATGTTGCACTACCTCCTACGCAGCCTGTATAAAATGTCGAAATGATTTAAGAGGGAGAAGGCTGATAGCAGCCTCTTCCATCACTGCTTGATCAAAATCGTTATTGTTCATCATTTGAGGCTTAGTGGTGACAATTGGCAAGCTTTCCTATTAAGGAATGGCTTTGTCACTACCGAGTGTGTTCAAGTGGACAAGGTTGTGGTCACCGAAACCTTGGTTGGGCCAGCCGTGCCATCTCCTAACCTCCTACCCTCTGTCAAACCCTCGACCTGTCCCAACATCGACCTACACGACACCATACCCAACCCATGCTCGAAAGACAATACTAAGATTGTTAAGAGGCCTGTAGGGAAGCAGGGCAAGGGTAATACTGATGCCAATAGTAAGGGAAAGAATAATGCACGATGGATATCTATGTGCACTCGAAACAAGCCCAAACCAAACGCAGACCAGAAACCTATTGTTTTGAGTGAGGATTCAGAATCTGAGATTGAACGTTTTTGATTGAGGAATACCCCTACTCTCATGGCCTTTGTTCTGTCGAACCCTACGACTACATGTCCAACCTTCCACCGTGCCTAAAGAACGACCCTAACTTCACCAGAATTAAGATTGACAGTGGAACCCCTGGCAATTTAAAAGAACCCCCACCTGAAGTGGCAAGGCCCGATGAACCACAAAGTACTCAATGCAATTCTTGGCTCGAACACTACTACACAGATGTTCCTCTGTTGCAATCCAAAATTAAATCCCTGGAGGAATGGGTTACTGTGTTATCAAAGGAAAATGATAGGCTGCAAGCCAACGATAAGAGACAAAAGACCACGGGTTCTATCATCTTCAGAAATGTTGAGGCATCTACTGCTTTTGTTAACTCAAAGTTATCCTGACCGAATTGTTTTCCTACAGTCCAGGTATGTTATTTCAATATCGATTTTTGGTTTGAATTAGCATAGCCATTTGTGTTTGCTCAGAAATAGTTTTGCTTTGATAGATTTAAAAAACGATTCCATTATGTTCGAAATACCAAGAATGATTTCATTTTGAATTGTGTTTGCATTAAATCAGTGCAAAATATTTGATTGTTAGAACGATTGTAGCTCTGTTTTGATTAAATCGGTTTAATACGATTTTGTTGTTCTTGAATTAGTATAAACAATGGTATTGGCTTTGGGTTAGTTTGATTTAGTTCTGTTTGGTTTGATTCAGAAACGATTCTGTATGTTTGAATTAGCATAGTCATTTGTGTATGCGTTGGATTGTTATCAAAGATTGGTTTGATAAATAGAATATAATCTGTTGATTCAAAAACAATTTCATTGATTTTGAATTATCAAAAAGATTCTGTCTGTTTCGATTTGGTAATAATAAGGTTGGTTGATAGATCGCATATATCCCTGTTACCATTTGATTAATTCAATTATGATTTCGTTGGTTCTGAATTGGCATAAAAGTTTTGGTTTGTTTTTGCGTGAATGATTTGCTTTGTTTTGAATTAGTGATTAAGGGATTGTTTAATAGGTCGCATATATTTATGTTATCATTTGGTTAATTTAAAACGATTTTGTTTGTAAATATGACCAGCTACAAAATCGTGAGATTCTATAGCTAGTCATAAAATTTAGATTTTTGTTAATTTTACAAATAAAAAATTATCTAAACTTGTTTATTTTTATCCATCTACAGGTACATCTGAATTACAATGGGATTGGATCTGCTGTGGTAGTTTAGAACATACCTTTTGATTACATAGTTTTGTTTCTAGTTGTTAGTTCTAGGCAGAAATAGAGATTTGGGAGATTGTTCCCATATTTTTGCAAACTGTTTTTGATAATTCCCACAGGGATGTTTTACCCTGTGGCCTTTATATACTTGTTATTTTTTGTAAACAACCCATCACTGTTGGGAGAACAAATACTATGGATTTATGATGATACAGACTTGAATGGAAGTGGATCTTTTGTAACAGCTTTAGCTTTCAATTTATCATACTTTAGTTCAAGTTTTGTGCATTTTAATTTGTGATCAAGTTATTGACTACTTTAGATATTAAGACTTGTTACAAGTCGATGCGTTATGACTTAAATTTCATCCATATTTGATGTGTCTCATTTTACTCACAGCAATCACTCTATTTGAATTTAATTAACAGAAGGTTTATCTTTGTAATTAAATGAACAGTTATATGCAAATCTTCGCACAAGGATTTATCTAAATGTGATGATCTGTAAAATTTAAGATTGTTGTTGTTTTATGTCTTGTTTGTTCTGTCATTCGTATTCAAAGAGCACTGCTGCTTCCTGTTTATAAGAAGATTGTGGAAAATCTGGTGCGCATTTCCTCCTATCAAACAACTAAATCAAGTACTGTGCACAGGACAAATATGAAGCATTACTTCATGTCAGTTTGTTATTTGCAATTTAATAGTTAATGAATCCGAGAATTCTCAGTAGTTTAGATAGATATATAGTTCAGATTCATAGTTAGGATTATTATTTAAATTGCTCAGCTTAGTTAGTTTTCAATTTTTGTTCCTTTCTCATAAAAAATTATAAAAATAAAAAATAATAGTTTCATTGTCATAGGACAATTCACAAATGATTTTTGTAGGTTTTCAATTTAAAATCTGTATTCTGTAAATACTGTACATATACAATTGATATTTAATTGTATTAATAGCTTAACATTTAGTAAGTATAATTATTGTTTTATAGTATTAGTTAGTAAACTGTATATATAGTTTTTTATTTGTATATAGTTTGTTGTAGTTACTTTTTTTCACTTAGATTAGTTTCTTTAGTTTAGTTTTTCTTTCGTTTTTCTAGGACTTAGATCGGCCAACAGAGATGATAAACCCGTCGAAATGGATCATTCCAAACGGATTGGGTTATTTAGACAACCCCGGACCGGATCCACCCCTCTAGTTGATGGACGATCATTTTCGCCCGTCAACAAATGGCACTAGAATGAGGGCCTAAAAATTATTAATGGCACGAGGCAATCGTAAGACTCCTCCACCACCCAACCACTCACCTATAATGACAAGAATTCATTCAAATGACAACATTGTCCCTCAAACAACAACCACATCAAACGATGATCTACGGATCACAGTTGAACCAGTAACCCCAAATCCTACAGGTGTTGACGTACAAGAGATTGTCTGTCAATCTCTCTTAAGAACACATAGTGCCTTCGCTCGTTTAAGGCAACCAAATCAACCTTTGTATCAACCTTTATATTTCTCTAATATCAGAGAACAACTTGGAGGCACTAACCTTACTTTGAACCCTATAGATCCAATCCTCACTCTTGCTGCAGGAGGATCTGGAATACCACCCTCACCACCTCCATCATCTCCTTCTTCTTCTGGAGAAGACTCTTCTGACGAAGGAAGTTCCTCTTCTCAGCCTTCCACACCGCCTACACCAATGGCCAACCAGAACAATCCTGCCAGACCTTGGCTCGACCAGGATGCAGTAGCCATACCTGGGCCTCAACATCCCTTACCCAAACATCCAGAGAAGTGGCTCCTCAAGTTTGACTTGACTCTAAACAAATCGCCAAAGATCACATTAAAAAGTTTATGTTAGCCATTAGACTCCATAATGTCGAGCACAAAGACGTAGTCTGTAGATTGTTCCCCTACACTTTCGAGGGCAATGCCTCTACCTGGTACTTTTCCCAGCAACCCCATACCATCGTGTCTTGGGAGAAATTCGAATCCTGCTTTCTTGAAAAGTTTGGGGATGATAAGTCCCCTGAAGTTCTAGTTATGGAGCTTTCTAGTTTAAGAATGAACCCCAAAGAGAAAATCAAAGACTTTAACCAAATATTCTTAACACTTAAGAATCAAATCCCTACGGACTCGATGCCCACCGAGAATCTTATCATAGCATACTATACGAAAGCCTTGCATCAAAGTATAGCCATTTGGGTAAAACAATCTAAGAAAGCCACGTTGTTAGAGGCCTTTGAAGAGGCCAGCCAGATTGAAAAAGACATCCTTAGTTTAAAAGACACTACTAGAAACAAAACAAAAACTAGTTCATCTTCCAAAAAGAAGATCGAAATCCTCCCTAGACCTGCTCAAAATAAAACACAACTTGAAAGCTCGGATTTAGAAAACTTAACAAAAGTCGTTCAAAAACTGTCAAATCAAGTTATAGATTTGAAAAGGACGACTGAAGAAGCTTCTTCGAGAAAAGGGCCTTACAAACCCCCGTTCAGGAAGCCTTTTCCCACCAACCGACCTAATCCAAATACCGAGGGCCTAAATCTAGAAAGTCTGCAATTCGCCCTTCAAACAATTCTAGAAGCCCAGGATAACTTGATGCCTCCGGAGATTCCTGAGGAGGTAGCTGAAAAAGAGATAGTTGAAGAAGAAGAACCTTCTCCAAACATTTTTGGACACTTCTCGGATAGCATTTTTCAAGCTAATTTCGAGACAGTACATCCCTACAATACTAGGAGTAAGACAACAAACAAACCTTCTTCCGAAAACACTACGACTTTGCCCCCAAAACAATCTAAACCAACTGAGACTAAACAGAGTCATGTAAACCCCAACTTAGATTATGATTTAGTTGAATATCTAAAAAATTTAAGGGCTAACATTTTTGTTTATGAATTATTAAAATTTTCATTTCTGCTACAAAAAATGTTACAAAATATCGCAGAGAATAGCAAAAACGGTAATTCAAACAGTAACAAGGTTGTTCAGAACAAAGTTCCTCAGAAGAATTCCGCTAAGAATAATTTTGATCCTCACAAGAAGGGAAGCCTTCCTGTAAATAATGTAACAAATGTAGATAAATTAGCTTTAGACGCTGCGAGTACAAAGCCACAAGCTTCCACCATCAGTACTCGCAGAAATGTACCTCCATTTTTGTTAACTTTTGAAATCTTTAATAGAAACATGCACAATTGTATGGTAGATTCAGGAGCATCATCTAATGTAATGCCATGGTCTTTATGTCAGAAGATTAATGCTGAAGTTGAGCCATCCACCTTAAAAATCATCCAACTTGATCGAACTAGTGTTAAAGTTATAGGCGAATTAAGGAATGTACTTATAAGATTATCGTCTAACCCCAAAGTTCATCAAGTAATTGATATTATTGTTGTAGATATTCCAGAAGTGTATGGTCTGTTTTTAAGCAGGGACTGGTCAGAGCATCTACACGGCTACTTTGCGACTGATTGGTCTCACCTATGGCTGCCCGAGAAAGGCAAGCCCAACAAGATCAAGGTAAATCGTGAACGTTATCTAAAGCTCACAGTCACGGGTTTAAATGATCCCAATGAACCATTTACACCTTCTGCCGAATCACCCGAAATACAAGGGATGGATACCTTTTTCAGCAATTTCATGGCTGAGACTTCAGCTATCACCAACCCGGAACAACAATCCGAGATTGTAGCATATGTGCAGCCAGCAGTTTCTACACAATGGTCTCATGCACCTGATAAGAATCAAGTTTGGTCTCTTTACTTCGATGGGTCAAAGTCCAAAGAAGGAGTTGGTGCAGGCTGCGCTATCATTGATCCCGCAGGTAACAAAACCCTGATTCCATGCATGTTAGAATTTGAATGTACTAATAACACAACAAAATATGAGGCTTTATTATAGGGTCTCAGAAAAGCATTAGATATGAACATTCAAAATTTGACTGTCTTTGGCGATTCAGAAATCATGGTTAGACAGGTAAGAGATTCTATCCACTGCCTGTCTCCGCATCTTAAAAGCTACCAATCCGAGGTATGGAATTTAATGAATAAGTTTTCTTCTTTCAATATAAATCCTATTCCTAGATTGAATAATTCTGAAGCTGATCTATTAGCTAACGTAGCTTCCAAAATCTTTCCTGCAGAAGGCTTGTCCCCGAATGCATTCTCCATCGAATTGTTGTTCAGGCCATCCGTTCCCGACAACATCACGAATTGGAGAGTATTCGACGATGATCAACAGATTATTAACTTCCTTCATATGGAAGAAACTTTACAAGGCGCGGTGATTGATGAACACACTCATGACGACAATTTGCGTGATTTCACAGTAATACCATATCCGAGATCTCCTGAATCTTCATCGGACATGGTAAATTCGATCCCTAAATCTGTAGTTAGATTAAAAAAGTTTTACGATCTTCAAGATAAATTCAGAAAATCGGTCAACTGTAAAACCAATAGTTCCTTGTTATCATATGAAAAAGTAAACTTGGGAACTAATGACAATCCACAGTGCATGAATTTAGGGGTGGGGTGTTCTGAACAAGAGAAAGCCACCTTTATTAAATTGTTTAAAGAATTCAAAGACGTTTTTGCATGGACGTATGATGACCTTAAAACTTTTGACCCTAACATCATACAACACGTCATTCCTATGAAACCTCAAACCTTACCCTTTCAACAAAAGTTAAGAAAAATGCACCCTAAGCTCGAACCGACCGTCAAAAAAGAATTGATAAACTCCTGAATGCTAAGATAATTTTCCCAGTTAGGCACATGCAATGGGTTTCAAACCTTGTCCCTGTCCAGAAGAAAAGTGGGGAAATCCGACTCTGTGTCGATTTTCGAAACCTTAATAGAGCATATGATAAAGACAACTACCCTGTCCCACCTATGGAACAGATCCTTCAACAGGTATCTGGTTCTGAGAGACTATCCTTATTGGATGGTTTTTCAGGGTACAACCAAGTCCTGATGTCTCCTCCAGACCAACTTAAAACTACCTTTCACACTCCATGGGGCACCTACGCCTATAGGAAAATGCCCTTTGGACTGATTAATGCCGGTGCCACTTTCCAGAGAGCGATGGACATCACTTTCCAATGCTTAATCAATCAATCCATCATAGTTTACTTAGATGATGTTACTGTATTTTCTAAAAACAAAACTGATCATCTAGCTCATTTGAGAGCCGTTCTACAGTGATGTCGTAAATATGACATTTCCTTAAATCCTAAAAAATCTATCTTTGCATTAGAATAAGGTAAACTCTTAGGATTTATTGTGTCAAGAAAAGGGATGATTATCGACCCTGAAAGGACTCAAGTCTTCTTGAAACTTCCCCTGCCTTCATTCAAAAAGTCTATGCAGTCTTTCTTAGGCCAGATAAACTTTGTCAGGAGATTCGTCCCCAGTTTTTCCGAAATGGTGAGACCTTTATAGAATTTAATTAAGAAAGACGCACAATATCATTGGGGACCCTTAGAAAACCAAGCTTTTAATTCAATAAAAAAGGCCATAATAGATGCTCCTTCTCTCATGAGCCCCGAATTTTCGCAAGACTTCACGCTCTACATATTTGCTTCTGACCGCTCCTATGCAGCAATCCTAACTCAAAAGAACGCTAAAAACAACGAAGTCCCAATTGCCTTTATAAGCTCTGCTTTCAAAGGCGTGAAACTTAATTACCCAGCAGTAGATCAACAAGCCTACGCTATTTTTAAAGCAGTCAAGCATTTTCGATCTTACCTTTTGAAATCTAGGACGAAAATTATTGTCCCTTACCCAATAGTCATGAATCTGTTAGTAAAGAAAGAACTAGGGGAAAAGAGAGCGAACTGGGTCACCTCCTTACAAGAGTATGACATATAAATTACCCCAGCTCAAATAGTGAGAGGCCAAGGGTTATGCAAGTTAGTCGTTGACTCAGCAGCAGGACAACAAGAAGAAAACGATATGTCAAACCCAGGACAACACAATCAAAATTTAATCTGTTGTGCACAAAACTCTGTCAGTCTCGGGTATGATGATATAAAGTTTTGTCTTGAACATGGGTCAGCCCCCCATCACCTGGATCCCACTAAAAGAAGAGCGTTAAGATTAAAATCTGCCTCCTTTCAGTTTATTAACAAATTCTGTTTCGTCAAAATTTTGATGGAGTACTAATGCGCTGTCTTGAGAAAGATGAAGCAGAAAAAGTCTTACTAGAATTGCACGCAGGAGAATTTGGTGGGCATTTTGGTGGTGACATCACTACCCATAAAGTTTTAAGAGATGGTTATTACTGGCCCACACTTTTTAGAGATGCCCATTCCTTGTGTCGTAAATTTATTATTTGTCAAAAAGCATCAGGGCGGTTACAGAAGCCAGCCTTTCCTTTGTAGCCTGTTTCAGTAGACTCCCCTTTTTAGTAGTGGGGCCTTGATATTATAGGTCCAATCAACCTGCCATCCTCTCAGCAACATAAGTTTATCATAACAGCCACAAATTACTTCACCAGGTGGTTTGAAGCTGTCGCATTAAGAATTGTGAATAACAGTTAGGTAATTGCCTTTTTGAATTCGAATATTATTATTCATTTTGATATCCCTGACTGTTTAGTATTCGATAATTCTTCTTATTTTTCGTCTCTTGAGATGAGCGAGTTCGCTCTAGAAAAAGGAATTAAATTAAAGTATTCTGCCAGCTACTACCCTTAGGGCAATGGATTGGCAGAATCAACAAATAAGAATTTGATTAAAATCATCAAGAGAACGGTATCTGAAAATCACAAAAACTGGCATAATGCATTATTAAACGCAATCTGGGCTGATAGGGTAACATAGAAAATTGCTATAGGTAACTCTCCCTTCTTTCTTGTCTATGGCAGAGAAGCAATTTTGCCACCACATATTCTTCTTCCCTCACTACAGCTTTCACAGAAAATATAAGAAGAAGACTGCCCCCCTTTGGAGAATTGAATTAATGCTTTAATAAAACTAGAAGAGGTAAGAGCTCAAGCTAAACGTAAGTTAGATCAGCATCAACTAGTGGTCAAAAGCTAGTTTGATTCCAACTCTGCCTCTGATAGGAACTTCGAAGTAGGTGACCTTGTCTTGAAATGGGACAAACTGCATGAGGGAAAGGGAGAGCACACGAAGTTTCAGAACTTATGGCTCGGACCGTTTTTAATTGTTGAGAAATTGGGTCCCATCTCTTTCTGGTTACAGAATCTAGAGGGACAGCTAGACACCTATCTGGTGAATGGCCAAGCTCTAAAAAGATATTTCTCTTGATGACAACCCTGTGTATACTATGTAAATATTTTTCTTTTGTTTGCTTTTCTTTCGCGCTGTTTTGGTTTTGTTTTTTTTCCTTACACTTATCAGTTTTTGATTTTTGGAAATACACATACCTTCATTATGAACTGTTCAGACAAAGAAAACAGAAAATTTTTCCTCAGAAATGACTGTTGAAATTTTTTCTAAACATCTATTGTGGTATGCTTCTCAAATTTACTGTCGTGTTGAGAAAAGACTGTTGTTTGAAAGAAGTTTATTGATTTCAGTCTGTAAGTAAAGCCTACCATGATCATATATTATCTTCTTACGCTATCCCTGTTCCTTAAGGGAATGACTCAGAAGATGTCTCCCTGCCTTAGAAGGTCGTTTTTGTAAACAAACCATCTCTAAATCTTAATGAAGGACAGTTTTAAAAAATTATTTCAAGGTCTGTAAAAATATGTCTAAAAAATCATAATTTTCAGCGTCACACTGCTCAATTATATATCTTTAAAAAAAAAAAATCATAAAAGAGCTATGGGAAGTGCTTGTAAACCCGTCGGGATGCTGAACAGGTCTGGTGGCAACGAGTAAATGCATGCATGACACCAAGTCAACTTCGTCGGGGTACTGAACAGGCCCGTTGGAAGCGAAGCAATGTCAGATATATGAAAATTTGTAAGTATGAAATTTCTTGACCTTAAAATGTCCTTTATTATGATCTGGAACTTCTTGGTAGGATATGGATATTAGAGTGGGTTAAATGAAAACCCTGTCGAGGCTATGAACGCCTGCTGGCAGCAGTACCTCTGTAAACAGTATTGGATATTTTATCTTTAATATCATGACTCGCTTGTCTTAAGACTGTTATCAATTTTAATATTTTAAGAACAGCTGGAATATTTGATTAATGATGATGTTTAAACAATTTTTTGGTTGTTTTTGATTTAGAATTATTCTCCTTATCATAATCTGGATTTGTTCTTTTGGAAGAGATAACTGCTTCTACCAGTGTGTTGCCATTGTTGGCAACCATTTCGCATTTTTATCCTATCCTTATAAGATACCTACGCAAGTGTTTTGGAACCCTTGATTCTCTTTGCAATCTTTTGAATAAAACGACACTATCATCCTTGCTTTCGCATATATGCCCCTCATTTTCGTTTTCACGAATGCAAGTGTGAAAACCTTGAGTTGGAAGTCACGTCAATCGCATTAAAATCATCAATGGATTATTATGAATAATCTTGTTCTATGGTCATTTCACCTATAACTCAATGACAGTCACACAGTTGGCAAGACACCAAATCTTTACTCACTTTGCCTTTTTGTTAATATGACTTCATTTTATAAGTTTGTGATGCAATGGTATTCTAGTGATTGTGATTGAGTCCTTGATACAATGGTGGTTTGATGTTCTATTATGATTAAACCCTTGGTGCAATGGTTTCATACAATGCATAAGTTTTATGGTCAAATCGTTGGTGCTAAAATCGAAATATTGTTCTATTTTAAATCATACAAACACTATTGTTTGTGCAAATATTCAAGTCAAATTATCATGGTTTTCAATAGTTGTTTGATTGGCATGTCGTTTGCATTGCTTTTAACACACACCAATAGCGATTTGAATCACCATAGCGCTGTCGATCGTACATTTTGATATGAATGTTTTGCATGGGTTTGTTTTGTTCCACCATCCTTGCACACTTAGGCATTAATGCCTGCCTTGTATCTCAGGTTAGCTCTGTTGGTCTTGGGGAAACCTGTGAGATTTTGGTTCTGCGTATACCCTGTCTAACCCCCTGTCTGTTTACCCTGCTCACTGTGTGTTCTCTCCCATGGCACCTGTAGTGCGCATAGAACCTAATGGAATCCAAATGCTCCTACTATTTGACAATGCTTGTGAGGACCTAGAGAATAATGGCTGGTTAGTTTTCATCCAAACATTTGAAGGTTTCAATCTTGCAGTCACCCAGCAGTTTGCCCTCACATTTGACGGATGCAGGGCTAAGGTTGGAGATACCCAACTGGAATTAAATGAAGAATTCCTTAGTTCAGCCACATTTTTACCAGCTAAAGGGCAGAGGTGGTTTAAGAATTTGAAAGTGGACGAAGTGCCATGGATGCTCCTATTCACATCGAGGAAAATTGTCAGTTGTGACAGAGGTATGCCTGTCACTGCCCTCAAGCCCAGGTGGCATGATTTATTAGCCATTGTTAAGCAATTCATGACTTGCGAAGGTTGTTATGGTTTAGTCTTCCTTTAACATCTCCAGTTGCTTATGAATTTTATGGATTTCCCTGCGAATATGCCTCACTACCGCCTACGTAGCTTGTATAAAATGTCGAAACGATTTAAGAGGGAGAAGGCTGATAGCAGCCTCTTCCATCACTGCTTGATCAAAATCATTATTGTTCATCATTTGAGGCTTAGTGGTGACAATTGGAAAGATTTCCTATTAAGGAATGGCTTTTCCACTGCCGAGTGTGTTCAAGTGGACAAGGTTGTGGTCACCGAAACCCTGGTTGGGCCAGCTGTGCCATCTCCTAACCTCCTACCCTCTGTCAAACCATCGACCTGTCCCAACATAGACCTACCCGACACCATACTCGACCCATGCTCGAAAGACAATACTAAGATTGTTAAGAGGCCTGTAGGGAAGAAGGGAAAGGGTAATACCGATGCCAATAGTAAGGGAAAGAAGAATGCACAATGGATATCTAGGTGCGCTCGAAACAAGCCCAAACCAAACGCAGACCAGAAACCTATTGTTTTGAGTGAGGATTTGGACTCTGAGATTGAACGTTTTTTATTGAGGAATACCCCTACTCTCATGGCCTCTGTTTTGTTGAACCCTACGACTACGTGTCCAAACTTCCACCATGCCTAAAGAACGACCCTAACTTCACCGGAATTAAGATTGACAGTGGAACCCCTAGCAATTTAAAAGAACCCCCACCTGTAGTGGCTCGACCCAATGAACCACATAGTACTCAATGCAATTCTTGGCTCGAACGCTACTACATGGATGTTCCTCTGTTGCAATCCAAAATTAAATCCTTGGAGGAACGAGTTACTGTGTTATCAAAGGAAAATGATAGGCTACAAGCCAACAATAAGAGACAAAAGACCATGGGTTCTAACATCTTCAGAAATGTTGAGGCAGCTACTGCTTTTGTTAACTCAAAGTTATCCTGACCGAATCATTTTTCTATAGCCCAGGTATGTTATTTAAATATCGATTTTTGGTTTGAATTAGCATAGGCGTTTGTGTTTTCTTAGAAATAGTTTTTCTTTGATAGATTTAAAAAATGATTCTGTTATGTTCGAAATACCAAGAATGATTTCATTTTGAATTGTGTTTGCATTAAATCAGTGCAAAAGATTTGATTGTTAGAACGATTGTAGCTCTGTTTTGATTAAATCGGTTTAATACGATTTTGTTGTTCTTGAATTAGTATAAACGATGGTATTGGCTTTGAGCTAGTTTGATTTAGTTCTGTTTGGTTTGATTCAGAAACGATTCTGTATGTTTGAATTAGCATAGTCATTTTTGTATGCGTTGGATTATTATCAAAGATTGGTTTGATAAATAGAATATAATCCGTTGATTCAAAAACGATTTCGTTGATTTTGAATTATCAAAAAGATTCTGTCTGTTTCAATTTGGTAATAATAAGGTTGGTTGACAGATCGCATATATCCCTATTACCATTTGATTAATTCAATTACGATTTCGTTGGTTCTGAATTGGCATAAAAGTTTTGGTTTGTTTTAGCGTGAATGATTTTCTTTGCTTTGAATTAGTGATTAAGGGATTGTTTAATAGGTCGCATATATTTATGTTATCATTTGGTTAATTTAAAACGATTTTGTTTGTAAATATGACCAGCTACAGAATCGTGAGATTCTGTAGCTAGTCATAAAATTTAGATTTTTGTTAATTTTACAAATAAAACATTATCTAAACTTGTTTATTTTTATCCATCTACAGGTACATCAGAATTACAATGGGATTGAATCTGTTGTGGTAGTTTAGAACATACCTTTTGATTACATAGTTTTGTTTCTAGTTGTTAGTTCTAGGCAGAAATAGAGATTTGGGAGATTGTTCCCATATTTTTGCAAACTATTTTTGATAATTCCCACAGGGATGTTTTACCCTGTGGCCTTTATATACTTGTTATTTTTTGTAAACAACCCATCACTGTTGGGAGAACAAAGACTATGGATTTATGATGATACAGACTCGAATGGAAGTGGATCTTTTGTAACAGCTTTAGCTTTCAATTGGTCATACTTTCATTCAAGTTTTGTGCATTTTAATTTGTGATCAAGTTATTGACTACTTTAGATATCAAGACTTGTTATAGGTTGATGCATTATGACTTAAATTTTGTCCATATTTTATGTGTCTCATTTTACTCACAACAATCACTCTGTTTGAATTTAATTAACAGAAGGTTTATCTTTGTAATTAAATGAACAGTTATATGCAAATCTTCACACAGGGATTTATCTAAATGTGATGATCTGTAAACTTTAAGATTGTTGTTGTTTTATGTCTTGTTTGTTCTGTCATTCGTATTCAAAGAGCATTGCTGCTTCCTGTTTACAAGAAGCTTGTGGAAAATCTGGTGCGGCTTTCCTCCCACCAAACAACTAAATCAAGTACTGTGCACAGGACAAATAGGAAGCGTTACTTCATGTCAGTTTGTTATTTGCAATTTAATAGTTAATGAATCCAAGAATTCTTAGTAGTTTAGATAGATATATAGTTCATATTCATAGTTAGGATTATTATTTAAATTTCTTAGCTTGGTTAGTTTTCAATTTTTGTTTCTTTCTCATAAAAAATTATAAAAATAAAAAATAATAGTTTCATTGTCATAGGACAGTTCACAAATGATTTTTGCAGGTTTTCAATTTAAAATCTGTATTCTATAAATACTGTACATATACAATTGAGATTTAATTGTATTAATAGATGAACATTTAATAAGTAGAATTATTGTTTTATAGTATTAGTTAGTAAACTGTATATATAGTTTTTGATTTGTATATAGTTTGTTGTAGTTACTTTTTTTCACTTAGATTAGTTTCTTTAGTTTAGTTTTTCTTTCGTTTTTCTAGGACTTAGATCGGCCAACGGAGCCGCTAAACCCGTTGGAGTGGATCATTCCAAATGGCTTGGGTTATTTAAACAACCCCGAACCGGATCCACCCCTCCAGTTAACGGATGGTTATTTTCGCCCGTCAACAGGTTTCCACATAAATTATGGTGTACTGTGTCTATGTGATTGTTTATTATGCACTGCTGATTTATGTTGTTGATGATATATCGAATGCTAATGATAAACTATTGAACATTACTGATAAAGTCAAAGATAATATATTTTGGTTAAAAGTATTATTATGCTAATACTTATTCACCCCCCCCCCTCAGTATTCTAACAACTGGTATCAGAGCATGTCCTTCAAGAAGCAGTCTAACCACTATAAGGAGATCATGGAATACACTAAGATTGGAGCACCAGTGTTTTATGGTCATAATTATGCCTTCTGGAACAAAAGGATGAAAAACGTTTTACATGCACAGGGTTTTGATGTTTGGAAGTTAGTAGTAGACAGATATATAACACCATCCACTCTCCCAACTGAAAAAGATGGAAATAAAGTCAACGAAAATAATTCGAAGGCTAAAAGCACTATTCTGAGCAGTCTGGTTGATTTAGTGTTTTTCAAGGTTATGCATTGCGATACTGCAAAGGATCTTTGGGATAAGCTTCAAAATATTTGCGAATGAGATGTGAAATTCAAAGGAGCTAAACTTCAAACCTTTAGATCTAAGTTGGAACAATTGAAGATGAAGGAAGATGAAGACATTGCATCCTACTTTCTGTGAGTTGATGAAATAATGAATTCTATTAAAGGTTTGGGAGAAGAGATGAAAGAACTAGTCATTGTTCAAAAGATACTAAGGTCTCTACCGATGAGATTTGATATGAAGATTTCATCCCTAGAAGAAAGAGAAGACCTAGCTATGTTAAGAATGGACGAGCTACATGGGATACTCATAGCCTATGAAATGAAGATAGAGAAAGAGAATCTAGTCATAAAGGAAGCAACATTCAAGGCATCAAAGAAGAACAAGAAAAAGTCAAAATTAGATTGTAGCTCTAGTGATGATTAAGAGAAAGATGAAGAAATGACAAACTTCTTAAGAAAGTTGAAAAGAGGAACCGGAAAGTACAAAGGTATGCTTCCATTGAAATGTTTTAATTGTGGTGGTATTTGTTATTGGATAAATCCGTGAGTGCGGACACAAACCAATCTTCCTAGATCCACCTGGATCTAGAACAAACCAAGACAGAATAATACTCTTTCCCTAGATTTCAACTGTTGAATGAACTAGGAGGCAAGAATCATGAACATACCTTATGATCGCTTCCTTGGGTCTTTGTTGTTCCAAGCTTCACTCTGATGCTCTTGTGCCATCAAGACCACAACAATACAAACCAATCGAAGTGAAGACAACTCAATATATTCAACAATTAATCTATGTATATGATCAAGGAGTTATACAATAAAGTGACATTAGCTTTATGGGAAAGAATCATATTACTGTATCATATTAAATGTGAAAGAGAGATTACAACCATGGCCTTGATGTCGTAAGGTCCCTTCCAATTGTCCTTCGTTCCCCACACACTTCTTGCTCCAAGGATTCTAAGACCATAGATCTAATTGCTACTCACAATCTATCTTGACAAAGCAAATCTCAAAGCCACTCTAACCAAGCCAAAGCTAACAAGCTCAAGAACCAACAAAGCTAACCCAAGCTAATAAAAGCTAACTTTCTCCTTGAGAATTCCTCTCCTTTTATAAGTTGAAGAGGATAAGGTGAGGAGGTTAGGATGATCCCACTAAATCATGAAAGCGAGTAAGATCCAAACCATTCGGATGCCACCTCACCATAGAAGCTTCTCCTTCTAGAAGATTCGAGAA
>ML796083.1:229920-258926 GCA_009831015.1 Picea engelmannii
CACGTGCTGGAATTCTCGCACCCTAGCTATAGAGCAACCTGCGAACACCTCGCACCCTAGCTATAGTGCAACCTGCGAGAATGGGTCATTCTCGCACCCTGCCTATATAGCAACCTACGAACTTCCCTTTTTATAAGGTTTTTACATAGGAAAAAACAACTTCTTTTCTCAGGAGAAGTTCTTCTCCCTTCTCTCTTCAGGAACTCAGGCCACTGACCCCTCTGAAGGCAACATATAGGTTTACATCATTAACGATCATAGGGATGACGAAAATAATATGTAACAGTATTGGTCATTTTGTTTCTAAATTTCCTTATGCTAATAATAAATATAGTGATGAAGAAGAAGATCCTAAGAAGAAAAAGAAAAATAAAAAATGAGACAAGAGAAGAAACAAAAGTAAATTCTTCAAGAAAAGTTTCTACTCAAAGGAAGACAGTTCCTCATCAGATGAGGATGATAATAGTGACAATGATTTAGAAATAGTACTCTTCTTGGAAGTAGAAGATCATGAAGAAGATTACGAAGAAGAAGGCGAAGTCGATCTCAGAGAAAAATTAATCAGTGCCTTAGAATAACTAAGGAAAGAAAGAAAGAAAAAAAATTCACTCAAGGCATAACTAAATATAAAAGAAGGATCTTAGAATTCCAACTCAGAAGAAGTTGAGAAGATGATCATGAAGTTAAAAATGTTAATTTTTAATTATTTTCAAAATAATAGCATGAATAGGATCATTGAAAGAAACACAAACACAAGGTACACAACATTTTATCCCGGGAAACCCTCATGGGGGAGAAAACCCAACAAAAAATTCCTTAATATAGATTTCCAATACAATGCCAAGATAAAGACCAAAACACTAGAGAATGTCTAAGATTGAGCATGCACCTCTCTCTTCTTCTTCTTGCAACTGCAACTACTTCCAAAAGATATGCATTTGTTGAGTGATTAAGTGAGTGAGAGAATGAGGCACCATCCTCTCTTATTTATACTAGCTGAGGGGCACTAGGGTTATGTATTTTCACCAAGCAGGGATGACTTCTTTAACTAGTGGTTAAAGCCACTTTACCTAGCCCTAGTGTCTGACTTCTCAATTACCACCATATAAACATGGTTTGACCAATCCAAAAAAGGGGATTTGGTCATATACAAGACCTGACATGATCAATCCACAAAAGGGGATTTGATCTATGTAAAAGTAACTCAATAATAATTAGAATATTCTTCACAGTTACAATATTTCAACACTCCCCCTTAACAAGAAGGGTATTCTATTGACATAACCCAATACAACATCATCAGGAGAGAGAGAGAGAACCAACATCATCAAAATCTAGAACACTGACTGGCACATCTATAAATCATCAAAAAAATTTCTCATCATCAATAACATCATCGATCACAACATGGAGCTGGAGTAACATCAACATCATATGCATCAACATCAATTAGTATAACACTAATACAACATCATCAACAACAACACGAGGCTGATACAACATCAACAACAACATGAGGTTGATACATCATCATCAACAATATCATCAACATGAGGATGATATAACAACATCATCAACAACATCATCACCACAAGGATGAGATGGCAACATCATCAACAAGATCATCAACACAAGGCTAAGATAACAACATCATCATCATATGGCAACAAAATGAGGCAGGTGCAACAACAACATTTTGTGGTACTTTGAAAGACCATTCTTACCGGACCTTCGGGATCTGCCCAAGAATCAAAATATTCCCTAGGATATAAAATCCTAACGAGGCTACCATGTGGTACTTTGAAAGACCGTCCTTACTAGAACTTCAGGATTTGCCCAAGAATTAAGAGATTCCATAGGATATAAAATCTTAACAGAGCTACCACTACTGACCACAACTGGCATATACATGCACAGGTACTATGACAGACCATCCTTATCGAACCTTCGGGATCTGCCCAGGGATAATCAATCCCCTAGGATATAAGAATCCTAACAGAGCTACCCGTTGTTGGTCAGCATACTATAGTATCATCAACATCACTCCCCCTTTAATGGGAGGTCCTTTTGGAAAACACCAATCTTGTCTCGGAAGTGCTCAAACTTCACACGAGATAGAGGCTTTGTCAACACATCTGCAACCTACTCATCTGTGCCAACATATTGGAGCTTCACAACTCCCCTCTGCACCATATCATGAATGTATTGATACCGGATATCTATGTTCTTCGACTTATCATGGAACACTGGGTTCCTCGTCATCTTTATGAAACTCTAGTTATTACATAGAATCACGGTGGATTCCATCTCCAGATCGAATAGACCTGTCAACAACTTCTAAAGTTGTATGGCTTTGCAACTGGAGGAACATGTTGCAATGTATTTTGCTTCCTTCTCTATCATGAATTCATGGATGAACCCAGAATGAAACAACATCTTGAATTTCTCTTTCTATCATAAACACTTCCAACCCAATCTGAATCCGTATATCCATACAGTTTGAATTCATGATCTCTAGTATAACAAAGACCATATTCCAACATACCCTTAATGTATCTAATCACATGTTTTGCGGCTACAAGGTGAACACATCTGGGCTCCACCAGATACTGACTCAAGGTGTTCATGACAAAACATATATCTGGCATGGTATTCATTAGATACATCAACGAACCAATAATCTGTCTATACAGAGTAACATCAACCAATTCTGATGAAGTATCTACTAGGAGCTTCAACTTTGTTTCCATGGGTGTGTTCATGGATTTACACTCCAACATATCAAACCTCTTCAGGATTTCAATTGCATACTTCCCTTGGTTAAGGAATATCTTCTCTAGGCTCTACCAAACTTCAATACCTAAGAAATAATGCACTTGGCCTAGGTATTTCATCTCAAACTCTACAACGTGTTTCTTCTTACAATCTGAGATGGGATTGTATTCTCTAGTTAAGAATAATTCATCCACATACAACAAAAATATAATTGGATCATCATTCATAACCTTTAAGTAAAGGTTAGAATCAAATTTACTCTTGGTAAAGCCCAAGCTTGTTAGGAAACTATAAATTATGTCATACCAAGCTCTAGGATCTTTCTTCAGCCTGTACATAGATTTCTTCAACCTGTAAGCATGGGTCTTTCTATCTTCAACTTCAAACCATTGTGGTTGTTCTATATACATTTCTTCTTCAATAACACCATTTAAGAAGGATGTTTTCACATCCATCTGGTGTAACTTCCACTTCATCTTGGCTGCAAGATCTATGATTGTTCTGATAGAAGTGTATTTGGCCACAAGAGCAAATGTCTGTTCATAATCAATGCCTTCCTTTTGAGAAAATCCACGGGCTACAAATCTTGCTTTATGTTTTTCAATACTTCCGTCTAAAACATGTTTTATATTGTATATCCATTTGGAAGATACCACATCTTTGTTCTTTGGTCCGGGAACTATTTCCCATACATCATTCTTTATAATGGACTAGTATTCTTCCACCATGGAATCCACCCATTTTGTCTTCTGAATGGCTTCTTCAAAGAAAGTAGGTTCCTTTTCTATGAGATCACACATCAAGGCCATATAACTGGAGAATGGCTTAGGTTTCTTGCTTTTTCTCATGGTTCCTTCTGGGACACCATACTTCTCCCCATATTGAATAAGTTCCCTTTCCCAAGATGGATTTCTCTTGTGAGATATCATCATATGGGGAGGTTCTTGATATTCTATCATATCATGATATTCTGGAATCTCATCATCATGGGAAACTTTAACTTCCTTCACAGGTTCTGCAACTCTGGGAGCTACAGGTTCTTCTTCATATACTTCTTCAAGTTGGAATTTGCTTGATCTTTTGAGTGTTGCATCTTCATCAAAGGTTAGATATCTATTGATCTCATTATTATAGTAACCTAGTATGTATATTCTGAAGGCCTTAGAGACCTCAGAGTATCCAACAAATATTCCCTTCTTTCTTGAAGGATCCAACTTAGTTCTCCTTTATTTCAGAATGTGTACAAACACTGGACAACCAAATATTTTTAGATGGCTTACTTCTGGCATCTTTCCAAAAAAAATTTCTTCGGGGGTTTTGAATCCAAGTGCACTATGGGATAATTTGTTTTGGACATAAACTATTGTTATTGCTGCTTCAGCCCATAAGTGCATTGGAATATCTTGATCATGGATCATAGTATTCACTGCTTCCATTATTGTTCTATTCTTTCTTTCTGCTACACCATTTTGTTGAGGATTATAGGGATTGGTGACCTCCCTCTTAATCCTGACATCTCTTCAAAATATTCCAAATTCATTTGAGGTGTATTCTCCTCCATTATCTGACCCAAGTATCTTGATTTTTTTTTCGGAGATATTTTTTAACAAGACTTTGAATTCCTTGAACTTTTCGAGTACTTCATCTTTTGATTTCAAGAAATAAACCCAAGTCTTGAGAGAATAATCATCAATAAATGACACATAGTATACATACCCACTTAGAGAGTTTGATGGCATTGGACCACATACAGCTGAGTGGATGAGCTCCAAGATTCCTTTTGCTTTACTGTCGCTCTTTGGGAAAGTATTCTTTATCTTCTTTCCTTGTGCACATCCCTTGCATACACTGTCATGATCAACCTTGAATTCCGGTAAACTTGTAACTACCTTGCTTACATATGGTAAGGATTTGTAGTTGATGTGAGCTAGTCTTCTATGACAAATTTCACATGGAATCTCAGTGTACTGAGTCAAGGCCGAGTGACCTTTTAACTTATACATGCCACCTTCTTTTGTTCCAATAACAATTTTGTTATAAATTCTGAGTGACTTTCCGGAGGCTTTGTCCACTAAAATGGTTCGCTCAAGATGCCAAGTGATGTGCTAGGGTAGGACACACTTCCCTAGATGGTTTTTAATCATAAATTCCCTTCCAATAAAAATCCCTAAATTTCTTTTATGGAAACAATGACATTTTTGGTTACCCAGTGAAAGGTGCTATATTCATTTCAGCTCTGATACCATGTTAAGTTTTAATGATTTTCAAAATAATAGCATGAATATGATCACTGAAAGAAACACAATCAAAAGGTACAAATTTTTTTATCCTGGGAAACCCTCATAGGGGAGAAAACCCAACAAAAACTTCCTTAATATATATTTCCAATACAATTCCAAGATAAAGACAAAAACACTAGAGAATATCCAAGAGTAAGCATGTGCCTCTCTCTCCTTATTCTTTCAACTGTAGCTACCTCCAAAATATGCACAATTGTTTAGTGATTGAGTGAGTGAGAGAATGAGGAACCATCCTCTCTTATTTATACTAGCTGAGGGGCACTAGGGTTATGTCTTTTCACCAAGCAGATTCGACTTCTTCAACTAGTGGTTAAAACCACTTTAATTATCCCTAGGGGATGAATTCTCAATTACCAACATATAAACATGGTTTGACCAATCCAAAAAAGGGGATTTGGTAATATACAATACCCGACATGATCAATCCACAATAGGGTATTTGATCTATATAAAAGTAACTCAATAATAATTAGAATATTCTTTGTAGTTACAGTATTTCAAAAAAAAATCCAGGTAGAAGAATACAAAAGGATTGAAGAAGCACTCAGAAGTCAGTTAGAAGAAAAGGAGAAGATGATTAAAAGCTTGGAAGTAGGAATAGTAACTCTAAGAAAATATCTTCAGAAGAAATATATGCAACAAAATAACACCAAAATATTGGATGAGATCATCAACAGTGAAAGGCCATACTATGATAGGTCCGAACTAGGATACAAACATATGTAGAATGAGAAAGGTTCGATTTCCAAGACAACATAATAAGAAGTAGAAAAAAGAAGCTATACAAAAATCATCATAGGTTCTCCTAAGAAGGAAGACGGAAAGAATATCCAAGAAGAAGATCATAGAGAAACTGCACCACCTAGAAGATTCAAAATTCAGAATCAACAACAACCAACAATAGAAAGATCTCAAGAAGAAGAAGAATTCAGAAGAGAAACGCCATTCACAAGATCTTCCACCCCAAGGTACCAAACTATTTTTATTGGTTTATGTTATTCATGTAACAATTTTGGGCACAAAGTTGTAAACTGTAGAGCCTATGCCAAGAATAGAAGAAACTATGAAGGCTACTCAAATAATAATTATCCAAGAAGGCCTCATGAAACATATAACAAAAACTACAAGAGTTTTGAATGATTGAGTAATGAAGTAGAGTGCTACAAATGAAATAATTTTGGACACATGGCCAAAGATTGTATATTGATTGTTCCTCCAAGAGAACCAAAGTAGAATATCGACAATCATAAACATGAACCATAAAGGATATCGAGAAGGAATCATGATCAGTTCAACACTGAAGAATGATTTCTTTCTCTACAAGCTCAACACAAGAAATATGGGTGGTATGAGGATAGTGGTTGTTCAAAGCATATGACAGGTGATAAGAACATGTTTCTAACTCTAAATAAGGAATGGTATGGATTAGTTTCATTCGACAATGACAACTCAACCAAAATTATAGGAAGAGGCATAATCAATCTTGGAAGAAAAGGTGCTAAGGAATAAAATGTTCTATTGGTCGAAGATATGAAGCACAATATTCTAAGTGTAAGTCAAATGCGTGATCAATGACACAAACTTTTGTTTGAATCTAAAAAATATAAGATAAGGAAAGAAGGACCAAGCAAGTTGGTGGCTATAGCTATAAGAACCCCAAACAACATATATGTACTGAATGAAATTGGAAAGGAAAGATGTTGCTTAGGAAAGGAAAATGAAATTTGGCTCTGCACAAAAGAATGGGTCACATGAACTTTGATATTCTTGTCAAAATTAGTAGAAAGGAAGTAGTAAGATAAATGCCTGATATTTCAAAGCCAACAAATACTCTATGTAAGCATTATCTATAGGGAAAAAAGACCAGGACCAAGTTCAAATCAAAAGAGTACTCCATAAAAAACCATTGGAGATCGTACATACTGAGCTATGTGGACTGACAATAATGAAGGGATTGAATGATGAACAATACTTTATGCTACTGGTTGATGACTACACAAGAATGATTGCATTTTTCTTTCTCAAGAAGAAGTTAGAGACATTATAACACTTCAAGATATACAAAGACATGGTTGAAACTGAGACATATTTGAAAATTGAGTGCTTGAGATCAGACAATGGAGTAGAATTTACATCAAAGGAATTCAAGGATTTACGTGGTGAACATCGAATAAAAATATAGTCCTCACCATCCAGAAAACCTTAGCAAAATGGAGTTGTTGAAAGTGTTGATATTGAGAGGGGGGTGAATCGGTATCAAGTACAATTTTAACACTTTCAAAACTTCAATCAAATTACTTTTTACAACTTTTACTTCAAGCAGATTATATATCAAATATATATCCAATGAGCAATGAATAATATCCAATGATAAATAAAGAGTACTAGAAGAGATACACCATACATCATGCACAATAAACTTATGTGAAGCAATCATGAATTATTGTTCAAAGGAAGTAATGACTTTCAAGGGAAGCTACAATTTCCAAGTTCAAGGGAGGGATAAACCTCCAAGGGAAGATACATTCCTCCAAGATAAAGAGGGGGTTAAACCCCCTATCCTTTCCCCTTCCTTTCACCCAATAATATACAAAAGATAATAATCCTTACATCACCATATCACTGATAATATCATCACCAGAACATAACCATAGTCAGAAACCTGAACCAGATACCAAGATGTGCCTTCCTTTAGAACTTTATCAAGCCTTTTCTTATGTACGCTACCTATTATGTTTTCAGCCTATGTACATATATGCTACCTATTATATTGTTACTCTGCATTGTACGCTACCTATTATACCATTAGCCCGTGTACGCCTAAAAAAAGTAGGGTTTATGCGATTCTGAAACTTCCGGGCCTTCTAGACTTTGCCACCTTAGACTTGCTCCACGTTGAACTCCGCACATACTCCTATCACAAGTGTAGACCCACTTATGCTAGATCCATCACACTTAATTTTATGATAAAATGATATGTCTTCAATGCGTATTTATACTTGTTGTGACACTTCCTTTTGACAGTAGGGCCGACCTATCACTTTCTCATTTTGTAATTCTTTTCTTTCATTATCTTCAAGGTCGACCTGTAAATTCACATGTTCATATTCAAAAAATCATTTCTCCTCAACTGTGAGGATCCATGTGATGTACCACCTACCACCATAAACAACATGATGTATACTATCCATCCATGGGTGTTGTATCTGCATATGCACTGTCCTTCATGTCCAAATACCTTCATCAATCTTGGGGTCCAAAACCAATTACTAGGGTTGACATCAATGAAAACAACCAATCTTCCAACAATATCCCCCTTTGGCATTGATGGAAACAATCATGCTCCCCCTATCCTCATTCTCCTTGTTTCTCTCCCCGTTTGAAATCAGTGGCAAAGGGTGGGGCTGCTCCCCCTAATTTCAATGGAAAAAGGTAACTCTCTTATTTGGGGTTTCTCCCCCTAAACATATGGCACTTAGTAATACTTCATTTTCCTGGTCTCTTTATTCCTTGGAGATCTTTCGTGGATATAGGACATATATGTTACTTGGTCTTCTTGTAGCAGTTTCAACCAATCTTCCCAAGTCTTCTTTTCTGATTTTGCATCTTTGGGAATCAAACGTGAGAGTGTATCCTTGATCACACATTTTACTGTCACTGAGGAGATTATGCTTCAAGTCTTCAACCAATAGGACATTCTTTTCTTTTACATATTTGCTTCCAATCTATACTACGCATTTTACAAGTATTTGGTAGATGAGTCATCTCCAAATGAAACATTCCCACCCTTTCTCTTCAAGATGATGATTTTTTCTTGATCCCCATTCATGTGTAAAGAACATCCATTGTCTATGAACCATTCATCTTCTTATTTACATTCTTTAGCAGTTAATTTGATTCTACAATCTACATTGTTTGGAATCTCTTTCCTTCTTCATATTGTGGTTGGCATATGTAAATTTATCATATGAGCATATTCATTCATATACCTGCATCATGCTTTGTGACCAATATTATTACATTTGTAGCATACAATATTTTGGTCCATTAGTAGATCAAATGGATTATAATTTATGTTGAAAAATCCATGAACATTTCAATATCTACTGTTTACACCATTCATGTTTCTTTCATAGTTGCTCCTTTCATTGATTATGCAATTAATTGCCTAATGTCCAAAATTTCTGCAAGTATAACAATGACCATAAAAGAAATTTTGATACCTAGGAGTAAGAGATTTTCTTTGTTATGTAGTCCATCTAGGATCATGATCTACTCTTCTATAGTTTCCTTCATACTGATTGAATCCTTTTTGGTTTCTGAAGGCAAGAGGTCTTCTTGGATATTCATCTCTTTTGTAATCATTCCTTCTTTTCAACATCCTGGTCCACTTCTCATCAATTTTTAGTGTGGAGCTTTCTTCAACCTTTATGTTGGCATAAGTATCTTCTTTGTATGAAGTTTCACCCATGCATCCAAGATGTGTTAAGTCTTTTGGAACTTGAGAGTTTCTTAAGCTCTTCCTTAATGAGACAACTTCTTGTTCAAGTTTCTCACAATATTCTTCTTTCTTCAACATCGAGACATTTCTTAATTCTTCTATTCTTCTTGCTTCTTAGAGTATAGTCTTCAAGGAAATTGTTTCTTCTCTTAGTTTCTCAAAGTCTTCTAGTTGTTTCTTCAAGATTTCAATTGTCTTTCCAAAACTACCCAATTCACTTCTTACTTTTCTATGTGTGTTTCTGAGATTGATATTTTCAATCTAAACATGAATCAATTTTTCAATATTCTCATCTTCTTGCTGAATCATTTTTTCTTCTTCTATTTCAAAACTGTATTCTTCTTCTTCCTCAATATCATATATTTCAACTTCTGTATAAGGGAATTCATGTTCAATATGTCCTACTCCTTCGCAATTAAAACAAAAGAATGCACCTCTAAGAATTTCTTTGACATGTGAGTTGCAACTTGCTTCAACTTATTTTTCTTTTGGATTTGCATAAATAACTTGTAACTTATCCCAAATCTCCTTTGTTTATGCACATGATCCCACCTTGGTTTTCATTGAATCAGTCAATCCATCAAGGATAGTATCCGTTTCCAATTTGTTGTTCCTTCTTGCTTCCTTTTGAGTTGCAGTATTTGGTTTCTTCAGAGCTTTGTATCTTGAAACAACTGAGAACCAAACATATGCCCCAAGATCTTTCAAGTAAGTTTCCATTCTATTACTCCAGTATTCAAAATTGCTTCCATCAAATGGTGGAATCCCATTTGGAATTTTGTCTTCCATTTCTTCTTAGGATCTTCCTTCCAATGGTTAAACTATACTGAAGGTGACCCACTCTGATACCAATTGTTGATATTTAGAGTGGGGTGAATCAATATAAAGTACAATTTTAACACTTTCAAAACTTGAATCATATTACTTGTTACAACTTTTACTTCAAGTATATTATGTATCCAATATATATCCAATGAGAAATGAAGAATATCCAATGATAAATAAGGAGTACTAGAAGAGATACACCATGCACAATAAACTTATGTGAAGAAATCATGAATTATTGTTCAAAGGAAGTAATGACTTCCAAGGGAAGCTACAAATTCCAAGTTCAAGGGAGGGATAAACCTCCAAGGGAAGATACAATCCTCTAAGATAAAGAGGGGGTTAAACCTTCTATCCTTGCCCCTTCCTTCCACCCAATAATATACAAAAGGTAATAATCCTTACATCACCATATCACTGATAATATCACCACCAGAACATAACCATACTCACAAACTTGAACTAGATTCCAAGATGTGCCTTCCTTTAGAAATTTCTCAAGCCTTTTCTTATGTATGCTACCTATTATACTATTATCCCGCGTACATGTACACTACCTATTATACTGTTAGCCCATGTTTTATGCTACCTATTATACTGTTAGCCCATGTATGCCTCAAAAAACTAGGGTTTCTATGATTCCAAAACTTTCGATCCTTCCATACTTTTCCACTTTAGACTTGCTCCATGTTGAACTCCGCACATACTCCTAGCACAAGTGTAGACCCACTTATGATATATCCATCACAATTACTTGGATGATAAAATGATATGTCTTCAATGTGTATCTATACTTGTTGTGACACTTCCTTTTGACATTAGGGATGACCTATCACTTTCTCATTTTGTAATTCTTTTCTTTAATTATATTCAGGGTCGACCTATAAATTCACATGTTCATCTTCAGAAAATAATTTCTCCTCAACCGTGAGGATCCATGTGACATGCCACCTACCACCAGAAACATCATGATGTATACTATACATCCATGGGTGTTGTATCTGCATGTGCACTATCCTTCATGTCCAAATACCTTTATCAATATTGGGGTCCAAAACCAATGACCAGGGTTGACATCAATGAGAACAACCAATCTTCCAACATTCTCTTCCTTTGGAATTTATGATAACACTCATGCTCCCCCTATCCTCATGCTCTTGGTTTCTCTCCCCCTTTGACATTAATGGAAAAGGGTGGGGCTGCTCCCTCTGAGTTCAATGACAAAAGGTAACTCTCTTGTTTGGGGTTGCTCCCCTTGAACATATGGCACTTAGTAATACTTCATTTTTTTGGTCTCTTTCTTCCTTGGAGCTCTTTCATGGATCTAGGATGTATATGTTACTTGGTATTCTTGTAGCAGTTGCAACCAATCTTCCTGAGTCTTATTTTCTAATTTTGCATCTTCAAGAATCAAACGTGAGAGTGTATCCTTGATCACACATTTTAGTAACAATGAGGAGATTATGCTTCAAGTATTCAACCAATAGGACCTTCTTTTCTTTTACATATTTTCTTCCAATATCTACTATGCCTTTTCCAAGTATTTGGGTAGATGAGTCATCTCCAAATGCAACATTGTCACCCTTTCTCTTCAATATGATGAATTTTTCTTGATCCCTGGTCATGTGTGAAGAACATCCACTGTCAATTAACCATTCATCTTCTTCTTTACATTATTCAGCGGTTAATTCTATTTGAAAATATTCATTGTTTGGAATCTCTTTCCTTCTCCATACTATGGTTGGCATAGGGACATTTGGCATAGGAGCATCTCCATTCATATATTTGAAATCTTGTGCTTTGTGACCAAGATTATTACATTTGTATCATATGATATTTTGGTCCATTAGTGGATCAAATGGATTATAACTTCTGTTGACAAATCCAAAATCATTTCCATATCTACTATTTACACCATTCATGTTTCTTGCATAGTTTTTCCTTTCATTGATTCTGCAATTAATTGTCTTATGTCCAAAATTTTTGCAAGTATAACAATGACCAAGAAAGAAATTTTGATACCTGGGAGTAAGAGATATTGTTTGTGATGTAGTCCATCTGGGTTCACGATCTACTCTTCTGTAGTTTCCTTCATATTGATTGAATCCTTTTTGGCTTCTGAAGGTAGGAGGTCTTCTTGGATATTGATCTCTTTTGTAATCATTCTTTCTTTCCGGCATCCTGGTCCACTTCTCATCAACTGTCTATGTGGAGCTTTCTTAAACCTTTTTGTTGGAATTTGTATCTTCTTTGTATGAAGTTTCACCCATGCATCCAAGATGTGTTAAGTATTTTGGAACTTGAGAGTTTCTTAATCTCTTACTTAATGAGACAACTTCTTATTCAAGTTTCTCACAATCTTCTTTTTTCTTCATCATCTGGACATTTCTTACTTCTATTCTTCTTGATTCTTCGAGTAGAGTCTTCAAGGAAATGGTTTCTTCTCTTAGTTTCTCAAAGTATCCTAATTGTTTCTTCAAGATTTCAATTGTCTTTTCACAACTACCCAATTCACTTCTTAGTTTTCTATGCATGTTTCTGAGCTTGTTATTTTCAATCTCAACATGAATCAAATTTTCAAGATTCTCATCTTCTTGTTGAATCATTTTTTCTTCTTCTATTTTTGAATTGTATTCTACTTCATTGGACTCTTCTTATTACTTAGTATCATATCTTTCAATTTTTGGATAAGGGCATACATGTTCAGGATGTACTACTCCTTCACAATTAAAACAAAATAACACACCTCTAAGAGTTTTTTTAACATGTGAGTTGCAACTTGCTTCAACTTCTTTTGCTTTTGGCTTTGCATAATTATCTTGTAGCTTGTCCCAAAGCTCATTTGTTGTTGCACATGATCCCACCTTGGATTTCATTGTATTAGTCAATCCATCAAGGATAGTATCCATTTCCAATTAGTTGTTCCTTATTGCTTCCTTCTAAGTTACAGTCTTTGGTTTCTCCAGAGCCTTGTATCCTGAAACAAATGAGAACCAAACATCTTCCCCAAGAGATTTAAAGTAAGTTTCCATTCTATTACTCCAGTATTCAAAATTGCTTCCATCAAATGGTGGAACCCCATTTGGAATGTTGTCTTCCATTTCTGCTTAGGATCTTCCTTCCAATGGTTAAACTGTACCGAAGGTAACCATCTTTGATACCAATTGTTGATACTGAGAGGTGGGTGAATCAATATCAATTACAATTTTAACACTTTCAAAACTTCAATCATATTACTTGTTACAAATTTTACTTCAAGAAAATTATGTATCCAATATATATCCAATGAGCAATGAATAATATCCAATGATCAATAAAGAGTACTATAAGAGATACACCATACACCATGCACAATAAACTTATGTGAAGCAATCATGAATTATTGTTCAAAGGAAGTAATGACTTTCAAGGGACGCCACAACTTCCAAGTTCAAGGGAAGGATAAACCTCTAAGGGAAGATACAATCCTCCAAGATAAAGAGGGGTTTAAACCCTCTATCCTTTCCCCTTCCTTTCACCCAAGAATATACAAAATATAATAATCCTTACATCACCATATCACTGATAATATCATCACCAGAACATAACCATACTAAGAAACCTGAACCAGATACCAAGATGTGCCTTCCTTTAGAACTTTCTCAAGCCTTTTCTTATGTACGCTACCTATTATACTGTCAACCTGCATACATGTACACTACCTTTTATACTGTTAGCATGTGTTGTATGCTACCTATTATACCGTTATCCCATGTACGCCTTAGAAAACTAGGGTTTCTGTGATTCTGAAACTTTTGGGCCTTCCAGACTTTGCCACCTTAGACTTACTCCACGTTGAACTACGCACATACTCCTAGCACAAGTGTAGACCCACTTATTCTATCTCCATCACACTTACTTTTATGATAAAATGATATGTCTTCAATGTGTATTTATACTTTTTGTGACACTTCCTTTTGACATTAGGGCCGACCTATCACTTTCTCATTTTGTAATTATTTTCTTTAATTATCTTCAAGGCCAACTTGTAAATTCACATGTTCATATTCAAAAAATCATTTCTCCTCAATCATGAGTGTTGGATTACTGAGAGGGGGGTGAATCAGTAATAGAGAAATGTAATCCTTTTTAACCAAATAATCCAAGTGTTATGTCAATGTATAATTATCATCCAATAATGAGCAATGAACAAATGAAAAATCATACACATACACAATACATTAGTGTTTTACGTGGAAACTCAAATCAGGATAAAACTACATAATGATTTTTCTTATATGTCTTGAAGAATTACATTCATTGGAAGCACCAACTTCCTTTGTTTGCTAGCTGCAACTGGAAGGAGGCTCCAACCCCCTAGTTTCTAAGGCTACAACCTGAGGGAAGCTCTAACTCCCCAATTATCTAGCTACAACCAGAAGGAGGCTACAACCTCCTATGTTCTTTGGCTACAACTGGAAGGTGGCTACAACCACCTGTCCTTACTTCGTCCAACCGCCTTGAAGTAGAAGTAGAATGATGGAACCACTATCACACTATCACTGTGAGATATACCTCTATAAACTTGTACCATATAAATCTGAACCATGCATCAAGTTGTACATAAACCTATAATCAACCTGTACCATAAACAAGTGCATCAACCATGCACCAACCTGTACCAAACAACTTGTAATCAACATGTACCATAAAAATGTTCATCCAACCATGTACCAAGTATGTACCAATCATGTGTCAAATACTCATCAATTATGACTCATCAATATGTACCAACATCATCAACTATACACCTCATGTATGTGCCAACTCATCAACTACTTGTCTCAACCATGTACTCAACATGTACCTCAGCCAAAATCCCTCATCAATTTCATCATCCAAATCTGATTTGTAGCTCTGTAATAGACCTGGTTTATATGATCGCATTCCTGCAAATCTTCCTTAACTTTAACAACAAGAGACTATCATTTTCATCAAACTTTTCTTTAGTCTCACATGCCTAGTTTTGGATTAGTCAACAACCCTAACTTGAATTAATCATAACTTTGTACCTGTAATGAATAAATATATGAAACTGATACACAATGTTCTTCAGTGTGTTTTATGTAATTAGTCTAGGTTTCACTACTTGGAACCTCTCATAAAAGGATTTATAGAAAAAATGGCAATGCTTGTTGAATTCTGGTTTATTCTAGAGAGAAACCTTGTAGAGTGTGCCCCGCACGGAATGTTTGTTGAATCGATCTGAAATTGTTACACATCATACTATAGACTGTACTATAACCAAAAAAATTTCTCTTACAAAATTTGGATTTGTTATGAATAAGTTATGAGGTTTTTACCCGAAACACCTATTTTTGACTAGTTTCAGGACTAGCCACAAACCCTATTTCCCATGGAGTGTAACTCCAAAAATACAACAATCCATAAGCTGAATTTTTTACCACGGATAATTGGATATGTTTAATCAATGGAATATCAATTTCATGGTCTGAATCATTCTAGAAAAAAATTTATTGTGAAAATGGTGAGATGAACTGTAAATAACATACCTTAGAAAGAATCATCAAAAGAATTTATCCTTCCTTGAATTCCGGCCTTCTTTTCTTCACCTTCCCTCATAAATTCGGATTAGATATAATTTGGTTACCTCAGACACCTATAGGTATTCAATATGCTCAAGTGTGTCTTAAATGAGAGAGCCTTACCTCTTATTTATACTCTCCAAGTAGCTTCCTTAAAAACATCTTCTAGGTCACTTTGCCCACTTTCCTTATTTTAGGGTTAACCCACTTCTAATTTCTCCATTGAATTTATTATTTAAATAATTTATTTTGCATTCAATTTGAATTATAGTACACTCATAACTTCACTTTATTATTTAACTTCTAAAATCTCCTAAACCACTTTGACTACTTTGACCTTTTGGGGCTTCTAGATGACATATGAGGGTCCTCCAACTTCATAAGGCCATAACTCTCAAACCGTGAGGAGTTATGTGATGTTCCACATACCACCAGAAATGGAATTACATGTACTATCCATATAGAATAGTATTACCTTCAAATATAGAAAAAATAATACCATTATCCATTAAACAAACTTTATTCCATTACCCAAACCTAGGTTCTCCAACTTCACATGGTCATAACTCTGTAACCGTGAGGAGTTATGTGATGTTCCACATACCACTAGAAATGGAATGATAAGAACTATCCATATAGGATATTTTCTCTGACAAATTCACTATCCTTCATCTCATTATTCCACAATTAAGCATGGGTTCTCTTACTCTGCAAAGCATCTTCCCGTGAGGGATTTCACCATAAGGGGACCACTTTGGAGTTCATCTATATTTACTTCTTATCAACCATGACAAGAAAATAATGACTCATATTTAAATCAAACAATCTTGGGTCCATTACCCAAACCTTTGTGTTACGAGGATTTCTTCAAGGGTTGACATCAATGACAACCAACCTTAATCAATAATATCTCCCTTTGGCATTGATGGCAACACTCTAATGCAATACTAAAATCATATCACTAATGCTCCCCCTGGAACCATGCCTATGTCCTCTACATCTGATAAATATGCTCCCCCTGGAACCATGCCTCTATCCTCTGCATTCGATAAATATCTCCCCCTTTATTATCAATGGAAAAGGTATCTTTCCATATGAGGATGCTCCCCCTGAATGAACTATCCTCTTATGGTGCTTCCTTGTGTACATCTAAGAAATATAAGATAAGCATTCAAAAATCATTCAAAAGGCATTCATTTTGGAGTGGAAATCACTCCAAGTCTTTGGAGAAGATATTCAAAGGCTTCCCATGGAAGTGGTTTTGTAAAGATGTCTGCCACTTGTTATTTTGTTCCCACATACTCAACTCTGATGTTCTTTTCTGCTACCTGCTCCCATAGAAAGTGATACTTGATTGGAATGTGCTTCATCTTGGGGTGCATCATCGGGTTCTTCGAGATACTGATGGTGCTTGTATTATCACAATAGATTGGAATGGGCTCATCATACTCAACCTGTATGTCTATTAGAGTTTGTTTCATCCAAAGTACCTATGTACAACATGCTGTTGCTGCAATATACTTTGCCTCGGGTGTAGATAAAGATATTGATGATTGTTTATTGCTTATCCATGATACTAAAAACTCACCTAAGTAGAACATTGTTCCATTGGTGCTTCGTCAGTCATCAATACAACCTACCCAATCTACATCTGTGTAGGCAATAAGTGATAGATCCTTTCCTTTTGGATACCATAATCCAAACTCTTCTGTTCCTTTGAGATATCTGAAAATCCTCTTCACTGTTAATACATGTGATTCCTTTGGTGCTTCTTGAAATCATGCCACCTGTCCAACTGGCTGCATTACATCTGGTCTGGATGTTGTCACATATAGTAGGCTGCTAATCATTGACCTGTACTACCTCTGATACGTAGACTTTGAATCATCATCTTTGCTTAACTTGCAACTGGTTTGTAATCTTCCATTCCAAACCTCTTTAGCATTTCTCTGATATACTTGGTTTGAGAAATAAAAATTCCTTGGTTGCTTTGACGTATCTGAAGTCCCAGAAATAAATATAGTTCTCCAAGTAATGATATTTCAAATTCATTTTGCATATCTTTTGCAAATTTATGGCTTAACCTGTCATCATCACTACCAAAAATAATATCATCAACATAAACTTCAAATAGTAAAATATTACCTTGACTTATCTTGATGTAGAGGTTGTTGTCTGCACTTCCTTTTCTGAACCCTACCTGCTACAGATACTTATCCAGTCTAGAGTTCCATGCTCTAGGAGCCTGTTTTAGACCATACAAGGCCTTCTTTAATTTACACACATAATTTGTGTTCTCTGACAACTGAAAACCTTCCGGTTGTTCAATGTAGACTTCTTCTTCAAGTTCCCCATTCAAAAAAGTTGATTTTACGTCCATCTGATATACTTTAATATTTTTGGAGCATGCATAAGATAAAAGAAAATGAATTGCTTCCATTCTGGCAACTGGGGCAAATGTCTCTTCAAAGTATATTCCTTCAATCCATGCATATCCTTTACATACCAATCTGGCTTTGTTCCTTGTAACCTGTCCATATTCATTCATTTTATTCCTGAAAACCCATTTTGTGTTGATCACATTCTTATTATTTGGTCTTGGAACCAATTCCCAAGTGTCATTTTTCTCTATTTGATCAAATTCTTCATCCATGTCCTTATTCCAAAATTCATCCTTGTTGGCTTCTTCAAAATAGTTTGGTTAAATTGTAGATAAGAGTGCTAGGTGTGTTTGTTCTAGTGAATGGATTCTTCTTCTAGTCTCAACTCCTGCATCTTTGTTTCTGATAATCTGATCTGAAGGATGATACTTCTATACTCATTTACTAGGTGTCTTTGGAGACACTTGCTAAATTTGTTATGCTACTTCTGTCAGATTCTCTTGATCTTCCTCTTCTACTTCATTTTCATCTTATGCTTCTTCTTCTAAGGGTTGTTTCATTGATTCATTTTCTTCCTTTGATTCTGGTCTGCCTGTTTCATCAATTGTTACGTTGATTCTTTCCACAAATTTGTTAAATCTTAGATTGTAACACTTGTATGCTTTCCCTGTACTTGACTAACCAACAAGTACTCCTTTGTCCACGTGAGAGTCAAACTTTCATATTCCACCATCTTCTCTTTTGATATAGCATTTGCTTCCAAAAACTCTGAAGTGCTTTACATTTGTTGGTCTTCCTTTCCATAGTTCGTAAGGGGTTTTGTCAGTGTTGTTTCTGAGCATTACACTGTTTTGAATGTGAATTGTTGTATGGACTACTTGTGTCCAAAAAATATCTATCAATTTTGAATCCATTAGCATTGTTCGAGCCATTTCCTGTACTATCATGTTCTTTCTTTCAACAACTCCATTCTGTTGAGGTGTTCTAACAACGAAGAATTGCCTTTTTATTCCATGATTGCTATAGTAGTCCATAAATTCCTTTGAAGTGAATTCTCCTCCATTATCAGATCTCAAGAATTTGATTCTTGAATCCATCTCATTTTCAACCATTTCCTTGTAGATCTTGAAGTTTTCAAAATCTTCTGACTTATTCTTGAGAAAGCAAACTACAGTCATTCTTGTATAATCATCAACTAATAACATAAAATATTTCTCACCTTTGAAGACCTTTGTTCTAGTTGGTCCAACTAGATCAGTATGAACAATTTCCAGTGGTCTTGTCATTGAATATTCCTTTGATTTGAACCTGGTCTTTGTTTGCTTTCCTTGTTGAAAATGTTTGCATAAAGTGTTGGTTGGTTTTGTGATCTGGGGGATTTCTTTGACTACTTCTCTTTTGCTGACTTTGACAGGGTTATCAAAATGTATGTGGCCCATTCTTCTATGCCATAGCCAACTTTCATCTTCCTTTCCTAGACAACACTTTTAATTTCCAATTTCACTTAACACATACATGTTACTTGAAGTTCTTGCAGCTGTAGCGACCAATTTCCCTGAACCTTATTTTCTTATCTCACACTTTTGTGAATTGAAAGTCCCTTTATGACCTTGTTCACACATTTGACTCACACATAGAAGATTATGTTTCATATCTTCTACTAGTAGAACATTTTCTGCCTTTTCATTCGTGTTCCCAATTTGAACTGTGCCTTTTCCAATGATTTTGGTTGAATCATCATTTCCGAAGGATACTAATCCATCTCTTTCCTTTCGTAATGTAAGAAACTTGTCTCTATCACCTGTTATGTGTTTTGAACACCCACTGTCAACATACCAACCATGTTTCTTCTGCTTATCTTGTAGAACGAGCGTGCATTCTTCATTGCTATATTGATCTTGATTTCTTATCCATGTTCTTTTCTGAGGTTCTTGTTTGTGACCATTGTTATTCTTTTTAGGTTCTCTAGGAGGGATTGTCATTCTACACTCTTTGGCCATGTGTCAAAAATTGTTACTTTTGTAACATTCCACTTCATTTCTCAAAGATTCAAACCTGTTGTAAATTCTTCTCTATGTTTCACTAGGCCTTCTTGAATAACCCCTTTGTGTATAACTCTCAAAGTTGTTTTTGTTCTTGTTGTTAGCTCTGCAATTCACAGCTTTATGTCCAAAATTATGACATGCATAACATAAACCAAAAAATATAGTTTGATACCTGGGAGTTGAATATCTTATGAAAGGAGATGCTCTTATGAATCCTTCTTCTTCTTCTTGAGGTCTGTCTATCTGTTGTTGATTTTGAAATCTCAATCCTCTCGATGGAGGAGTGTCCCTGTAATCTTCCTATCCCCTTTGATTGTTTCTGCATAGCTTTTTGGACATGTTTCTTGCTCTGTTGTTTTGGAGCTTGATCCCTTTTCTGTCTGATTGTATCCAAGTCCGGTCTTGTCAAAATGAGATTTTTGACTGCTGATGATGTCATCCAAAACTTTTGAGCTATTCTGCATATTTTTCTTTTGAATATCCTTTCTTAGTGTGAAAATCTCTACTTCCAAGTTTCCAATGATCCTGTCCTTTTCTTCTAGTTGTTCTTTGAGTGCTTATTCAATTATTTTATCTTTTTCTATTTGAACCTTCAATTTTGTGATCATTTGTTCTAGTTCTTGAGTGTCTTCTTTCTTGTCTAGTTCTGCTTGTAGTTTCTTTTTTTTCTTGTTTTCTCTTCTGATAACTTCTATGTCACACATTAATTCTTCTCGAAAGTCAACTTCTGCCTCTTCAATTTCTTCTTCGACTTCTTCATATTCTTCTTTGGCTTCTTCATATTCTTCTTCGGAGTCTTCTTCATCAGAGTCTTCTACTGCCATGAATAAAACTCTTCCTGTCTCACTGTCACCGACTTCATCTTCATCTGATGATGAGATGTCTTCTTTGGTGCATAAGCTTTTCTTGAAAACTTTCTTTGTAGTTATTTTTCCTTTATATGTTTATTTGCCTTTTGAGTAACCTTCATCATTTCTATTTTTCTTATGAGGACATTTGTTAGCAAAATGACCAATACCATCACAATTAAAACAAATTAAAGGAAGATTACCTTTATACCTACCGTTGGTTCCCTTATTCAGTCTTTTGACGAAGTTGGCCACTTCTTCATCATCTTCTGAAACGTCACTGCTACTGCTATATTCTTCTTGTTCCTTTTTCTTTTGCTTTGATCTTTTGGATGCTTTGAAGGCTTCTTATTTTACATCTAGATTTTCCTATTCATTTCTCATTTCATATGTTGTGAAGATTCCATGCAGTTCATCCATGCTTATTGATTCTAGATCCAATCTTTCTTCTAGTGTTGATATCTTAGGGTTGAATCTCATAGGAAGAGATCTTAGTACCTTTTGAAAAATTACAGATTCTTCGATTTCTTCTCCCAATCCTATGAATACAATCACTGTTTCATCGACTCGTAAGAAGTAGGCTACAATATCTTCATCTTTCTTCATTTTTAGTTGTTCGAACCGACCTCTGTAAGTTTGAATCTTTGCTGCTTTGACTTTTGTATCTCCTTCATAAATATTTCGAAGCTTGTCCCAAATCTCTTTAGTGGATTTACAATGTGCAACCTTAGTGAATACCATATTAATGAGACCATTCAAAATTGCATTTGTGGCTTTGGAATTATTCTCACCGAGTTTTACTATTTTTTCATTTGTTGGTGGAACTGCTGGTGTTGTGTATCCATCTACAATTGATTGCCAAACTTGAAATCCCTGTGCCTGTATAAATGTCTTCATCCTTATGATCCAAAAAGAATACTTCTGTCCATCAAAATGTGGTATTCCATTTTTATACAAGTTGGTATTCTACATGATCTACCTTTTAGTTAGACTGATCTCTCAAGGAACCTACTTTGATACCAATTGTTGGATTACTGAGAGGCGGGGTGAATCAGTAATAGAGAAATGTAATCCTTTTTAACCAAATAATCCAAGTGTTATGTCAATGTAGAATTATCATCCAATAATGAGAAATGAACAAATGAACAATCATACACATACACAGTACACTATTGTTTTACGTGGAAACCCAAAGCTATCTCCTATGTTCTCTGGCTACAATCGAAAGGTGGCTACAACCCCCTGTCCTTGCCTCGTCCAACCACCCTGAAGTAGAAGTAGAATGATGGAACCACTCTCACACTATCACTGTACAATATACCACTGTAAACTTGTACCATATAAATCTGAACCATGCGTCAACCATGCATCAACCTGTACCTCAACCTGTAATCAACCTGTACTATAAACAAGTGCATCAACCATGCACCAACCTGTACCAAACACTCTGTAATCAACCTGTAACATAAACAAGTGCATCCAACCATGTACCAAGTATGTACCAATCATGTGTCAACTAGTCATAAATTATGACTCATCAATATGTACCAACATCATCAACTATACACCTCATGTATGTGCCAACTCATCAACTACTTGTCTCAACCATGTACTCAACATGTACCTCAGCCAAAAGCCCTCATCAATTTCATCATCCAAATCTGATTTGTAGCTCTGTAATAGACCTGGTGTATATGATCACATACCTGCAAACCTTCCTTAACTTTAACAACAAGAGACTAGCATTTCATCAAACTTTTCTTTAGTCTCACATGCCTAGTTTTGGATTAGTCAACAACCCTAACTTGAAGTAATCATAACTTTTTACATGTAATTAATAAAGATCTGAAATTGATACACAATTTTCTTCAGTTTGTTTTATGCAATTCCTCCAAGTGTAACTACTTGGAACCTCTCATAAAAGGATTTATATCAAAAATGGCATACCTTGCTGAATTTTGGCTTATTCTAGAGAGCGACCTTGTAGAGCGTGCCCCACACGAAATGTTTGTTGAATCAATCTGAAACTATTACAAATCATACTACAAACTTTACTCTAACAAACACATTTTTTCTTACTAAATTTGGATCTGTTATGAATAAGTTATGACGTTTTTACCCAAAACACTTGTTTTTGACTAGTTTCAGGACTAGCCACAAACCCTATTTTCCACGGAGTGTAACTCCAAAAATACAATGACCCACAAGCTGAATTTTTTACCACAGATACTTGGATATTTTTACTCAATGGAATAGCAATTTCACGGTCTGAATCATTCTATAAAACAAGTTATTACAAAAATGGTGAGATGACCTGTAAATAACATACCTTAGAAAGCATCATCAAAAGAATTTATCCTTCCTTAAATTCTGGCCTTCTTTTCTTCACCTTCCCTCAGAAATTTGGATTAGATATCATTTGGTTACCTCAGACACCTATAGGTATTCAATATGCTCATTTTTTTCTTAAATGAGAGAGCCTTGCCTCTTATTTATACTTTCCAAGTGTCTTCCTTAAAAACATCTTCTAGGTCACTTTGCCCACTTTCCTTATTTTAGGGTTAACCCACTTCTAATTTCTCCATTGAATTTATTATTTAGATAATGTACTTTGTATTCACTTTGAATTATAGTACACCCATCACTTCACTTTATTATTTACCTTCTAAAATCTCTTAAACCACTTTGGCTACTTTGACCTTTTGGGGCTTCTAGATGATATATGAGGGTCGTCCAACTTTGTAAGGCCATAACTCTCAAACCGTGAGGAGTTATGTGATGTTACACATACCACCAGAAATGGAATTACATGTAATATCCATCTAGAATAGTATTACCTTCAAATATAGCAAAAAGCATACCATTATCCATCAAACAAACTTGGGTCCATTACCCAAACCTGGGTTCTCCAACTTCACATGGTCATAACTCTCTAACCGTGAGGAGTTATGTGACGTTCCATATACCACTGGAAATGGAATGAAAAGAAATATCCATCTAGGATAGTTTACCTAACAAATTCACTGTCCTTCATCTCATTATTCCACAATTAAGCATGGGTTCTCTTACTCCGCAAAGCGTCTTCCCGTGAGGGCTTTCACCATAAGGAGACCACTTTGGAGTTCATCCATATTTACTTATTATCAACCATGAAAAGAAAATAATGAGTCATATTTACATCAAACAATCTTCTATCCATTAACCAAAGCTTTGTGTTGTGGGGCTTTCTTCGAGGGTTGACATCAATGACAACCAACCTTAATCAACAGTGAGGATCCATGTGGCGTACCACCTACCACCAGAAACATCATGATGTATATTGTCCATCCATGGGTGTTGTATTTGCATGTGCACTATCCTTCATGTCTAAATACCTTTATCAATATCTGGGTCCAAAACCAATGACTAAGGTTGACATGAATGACAACAACCAATCTTCCAATAGAAAGGAAGAACATAACAATATAGGAAATGACCAGAACCATGTTGAAAGATTCCAATTTGGGTGAAATATTTTTGAAACAAGCAATACATACAACACTTCATATCCTAAATAAAAGAATGCTCAAAAGTAACAATGATATGACTCCCGATGAGTTATGGAAAGGAATACCAAAAAATGTGAATTATTTCAGAGTGTTTGGAAGCAAATGCTATATCAAAAGAGAAGATGGAAGGATTGGAAAATTTGACTCCTGATTTGATAAGGGAATACTGGTTTGGTACTCAAGCAAAATAAAAGAATATAAATGATTAAATCTAAGACTCAACAGAATATTGGAAAGCATCAATGTAACGATTGACAAAACAAATGGATGAAAGATCAAAGAAGGAAGCAAAGATCCAAAGGAGCAGAATGACGAAGAATAATTGAAAGGAGAAGAAGTAGAAGAAGAAGAAGAAGAAGAAGAGAAGCCAGAAGAAGAATAAGAGGAAGAAGAGTAGAAAGATCTTCAGATCCCTCCAAAGACACCTAGCTGATGAGTGCAGAAAAATTATTCACCAGAATAAATTATTGGGAATAAATATGCAGGAGTTGAAACCTGAAGAAGAATATGTTCACCAGAACAAAGGCACCTAACACTTGTATCCATATTTGAACCAAATTTTTTTGAAGAAGCCAACAATGATGAACATTAGATCAAGGCTATTGAAGAAGAATTAGATCCGATAGAGAAGAATGATACATGGGAATTGGTCCCAAGGTTGAAGAACAAGAATGTGATTGGTACAAAGTGGGTATTCAAAAACAAACTGAATGAGGATGGACATGTAGCCAGAAACAAAGAAAGGTTAGTATGTAAATGATATGCTCAATTTGAAGGTATACATTTTGAAGAAACCTTTTCTCTAGTTTCCAGGATGGAAGAAATAAGATTGATCTTAGCTTATGCATGTTCCAAAAAAATCAAGGTGTATCAGATGGATCTAAAATTATCCTTTCTTAATGAATAATTAGAAGAAGTCTACATCAAATAACCAGAAGGATTTCTACTATCAGAAAAGGAAGATTATGTTTGCAGGTTGAAGAAAGCATTGTATGGACTCAAGCTGGCTCCCAGAGCATGGTATTCAAGATTGGATAGGTATCTACAAAAAAAAGGATTAATGAAGGGCAATGCAGAAAAAAATCTCTACATAAAAGTGGGTCAAGACAGTATATTGATAATTGAATTTTATGTAGATGGCATTATCTTTGGAAGTGATGATGATAGGATGAGTCCAAAGTTTGCAAAAGACATGCATAATGAGTTCAAAATGTCCTTGATTGGTGAGTTGAATTTCTTTTTGGGATTACATATATGTTAGTGTGATAAAGGTATTTTCATCTCCCAGACCAAGTATATCAGAGAAATGATAAAGAAGTTTGGAATGGAATATTGCAAACCCATAAGTACTCCTATGTAGACCAATTGCAAGTTAAGAAAATATGATGATTCTAAGGATGCATATCAGAGACTCTATAGATCGATGATTGGCATCTTACTCTATGTGATGATGTGTAGAATCGATGTGATGCAGGCAGTTGGACAGGTTGCAAGGTTTCAAGCGACACCAAAGGAAACACATGTTATGGAAATGAAGAGGAAATTCCGATATCTCAAAGGAACAAAAGAGTTTGGATTATGGTATCCAAAATGGAATGAACTATCTCTGGTCTACTACACATATGCAGATTGGGAAGGAAGAGTTGATGATCGAAGAAGTACTAGAGGAGCAACCTTCTACTTGGGTGATTGTCTGGTATCATGGTTGAGCAAGAAACTATCATCAATATCTTTGTCTACAACAAAAGAAAAATATATTGCAAAAACATGTTGCACTCAGGTTCTCTGGATGAAGCAAACCTTGCAGGACATACAAGTGAAGTATGATGAGCCCATTTCAATATTCTGTGACAACACCAATGCTATTAGCATCTCCAAGAATCCAGTGATGCATTCCAAGATGAAACAGATTCTGATCAAGTTTCACTTTCTACAGGAACATGTTATAGAGAAGAACATCAAGCTAGAGTACATTGGGACAAAACAACAGATTTTAGATATCTTCACCAAACCACTCCTGAGGGAGACCTTTGATTATCTTCAGTATAAACTAGGGGTAGTTTCTTCCCCACAATGACCCACATGACATTTGACATAGAAATATAGGGGGAGAGAAGAAGAAGACATGAATATTCCAAGTAAAGAATCTTTTGAATTCTTTTCATATACATCAAAGATTTACATGAGGAAGAAACATGAAGAGAAGATCAAGAGAAAAAGCAGAGGATTGTAGATAGGGGGAGAAACCACAATGAGAGTTACCCTTTTCAATTGATGTCAAAGGGGTAGAAAAATAACAAAGGCATGGAAACAAAGAGAAAGAATAGAGGCATGAGAGAGTGGGAGCGATGGTCACATGGGGAGCATAAGCATGAGCATAAGTGTTTCCACTCCATCAATGTTTCCATCAATGCCAAAGGGGGATATTTTTGAAAGATTGTTTGTCAATGATTTCAACCCTTGAAGAAGTACATAATCCCCAAAGTTATGGTTATGGAACCCAAAGTTGTTTGATGAATTTGAATTGAAGGACATTGTAAATGTAGGTAACATACTCATGGATGGATATTTCTTGTCATGATGTTTCCAGCAGTAGGTGGAACACCACGTGGTTCCTCACGGTTGAGGAGTTATGGCTTCATGAATATTGGAAGCCCCAAAGAATGGTTAAGAAGCCCTAAACAGTTACAAAGTCATTAATTAAGGGAAAAGTGGTTATAACAAGTAAGTACAGGTTGACCCTAAAATTAAGAAAAAGGGTAAAACAATTATGACCCTAAAATTAGGAAAAAGGGTAAAACAATTATGACCTTAAAATTAGGAAAAAAGGTAAAACAATTATGACCCTAAAATTAGGAAAAAAGGGTAAAACAAATATTACCCTAAAATTAGGAAAAAGGGTCAAACAGTTAAAGGGTAAAACAATTGTAACATGAAATTAATTAAGGGTAAAGTGGTTACAACAAGAAATTAATTAAGGGTAAATTGGTTGAGAAACAATTACATGGAAGAGTATAAATACACATAAAGAGTCTCTCATTATTACACACAAGTTCATTGAATATCTATCTAGTGAACACTTGATCTATTGGAGAATTTGAGGTAGCGAGGATGATGTAAAGTAAAGGGGATGCTTGTTCTAGGTTGGTCTGAGATCTGATGCAGTAAGGTTGCTATAGGATTAAAGGTATGTTTATATGCATATTTTGAGGTTATATCTTAGTAATGTTATGGTACATGTTTGAGGCATGTCTTAGTGATGTTGGGTTCTTGGTTGAAGAGATGTTCTTGGTTATCCATGTGAGTGGATCTAGTTTCATTGATACTGAGTATCAGTGGCAATGACAGGTTGATGAGACAGTGGCAGTGATAGGTTGACAGTGACAGATTGATAGTGCCAGTGACAATTTGGTCTACATTTATATTTGAGAGCGACACGATGGGGAAAGGAAAGGGGGTTGTAGCCTCCTTTCGATTGGTGTCGGAGAATCATTGGAGTTGGATCTTCCTTCAGGTTGTATCCTGAAAATTAGGGGGTTGTAGTCTCCTTTTGATTTTAGCTAGAGAATTCAAGGAGTTGTAGCTTCTTGCAGGTTGAAGCCTATAAATAGGGGGGTGGAGCCTCCTTCCAATTACAACTGGAGAATTGGTAAGTTAGTGCTTCCAATGGATGTAATATTTGATATATAATAAAGCATTATGTGGTTTTCTCCCATTTGGGTTTCCACATAAATTCTGGTGCACTGTGTCTATGTGATTGTTTATTATGCCCTGTTGATTTATGTTGTTGATGATATATCAAATGCTAATGATAAATTGTTGAAAATAATGATAAAGTTAAAGATAATATATTGTGGCTAAAAGTATTATTGTGCTAATACTGATTCACCCCCCCCTCTTAGTATTCCAACACCATGGACATGGAGTGCCTCTTTTGTCATATCCGAAGTCTGAGGGGTAGTTACTCACATATATTAAGGTGATATGGGTATATGTAGCCCTAGTATTGTACCACTCTAGGATATGAAGCTAGTTTTGTACCAGTCTAGGTTGTAGAGCCCATTTTTGTACTATAATTACACCTTTTGGACATGATGTAAAAAACTATTTGATATATATACATATCATTTTGTCTCTAGCAATGTGATTGCAAAATTTTATTATTATGTACATGCATGCTTTAAATCTGTGAATGTAA
>ML796084.1:7519-18899 GCA_009831015.1 Picea engelmannii
CCAAATTATTCTTTGTGTATATTTTCATATTGGTATCCTTACTTCTAATCCAACTTCATGATAACACATGCTTACAATATTTGGTTGATATGTGTCTTGATTATTTGTAGGGGATATATATATTACAATATGTTAGAATATTAGAATATTACAATGTAATAGTAATGCCATATTACATTGTAATATGGCATTGCCATATTACAATGTAATATGGTAATGCCATATTACAATGTAATATGGCATTACCATATTACATTGTGATATGGCATACAATATGGTATACCATATTACAATGTAATATGGTAATACCATATCTCATGTAATTTTTTTTTTTTTAAACTTAAAGCCATCGTCGAAATATCAACGAAAGTTCGTCGGAAACAAATCTAATATTTTACCACAACCGTCACTATAGCGACGAAAGTTCATCGTAATTTGCCACGAATTTTCGTCACACATACAACATCTGCGTCATAAGTTTGGTTTTGAGATATACTTTTGTTGATATTTCCACGTATGTTTGTCGCAAATTGCGACGGTTTTGCGTCGCACATTCAACATATACGTCGTAAGTTATTGTCTTGGCATAAATGTTCGTCGCAATTGCGATGAATTTTCATCGTAACTGCCACATTTCTTCGTTGTTATTGCGATGTAAATGTGTCGTAATTGCGACGATCCATAGGGTTAACCGATCTTGAAGGTGGTGACACATGGAGTGCTTATTTCGTCGTTTTTTCCATGCACACATGGATCATGGATATAGTGACGAAATTATTCCGACAAAAAAAAATATCGTCTTTCGTGGAAATTGCGACGGATAAGTGTGGCAATATCAACGAAAAACTGTCACAAATTTATGCTTATGTACTAGTGATCCAGCCAATTTCATCGCCATGTGGGATCCCGATCGTGTTGGTGCAGAAGAAGGATGGGACTTGGAGACTCTGTATTGACTATCGGGCGCTGAACAAGATCACCATCTAGAATAGGTACCTGATCCCATGGATTGATGACCTTCTATACCAACTCAAAGGAGAAAAATATTTCAACAAGATCGAATTGAAGTCCAGGTATCACGAGGTACCAATCAAACCGTCCGATGTGTGGAAGACTGCATTCAAAGCCAAGGAGGTCCTTTTTGAATGGTTGGGCATGCCTTTTGGGTTGACGAATACTCCCACAACCTTCATGAGACTGATGGATGACATCTTTCAGTCGTTCACCAATTCATTTGTAGTAATGTACTTGGATTACATCCTAATTGTTGGTGCAATAATTTGCATAATATATTACCAAACATAAATTATCAACCGAGATTCGTAATCAATAGAGTTGATGCACTATATGTCCCGATAACAAATAGGTTCCTATGTCTGATGAGTATAGTTCAATCAAGAAAACCATATAAAAACCAATACTTTGTTTTCACACTTCAAAGATAACACTCTTCACACAATTCATAAATTAGAAAGAAAAACTTGCAATCATGCACTCAAAAGATTTTGCGCAGATAATGCCTTGCCCATTTACAAGCTCATGAAGCGAAAAGATGGAATTTGAATTAGTTATTTGTAGATTCTACTCTTAGCAATCAAATCTGGGCACACTTCAACAATACAACTCCAAACTTAGAAGATAAAATTGATAACAAAATTTCTCAAGCAAACAATGAATCAAAAGGTTCTTTCTTAGGTGACAAATCTGTTCATTAAAGGCTCATGAAATGAAGAGATGAACTTAGATATTGTCTCCTGTAGCAATAAAAAACAATGATCAACTTTCTGCACACAACATTTAAAAGGAAATCACTCATAACTTAATCAATTATGGAAGAACCTCTTGTTCCTACATAGGAAACATTAGGTGTATTAAGATTCTCCATTTAATAGTCCATGTAGGGTGAATGATGGGATCTTAACTGTTCCTGTATTAACACACTTGAAATTTCAAAATAAATTATGAAAGTCGCTATAAAGAACACAGTTTCAGGAATGCAAAATTGTATAAATCTCTACAACTATCTCAACACAAATTATTGTTTATGAAACTAAGTAAAATTACTAAATATATGGTGCACCATACTTGTAAAACTTACACTAATACAATATCATTCACAATTTAGTCAAAATATCTAACAATTATACAGATCCAACACAATAGGTACACTTTATGAATTCATATTTTAACTCAAACAATAAATCAAAATAACAGGTACAAGACACACACAAATGAGTACCGGAATAAAATAAACATGTACGAGAATAAAATGCTAAGCTATATTTTACATTAATCTTACCATATCAGAATGGTGGGCCCTTCCCGATTCCAACATGGAATCTCTAAAAAGATAGCAGACTAAAGCATTCTAATCATACCCTGAAATTGCACAACAGATCATTCGTATTCCTTCAAATGGTAAATGGAATCAACAACTCATTATCTCGTACATCAAAACAATCTGCATCATTTGGTTCTTACTAATGATTCATTACATCAATACGTACACCTGTGTATCCTATCTCCTATACAATATCCCTTATAAAGAAGGTGAGTCGTTACTATCAAGAGCTAAGGATAATTATTAAATAGTTTTAAAAATATTACAATTGGTATTTACATCGAATCTCTAGGGGTCGACTTCATCCTCATGACACAAAATGCATGAGTGATGAAGTCTATCATGATCTCAAAACCAATTTGGAGGCTTCCATCCAACTAATTTCTTGGAATATCCAACAACAAAATCGTCCACCAAACAATTTCTGGAAATAGCAATTGGTACCAGAATACACACAGTCGTTTGGTACCAGAATAGCACAGTTGCACTGGTACTGGAATAGGCGCAGTTGTTTGGTACCGGAATAGCACAGTCACACTGGTACCAGAATAGCACAGGTTGGTACCAGAATAACACAGGCTGGTACCGAAATATCACAGGGCAGTACTGTATCAATGTTATGCAGTTTTGTTGGTACCAGATCAATGTTTCTTAAGATCAAATGATTAGGATCATGCAAAATCAACTATTTTAATCGAATTAACTCAAGAAAATCAAACAAAACATGCCTTAACCATAATTTACCTCTTATGCACATGAACGAGGTCATTAAGTGTATTTGTGGAGGAAACAATCAATTATATATACATAGCATATGTAAAATAGGCTCAGATAGGGGGTAATAGAGGGTATTAGAAGTGTCAAAATGGAGACTCAACATTCCCCCATGCTTACATCATTGCATGACCTCATGCAACAATGATATTCAAAATTTCACAATTGATGGTACTCCTCACTCGATCAAGCATTTTTGACATTCCACCCTTCTTCATCTCCTTAAGTTCTCTTTTAAGTAATCCATTATACAATATAAACTTCTTGGCCTATGCTTCACACTTTTGACCCATAGAAAAGTAGTTATGACAAAAAAGTAGAGTCATGAGTAATAGATTAGATCTGTTAGTGATTTTATGTTAAGTCTTATCCAATCTATTTTTTATCATAGTTAAGAGAAAGGGTTGGATGAGAATCTAATACGATTATAGGATAGTGGCCAAGAGTTTTCGAAATGACTTTGACTAATAGGCCTCCCTGGCTAGATTACCTTTTAAAATAAAAGTGATATAGCATAGTTTTAGATCTCATTTGAAGAGAGGAACACATAAAATAATACATCCCAAGATGATTAACTCATTTCTTATCCAAGTTTTTAGAGATGAATCTCTTCTTGCTTAGGTAAGGTGAATTACACATACTGAGGGTCCCACTTCTCATGCAAACCTATTTATTTTAAAGATAGAACTCTAAAGTGGATACTTGAAGGTTCTTAAGAACATCATCCAAGAGATATAAAGGTCATCTCCTAGACTTGATTTGATAATGATTTCTTCAGAATGAGACCCAAGGGTTTTTGTTCAGTTTTAGGTGTGCCACTTTATGTTTTTCAACTCCCTTTACCCAGCATAGCCCCGCTGCCAGCAAGCCTGTTCAGTACCCCGACGGGTTTACCTTAGTACCATACAAGCATGGCCCCACTGCCAGCAGGCATGTTCAGTACCCCAACGTGTTTACTTGTACTTCATGATACTTCCTTTTTATTATATTACTCAAAAGATTTAGAATTATGTATACTACTCATTGACAGTTTTAGAGTATAAGAAAGGCATGTGGTACGAGAGTGTTTTAGAGTTATTAGGCACATAATTAATTATTTGCAATTATCCCAAGGGTGACATCATCCACATTCAACTTAAATCTCATCTATTCAATGTATAATGGAACATCTCAGATAATGACTAAGAGGTCCCCCTAGTTAAGCCTATTAGGGTTCTCATGAAATTTCATTGAGGTTTTGCAAGGGCAGTCCACCACATGAGGTTTTCATCAATACCTCCCAAGAGAAACTTGTAAAGATAAACTTGGATAAGAACTTGTTGAATCAACTAGGTTAGTATTAAACATAGTGGTGTCACCACTTTTCAATGGATATTTCAATTAACAATCACTTCTTCAAAATGATGAGGTAATAAGACAAGTGCACCCATTATCATATAGAGATAAATGTGGAAATGTCTTCTTAAAGGATAGCAAGGATGATTCATTAGGGTTGAGTGTAGAAATGTAGGAGGAAGATGCACATGAGAGTAAAAACAATTCAACACAAGACTTAAATGATCCTTGATAGAAAGAACATGAAGAAATTAGCTCATACCTCCAATTACCTGAAGTGAAAACAATGTTAAGCATAGGACAAATATCATATCACTTTGGCATCAATATCATATTGGTAACTAGTATCAGAACATGTTTCTACAGTACCAGAATAGGACAGTACCAGAACAGAGCGAGGGACAGAAACATAGTGACCGGATGAATGATTTCTATACGAGGAGATGTATGTATGGTAGGGAGCATGTAATGATTGAGAGTAACCATATGTTTACTGCATAATTAGTCTAATTTCTTTAATAAAATGAAAAAAAATGAATTTATATGTCCTAATACTTGAAACATTTAAATCGAGCATCAATAACTTTGAGTATAGGATAAGGACTACCAACACCTTGTTACCAGTACCGCATCACCTGGGGGTATTTTTCTGTAGTTTGGAACTTTGTAGGCTTTCCTTTGTAGAAGTTGTTGGTGTTTTTTGCAAACTAGAATTTGTAGGCTTCTCCTTGTGGCTGGCATACTCTGAGTATCAAGTTGTAGAAGATGCTAGCAATCACTGATGAAGTATCATGCCGAAAAACATTGTTGTTGTTGCCACTTTCATTTTATTAGAAAATAAACCTAACTACTACTATCTCAGCAACCACTCCCCCATGCTTGAGGTTTTGCATGGCCTCATGCAAACAATGTGAGATGCTGAAAATATTTTTTTCTCATAGGGTTGCGAACATCTACTAAAAACAAACCAATAGAACTAATTAAAATTAGATTTGTATTTATGCTTAAAAACAAAAAAATTAGGGAAAATGTCAAAAGTTGAATTATTAGCTATGAATAAAATAGCTCGAAATTAACATTTAGTTTCAACTGCTATTAAAAGATCACTTAATTAATCATCCTTGTGAAATAGTGGTCTTAAAATAGATAGGTAATGATAAAGCACGAATGCATCATTTTTAACAACTTAAGGAAAAAGAAGAAACTTGAAGAAATAGGTCATGAAGCACTCCCTTAAGTGTTATCTTCCATTGACAAGGATGTCTTCTCCACTTTTGAAAGCCTTCCAGTATTATGTGTGCATTCAGAGGATGAAGAGATTCCCTTCTCATAAAATTCCAAACAAAATTATCATAACTTTTTAGAAAGAAATCTACTATAGGAACAACAGATCTTAAACTGATTGCTTTGTTAACTTTTGACATTCTCACTTATGAAAAGTATGAAATATAGGTTGCATTGTACTTATGTGCAACATTTATTTATTTATTTACCTATACTACTCTAATTGAACAAAAGAAAATTTCCTTCAAGTATAGGAATACTTCCAGTGAAGCCATGTGTGTAACAGGGTTAGAAATATATCCATACTCGGGTTTAAAAGATAAATTTTAATGCATACCAGAGTATGAAGGACCAACTGCTTTGATGATGAGATCAAGCAATAAATAAAAGAGTGGTGTGACCTAATTACTAATTGAAACCATATTTCGATAGGATCACTATATTCTTGTTTCTCTTCTTTGTTTAGGTCACACTGAATGTCCTCCTCTACCATGTTATGTAGATTATCTTCTTCAATATGATTGGTCTTTGGTGTACATACAAGATATGTTGAGAGGCATGCTAAGGACTCCTTAATCTCAGGTTCGACTGGTTTCTCTCCATTGAATTCTATCCATGGTTCTTTATTCTCCTCCACAAATTGACAAGAGGAATCCGATGGGACTTCTAAATCTTCCTATGGAGAGAAAACTAAATTATTGACTACTGTTAAGATATGCTCTTCCTGAGAGGCAAATATTCCAGCTACTGCTAGAATGTGAGAAAGTTCTTGGAGGAACATTCTTCAAGCTCTTGATCATCCTTGAATTACTCTAGCTGGTTGATGATCCCTGTCTCGCAAGACAGATTAGTACTCGGGGGGTTCTTACAACACCCCAAACATGATTTATCATTAAAGATATAAATTTTAAAACTATTTACAAAAACAAAACATACCAAACTTGAACTCCTTCTGTTACTGGGACCCTTTTGTCACTAGGTTATTTGTTTGCACAAGTTATCTTATCATGAAAACACAATTTTTCATAAAAGAAGGAAAAACACACTTCCATTAAAAGAAAAGAGGACAACCTAACTTTGGAGCAACCCCACCAAAGTGGATGCATGGGCTCTTCCCGCACATCTTACTGTATTCTCTTCTCCCTTAGGTCATCCATAAAACCAATCCAAAACCATTAAAAAAATCTAATTCAAATACTACCTATTACCATTTACAACTCCTCGACAACGACGCCAAAATGTTGGTGCAATTATTTGCATAATATATTACCAAACATAAATTATCAACCAGGATTCCTAATCAGTAGAGTTGAAGCACTATATGTGCCGATAATAGATAGGTTCCTATGTCTGATGAGTATAGTTCAATCAAGAAAACCATATAAAAACCAATACTCTATTTTCACACTTCAAAGATAACACTCTTCACACAATTCATAAATTAGAAAGAAAAACTTGCAATCATGCACTCAAAAGATTTTTCTCAGATAATGCCTTGCCCATTTACAAGCTCATTAAGTGGAAATATGAACTTTGAATTAGTTATCTGTAGCTGCTACTCTTAGCAATCAAATATGGGCACACTTCAACAATACAACTCCAAACTTAGAAGAGAAAACTGATAACAAAATTTATCAAGCAAACAATGAATCAAAAGGTTCTTTCTTAGGTGAAAAATCTGTTCATTAGAGGCTCATGAAATGAAGAGGTGAACTTATATATTGTCTCCTATAGTAATAAAAAATAATGATCAACTTTCTGCACACAACATTTAAAAGGCAATCACTCATAACTTAATCAATTCTGGAAGAACCTCTTGTTCCTACACAAGAAAAATTAGGTGTATTAAGATTCTCCATTTAATAGTCCATGTAAGGTGAATTATGGGATCTTAACTATTACTATATTAACACACTTGAAATTTCAAAATAAATTATGAAAGTTGCTATAAAGAACACAGTTTCAGGAATAAAAAATTCTATAAATCTCTACAACTATCTCAACAAAAATTATTGTTTATGAAACTAAGTAAAATTACTAAAGATATGGTGCACCATACTTGTAAAAATTACACTAATACAATCCCATTCACAATTTACTCAAAATATATAACAATTATACAGATCCAACACAATAGGTACACTTTATGAATTCATATTTTAACTCAAACAAGAAATCAAAATAGCAGGTACATGACACACACAAATGAGTACCGGAATAAAACAAACATGTACAGGAATAAAAATCTAAGCTATATTTTACATTAAGCTTACCATATCAGAACGGTGGGCCCTTCTCGATTCCAACATGGAAGCTCTAAAAAGATAGCAGACTAAAGCATTCTAATCATACCCAGAAATTGCACAAAAGATCATTCGTATTCCTTCAAATGGTAAATTCAATCAGTAGCTCATTATCTCGTACATCAAAACAATATTCATCTGGTTCTTACTACTGCTTCATTACATCAATACGTACACCAGTATATCCTATATCCTATACAACATCCCTTATAAAGAAGGTGAGTTGTTACTATTAAGAGATAAGGATAATTATTAAACAATTTTAAAAATATTACAATTGGTATTTACATCGAATCTCTAGGGATCGACTTCATCCTCATGACACGAAGTGCATGAGTGATGAAGTCTATCATGATCTCAAAACCAATTTGGAGGATTCAATCCAACCAATTTCTTAGAATCTCCAACAACAAACTCATCCAACAAACGATTTCTGGAAATAGAAATTGGTACCGGAATACACACAGTCGTTTGGTACCGAAATAGCACAGTCACACTGGTACCGGAATAGGCACAGTTGTTTGGTACCAGAATAGCATAGGCTGGTACCAGAATAACACAGTCTAGTATCAGAATATCACATGGCAGTACCAGATCAATGTTATGCGGTTTTGTTGGTACCAGATCAATGTTGCTTAAGATCAAATGATTAGGATCATGCAAAATCAACTATTTTAATAAAATTAAATTAAGAAAATCAAACAAAACATGCCTTAACCATAATTTACCTCTTATGCACATGAACAAGGTCATTAAGTGTATTTGTGGAGGAAACAATCAATTATATACACATAGCATAGGTAAAATATGCTCAAATAGGGGGTAATAGAGGTTATTACAAGTGTCAAAATGGAGACTCAACACTAATCTTCAACAAGACTTGGGAATAACACCTCCACCACATCCGACAGATCCTCCAAACACTGCGGAAACACAAGTTTTGTGCCAATTTGGAGAATTTTTATTTTGGCATGACCTAGCTTTAGTATCTAGGATAAATTATTGATGAGCGTTGGGTGCATGTGGATCCAACCAAGATACAAGTCATCTAGGAATTGCCATCCCCGACAACTCTAATAGAGTTCACATCTTTCTGGGTCTTGCTAATTTCTACCACAGGTTTGTGTTGGGATTCTCTCATATCACTTGGCACTTGAGTCAACTCACCAAGGGAAGAGTGAAAGAAAAATTATTTTGTTCAGAATCTCAACAGAAGGTGTTCGTAGAATTGAAACATCACCTCTGTTGCACCCCAGTTCTCACATTACCAAACTTGCAACAACCATTTGAGATCGAGACAAATGCCTCTGACTATGCTATTGGGGCAGTTCTTACACAACAGGGGCATCCAATGGCATATCACAGTGTGACACTGTCCAACACAATCTGAAATTATCCCACTTATGACAAAGAAATGTATTCCATTGTGCAGGCTTGCCAATAGCGTAAGCTTTAAATTTTGGGGAAGGAAACGATTATCCACACAGACCACCGAACCCTGCAGTTCATACAAACACAAGGGAAGTTGCAGAATGATCACCATCAGAAGTGGTCCACATATTTGCAACAATTTCATTTGAACATCAAGTACAAGAAGGCAAGAACCAATAATGTTGCAGGCTGCCTCAGTCGACCACCGATTGTGGTGATAACCACCGTGCTCAACTCTTGTGGGCATGAGACTTCTGATTGGTCGCTTCTCTACAAGAGTGATCCATATTTCAGCCACACATACAAGATGCTCTTGGAGGGTAACCGAGTTCCAAATTTTCACCTCCAAGATGCACTACTATTTCACCTGGGACACCTTTGTGTTCCTTCAAGTGAGAGTGCCGAGATGATTTGGGAAGCACACTATAGTCGGGTCGCTGGGAATTTTAGGGTCGAGAAAACAATGGTAGTACTGCAAACGTATTTCTATTGGCCAAACCCTCAACAAAATGTCAGGAAGTACATCAGATCCTGCACTTCCTACGCCATTTCCAAACCGACCATCAAGAAGCAAGGTCCCTACACTCCGCTGCCTACCCCTAGTCGTCCTTGGAAATCCATATCCATGGATTACATGTTGGGCCTTACTTCTACTAAGAATGGCAATGACTATGTTTTCGTGGTTGTTGACAGATTCTCAAAGATGGCCATTATGGCGGCTTGCAAGAATAATACCACAACAGAAGCCACTGCTAAACTCTTCTTTGAACGAGTGTGGGTAAGCTTTGGGATTGTTGGATTACTAAGAGGGGGGGTGAATTAGTAATAGAGTAATTATAATTTTTTTTCTCCAAATAATCCAATTATTATATCAATGTAGAATTATTATCCAATAATGAGCAATAAGAAATGAACAATCACACACATACACAGTACACTAGTGTTTTACGTGGAAACCCAAATTGGGAGAGAACCATAGAATGCTTTATCTTATATGTCTTGAAGAATTACATTCATTGGAAGCACCAACTTCCTTAGTTTTCCAGCTGCAATTGGAAGGAGGCTCAAACTCCCTAGTTTCTCAGGCTACAACCTGAGGGAAGCTCCAACTCCCCAATTCTCTGGCTACAACCAGAAGGAGGCTACAACTCCCTATGTTCTCCGGCTACAACCACTTGTCCTTGCCCCGTCCAACTGCCCTAAAGTAAAAGTAGAATGATGGAACCACTGTCACACTATCACTGTGAGATATACTATTGTAAACATGTACCAATAAACCTGAACCATGCATCAACCATGCATCAACCTGTACCTCAACCTGTACCATAAACAAGTGCATCAACCATGCACCAACCCATACCAAACAATATGTAATCAACCTGTACCATAAACAAGTGCAACAAACCATGAACCAAGTATGTACCAATCATGTGTCAAGTACTCATCAACCACAACTCATCAATATGTACCAACATCATCAACTATACACCTCATGTATGTGCCAACTCATCAACTACTTGTCTCAACCATGTACCCAACTTGTACCTCAACCAAAATCCCTAATCAATTTCATCATACAAATATTATTTGTAACTATGTAATAGACCTAGTGTATATGATCACATACCTGCAAACCTTCCTCAACTTCAAAAACAAGAGACTAGCATTTTCATCAAACGTTTCTTTAGTCTCACAAGACTAGTTTTGGATTAGTCAACAACCCTAACTTGAAATAATCATAACTTTGTACCTGTAATGAATAAATATCTGAAATTTATACACAATGTTCTTAATTGTGTTTTATGCAATTCCTCCAGGTGTCACTACTTGGAACCTCTCAGAAAAGGAGTTATGGAAAAAATGGCACACCTTGCTGAATTTTGGCTTATTCTAGAGAGCGACATTGTAGAGC
>ML796084.1:23735-47249 GCA_009831015.1 Picea engelmannii
ATCTGAAACTAATATACAATTTTCTTCAATGTGTTTTATTCAATTCCTCTAGGTTTCACTACTTGGAACCTCTCATAAAAGGAGTTATGGAAAAAATGGCACACCTTGCTGAATTTTGGCTTATTTTAGAGAGCGACCTTGTAGAGCGTTCCCCACAAGGAATATTTTTTGAATTGATATGAAACTATTACAAAGCATACTAAAAATGTTAATCTAACCAAAACATTTGGTCTTACTAAATTTGGATTTGTTATGAAGAAGTTATGATGTTTTTACCTGAAACACTTGTTTTTGACTAGTTTCAAGACTAGCCACAAACCCTATTTTCCACGGAGTGTAACTCCAAAAATACAAAGACCCGCAAGATGAATTTTTTACCACTGATACCACATATACTTGGATATGTTTCCTCAATGTCATATAAATTTCATGGTCTGAAGCATTCTAGAAAAAAAGTTATTGCGAAAATGGTCAGATGACCGGAAAAAAACATACCTTAGAAAGCATCATCAAAAGAATTTATCCTTCCTTGAATTCCGACCTTCTTTTCTTCACTTTTCTCAGAAATTCAGCTTAGATATCCTTTGGTTACCTCTTAAACCTCCAGTTATTCAATAATCTCAAGTGTATCTTAAATGAGAGAGCCTTGCCTCTTATTTATACTCTCCAAGTAGCTTCCTTAGAAACATCTTCTAGGTCACTTTGCCCACTTTCCTTATTTTAGGGTTAACCCACTTATATTTCTCCATTAAATTTATTATTGAATTCATTTATTTTGTATTCACTTTGAATTATAGTACACTCATCACTTCAATTATTATTTACCTTTTAAATTCTCTTAAACCACTTTGACTACTTTGACCTTTTGGGGCTTCTAGATGACATATGAGGGTCCTCCAACTTCATAAGGCCATAACTCTCAAACCGTGAGGAGTTATGTGATGTTCAACATACCACCAAAAATGGAATGACATGTAATATACATATAGAATAGTATTACCTGAAAATATATCAAAACTCATACCATTATCCATCAAACAAACTTGGGTCCATTACCCAAACCTGGGTTCTCCAAATTCTCATGGCCATAACTCTCTAACCGTGAGGAGTTATGTGACATTCCACATACCACCAGAAATGGCATGACAAGCACTATCCATCTAGCATAGTTTAATTGAAAAATTCACTGGCATTAATCTCATTATTCCACAAATAATCATGGGTTCTCTAACCATACTTCTAGGATAACTCAATCCGCAAAGCGTCTTCCCGTGAGGGATTTCACCATAAGGGGACCACTTTGGAGTTCATCCATTTCTACTTATTATCAACCATGAAAAGACAATAAAGAGTCATCTTTACATCAAACAATCTTGGGTCCATTACCCAACCTTTGTGCTATGGGGATTTCTTCAAGGGTTGACATCAATGAAAACCAACCTTAATCAATGAGGATCACACAGTCTATCATCTCAAATCGAGACAAAAAGTTCCTTAGTACATTTTGGTCCATCCTCTGGTCAATGCTGGACACCAAGCTCACCAATTCCACAACTTTCCATCCCCAAACTGATCTCCAGAAAAAGGTCATCAACAGAATTATTGTACACATTTTACACATGTAAAACTCAAAGAATCCACGCACATGGGATGAGAGCCTCCCCTATGTACAACATAGCTATAACTGGGCCCACCACAACTCAACTGAACACAACCCCTTTAAGGTGGGCTTGGGATTCCATCCACTATCTCCCATTGACGTAGCCATACCATTTGTAGCTACTCAGGTTGATTTGGCTCATGTCCAGTCTGAAGCTACCAAGGCGAACAACTTCATTGAGTGCATTCAGTACATTCGCCAACAGTTTCATGACATATTGGCCAGATCCAATGCTAAGTACAAGTAGTGACATGATCAACATCAGGTGCAACACAAATTCCAAGTGGGTGACAAAGTGTGGCTACATTTGCAGAAGGAGCACCTCGCTGGACCCCACTGCAAGCTTCGCCCGCTCCGATATGGGCCATACACCATCACCAAGGATGCAGGGGACAATGCCTTTGAGCTTAGTATCCCACCATTCCTTGTTCTGCACCTAGTGTTCAATGTGGACCGCCTCCAGCCTTACTTTCCACCTCTACTGGACACATCTGACATGGAAGAACAACTCACACCAACAGAGTTAAACCCAGAATGCATGGAACAAGCCAAAATTGATTAGATTATGGACACATAGATCAAGAACACCCACCAACAGAGGATCCAGCTATATTGAGTTGTCAAAGTAGGCCAACTCCTTCACAAGGGACCAAGTTCAGCGAAAGATTCCTCATCTCATGGAGGAACTCAATGCAATGGGGACAATTGCTTCCTAAGGGGGGACGAATGGTCAAGGTGGATATTGGTGGCCACCCACCTATTCCACTTGTACCCCAACCATTAATTCTTTCAGTTTTTCAATTTCTTTAATTGTAGCACAATTTACTATTTTTCACAATTTTTTGTGTCCTGAACTTCCTGAGCCGTTTTGAGGCCCTAAACGATGTTTTTTATTTTATTTTTGCATGGTCCAATCACTTTTTAATATATTGATATTTTCTGCCAACAATTTTAGTCCTTAGATAGATCTTTCTAAATATGTATCATATTCATCAAACGAAGATAGTATGTCAAAGTTATGACCCCGTGAAATTGATGTACCAATTTACCCCAATGGGGCCCATATTATGGCATTTCATCTCCTATGGTTAGGTTTTTTGGATGTTTAGGGTTTCCATTGTTTCTCAATAATAGATAGGCCTTCAAACCTCATTGGAAGAAAGAGTTCAGAGGCCTATAGTCGCCACATCTCTTCCCAGAGATAAGCTACCAGTGCCCTAGCTAGTTTATTTCTATTATGTATGTAAACAAATTTCAGTGCTTTGATATTAATGAAATGAAGTGTTATTTCCACTGCATCTTTGTATTCAGGGTTATTTGTGTATTTTGTTTCATTCCTGCATAAATCTGGATCAGTGGTATCAGAGCAGCCTTCTCTTTCTTGATCCTTCTTTGCATGTCCCCAACGAGGTCCGGGTATAATGCTCGATCTGTTTGAACCTTTGCAAGATCTACCTCGCAAACCTCAACGTCACCCATGGGGGATGAAAATAAATATGAGGGCACATGATATCCTATCAAAATATTGCTCAACGAGGCCCTTGAAAAACAAAGGAACATGATGATGGATAACTTCGCCCAGATCCTTCAATGATTTCCCACTTGCGGCGCATCTGCATCCAACAACCACTCTGGAGGCGCAACCCCTTTTAAGGTACAAGTAAACTTTGACATTCCCATATTTTATGCTCAAATATATGTAGAAGTCGTAGATAGATGGTTGAATCTATTATAAGTATATTTCCTGGTTCATGACTTTTTCGACCGGGAGAAGATTATTTTTTCACTACTCAAAGCTGCCCCCCATGTCAAGGACTGGTGGGAAACCTACTGTGAGAAAATGGATGAGGACGAGCCCTCCCTATTCTTGGTTGTACTTACTTGGAATTCTTTCCAAGATGCCATCAAGGAAAAATAATATCCTGTGGGGAGCTATGAGGACAAGTACATACAATGGACTACGCTGCAGGAACAAAGGGATCAAGATGTGCATGAGCTGACGAATCTATTCCATACCCTACGCACAAAGTTGGGTATCAAAGATTTGAAGAAACATTTGGTGTTGAAGTAAAGCAGTTGTCTACACAGATACATTCATGAGGAAATGGAGTTCCTTGAAGTCTCCTCACTTGGTACAACATATTGGTATGCTGCCAAGATTGAGCAAAAATTCAAACAGAAGAAGAGAGACTTTTGATCTGCGAATCAAAAGCAAGCGAAAGGTGCCCCCAAACCGCAGAAGGCATGGTGGCTCAAGACAACCTGCCAAATCCACAAGCAAATAACAACTCAATGAAACCAAAGAAGGACATGGGAAAGTGTGAGTTCCATAAGATCTCCACTCACATCACAAGTGAGTGTCAAGCCAAACAGTCATTGGTGGCCGAGATGAGGGATTCTGAATCAGATGCTTGCTCTGACACTGAATCATAACCCAAGAAGGGGAATGAAAAAGGGAATAATATTATCAATGTATATCCTAATGCCATAATTGCCACAATGAAGATCCAAAAGGAAGAACCAGAATATCTAGAAGAGGAGGATCGTCTCTTCCAATCCCAGATGTGGGTAAAGGGTTCCCCACTACAGTTCATCGTCAACAGCGGGAGCCAAAAGAACCTCATTTCAGCAGAGGTCATGAAGTGGTTAGGCTTGTCGAACACAACACACCCACATTCATACACCATCGGGTGGCTTCACCAAGGATGGGAGCTCTGCGTCATCCAACAATGTTGCCTTCCCTACAACATCAATCCCTTCATCGATGAGATATTATGTGACATTCCTCCTCTTGATGTTTGTGATGTATTATTAGGCCAACCATACTTGTGGAAGTGACATGTTGTGTATGAGTCTCGGCATTGCGCTGTTATTTTTACCTTGGGAAATAAGTTGTACAGGATACCAGAGGTACCACCGCCTGCCGCTATCTCTTTGGTTACAACAAAACAATGCAGTAAGCTCATTTCCAAAACTAGGAATTTTTTTTCTTCCTGATGATCCGCCCTCAGGGAAAGAAGAATACTTTGGACATGACCTCCAAACAAGTCTCCTTCGCACGACAACAATGAATGGACAAGGTCGTGGACAAGTACTGGAACATCTTTACCTCACCCACAAGGGTGACTTTGCACTATCAGTTCAAGCACCCCATCGATCTGACCCTAGGTGTGTTGCTGCCCAATGGACCGATCTATCGATGCTTTGTTATGGAGAACGATGAAATCAAGTGACAGATTCCAGATTTGCTCCAGAAAGGTCACATCAGGCCAAGTCTAACACCCCATGGGAGCCTGATCGTGTTGTTGCAGAAGAAGGATAGGACTTGGAGACTATGTATTGACTACCAGGTGCTGAACAAGATCACCGTTAGGAATAGGTACCCAATCCCACAGATTGATGACCTTCTAGACCAACTCAAAGGGGTGAAATATTTCAGCAAGATCGACTTGATATCCGGGTATCAACAGGTACCAATCAAATCATTCGATGTGTGGAAGACTGCCTTCAAATCCAAGGAGGACCTTTTTGAATGGCTGGTCATGCCTTTCGGTTTGACGAATGCTCTTGCAACCTTCATGAGACTGATGGATGACATCTTGCGACCATTCACCAACTCATTTGTAGTAGTGTACTTGGATGACATCCTGATCTTCAACCATGATTGGGAAGATCACCTCCACCACATTCGACAGGTCCTCCAAACACTATGGAAACACAAGTTGTGTGCCAATTTGGAGAATTGCACTTTTGGCATGACCCAGGTTCAGTATCTGGGATACATTATTGATGAGTGTGGAGTGCATGTGGATCCAACCAATATCCAAGTCATCTAGGATTGTCTAGCCCTGACCACTCTAACAAAGCTTCATATCTTTCTGGGTCTTGCTAATTTCTACCACAGGTTTGTGTTGGGATTCTCTCATATCACTTGGCCCTTGAGTCAAGTCACCAAGGGAGGAGCGAAAGAAAAATTCTTTTGGCCGGAATCTCAACATAAGGTGTTCGCAGAATTGAAACATCACCTCTATTGTTCCCCAGTGCTCACATTACTAGACTTGCAAAAAACATTTGAGATCGAGACATATGCCTCTGACTATGCTATTAGGGAAGTTCTTACTCAACAGGGGAATCCAATGGCATATCACAATGCGACATTGTCCGACACGGTCTAAAAGTATCCCACTTATGACAAAGAAATGTATTCCATTGTGAAGGCTTGCCGACAATGGAAGCATTACATTTTGGGGAAGGAAACAATCATCCACATACATGATCGACCCCTGTAGTTCATACAGACACAAGGGAAGTTTCAAAACGATCGCCGTCATAATTAGTCCACATATCTGCAACAATTTCATTTGAACATCAAGTACAAGAAGGGAAGCACCAATAATGTTGCAAACTTCCTCAGCTGACCACTGATCATGGTGATAACCACCGTGCTCAACTCTTGTGGGCATGAGACTTCTAATTGGCCACTTCTCTACAAGAGCGATCCATATTTTGGCCACACATACAAGACGCTCTTGGAGGGTAACCGCGTTCCAAATTTTCACCTCCAGGATGCACTACTATGTCACCTAGGACACCTTTGTGTTCCTTCAAGTGAGTGTGCCAAGATGATTTGGGAAGTGCACTATAGTCGGGTCGTTGGGAATTTCGGGGTCTAGAAAACAGCGTTATTACTGCAAAAGTATTTCTATTGTCCAAACCTTTGAAAGGATGTCGGGAAGTACATCAGATCTTGCACTGCCTGCGCCATTACCAAACCGACCATCAAGAAGCAAGGCCTCTATACTCTGTTTCCTACCCCTAGTCAACCTTGGGAATCCATCTCCATGGATTACATGTCGAGCCTTCCTTCTACTAAGAATGGTAATGAATGTGTTTTCATGGTCATCGACATTTTCTCGAAGATGGCCATTATGGCGGCCTGCAAGAAGAATATCACATCAGAATCCATTGCTAAACTTTTCCTTGAATGAGTGTGGGTACACATTGGGATCCCACAACCTATAATATTATATCAGGACATCATGTTCCTCAATACATTTTGGTCTAGCCTCTGGTCAATGTTGGACACCAAGCTCACGAAGTCCACTACTTTCCATCCCCAAACTGATGGCCAGACAGAGGTCGTCAATAGAATGATCGTACACATTTTACGCATGTACAACTCAAATAATCCATGCACATGGGATGAGAGCCTCCCCTACGTACAACATAGCTATAACCGGGCCCACCACAACTCAACTGACCATAGGCCCTTTCAGGTGGGCTTGGGATTCTAGCCACTATGTCCCATTGACGTAGCCATACCATTTACAACTATTCGGGTTGATTCATCTCAAGTCTAGTCTGAAGCTGCGAAGGTGAACAACTTCATTGAGTGCATTCAACACATTTTCCAATAGGTTCATGAAATATTGGATAGAGCCAATTCTAAGTACAAGAAACGACATGATCAACATTGGGTGCAACACAACTTCCATGTGGGTGACAAAGTGCGGCTACATTTGTAGAAGGAGTGCCTTGCTGGACCCCAGTGCAAGCTCTTCCCACTCTGATATGGGCCATACACCATCACCAAGGTTGTAGGGAACAATTCCTTTGAGCTCAATATCCCACCATTCCTTGGTTTTCACCCAGTGTTCAATGTGCACCGCCTTCGGCCTTACTTTCCACCTCTACTGGAACATCCAACATGGCAAAAAAACTCACACCAATAGAGTTAAACACAAATTGCATGGAACAATCCACAACTGATCAGATTATGGACACATGTATCAATAACACCCACCAATAGAGGATCCAGCTATATCAAGTTGTCGAAGCAGGCCAACTCCTTCACCAGAGCAAGTGGCTCACCAGGGACCAAGTTCAGTAGAAGTTTCCTCATCTCATGGAGGAACTCAACGCAATGGGGACCATTGCTTCCTAAGGGGGGAGGAATGATCCAGGTGGATATTGGTGTCCACCCTCCTATTCCACTTGTACCCCCACCATTGTTTCTTTCGGTTTTTCAGTTTCCTTAATTGTAGCACAATTTACTATTTTTGGCATTTTTTCGGGTCCTGAACTTTCGGATCCGTTTTGAGGCCCTAAACGACGTTTTTTTGCATGGTCCGATAGAAAAATAACTGCTTGAAGTTTTCTACCAACAATTGTAGTCCTCATATAGATATTTCTAATGATGTGTCATAGGCATCAAACAAATATAGTATGCCAAAGTTACGACCCTGGGAAATTGTTGTACCAATTTACCCCAACGAGGCCCATATTCTATCATTTCATCTCCTAAGGTTAGGTTTTTTGAATGTTTAGGGTTTCCGTTGTTTATTAATAATAGATAGGCCTTTGAGCCTCATTGGAAGACAAATTTTAGAGGCTTATAGCAGCCACATCTCTTACCAGAGATAAGCTACCAGCGCCCTAGCTAGTTTATTTCTATTATGTCTGTAAACAAATTTAAGTTCTTTGATATTAATGAAATGAAGTGTTATTTCCGTTGCATCTTTGTGTTGGTCCTCTACCAAGTTTTGAATAAACGTTGGTCATTTTTGACCCTTTTTGGGACTTCAACAGGTTGGTCGAAGATGAAGCACCCAGGGAAAGCGGAGATCACAATATCTCACCCATTTTGCGAGCTTTTTGGGCTCCCAGGGTTTATGTAACAGGTATGGGATGTCGGCCCATGGGTTTACCCATGCTTAGTACTTTTTGTAATGTATAAATAAGTATCTATGATATGTAAGTAAGGGGGTTAATTGGATTAGAGAGGTCATTCGCTTAGTGCATGACTAGTGCCTTCGTGCAAAGAGTATTGTAAGAGACTTTGTGCACAGACTGTGTAAGGCTTTGTGACCTGACCTAATTCAGGGAAGGAGGATTTGGTGAGGTGCACGTAGATCTCATGTCCCTTGGTGGAGTTTCCTCTGTGGCTTTGTGTGCAAGAGTATAGGGATATAAGAAGCTTGAAGAATAATAAAGAAGAAGAAGAAGTTGGTGGACATAGCCCCACACCGGGGTGAACCACGTATATCCTGTGTTGTTGTGCTTTATGAAATGTTGTTCATGATGTTTATGTATCTATTTTCTTAGTGCACTTTTCTTGACGTGTGATAGGTAGATCCATTGATGCTTAGTGATTTATATATGAATAAATGCTAGATATGCTCTAATGCTATGTGCAAAATGATTAGATGCACTTAATCCTGATTACTACTGTGTTGATCTGTAATAAGGGTTAATCTGCGATGTGAATAATAAATTAATGCATATTGTTAGCTAAGTTCTATGTTAAGTGTTGCAATCCCAGATCTGTGTCCCAGCTAGGTTGTAGACACTTGAGTCCTGCAAAACCCCCTGCCTCTACCTCAGGTGAGACTTCATCTGCTTCGCAGGTGTTGCCGAAAGGGTCAGTTGTTAGGGTTTTGTTGGTGCATTGTTTAAGCATTGAACCCTAGGTATGACCCTGTGCTATTCATGTCTATTTGTGTATTCTGTTGTGTTCCTACATAAATATGGATCAGTGGTATCAGAGCAGTCTGCTCTTTCTCGATCCTTCTTTTCATGTCCCCAACGAGGTCGGGGTATAAGGAGTTAGGTCTCAATCTGGTTAAACCTTTGCACGATCGGCCTCACAAACCTCGACAGCTGCACATGGGGGACGAAAATAAAGATGAGGGCACAGAAGATCCTGTCAAAATATTGCTCGAGGAGGCCCTTGAAAAACAAAGGAACGTGATGATGGATAACTTTGCCCAGACCCTTCAACGATTTCCCACTGGCAGGGCATCTACATCCAACAACCACTCTGGAGGCACAACCCCTTTTAAGGTAGAAGTAAACTTTAGCATTCCCATATTTGATATTCAAATAGATGCAGATGTCGTAGATAGATGGTTGAATCTATTAGAAGGATATTTCTCGGTTCATGAATTTTTCGATCGGGAGAAGATTATTTTTTCACTGCTCAAAGTCGCACCCCATGTCAAGGACTGGTGGTAAACCTACTATGAGAAAAAGCACGAGGAGGAACCCTCCCTGTTCTCGGTCATACCCACTTGGAATTATTTATGAGACGCCATCAAGGAACAATATTATCTAGTTGGGAGATATGAGGACATGTACATACAATGGACTACGTTGTAGCAACAAAGGGATCAAGATGTGCATGAGCTGACGAATCTATTCCATACCTTGCACATAAAGTTGGGTATCAAATATTCAGAGAAAAATTTGGTGTTGAAGTACCACAGTTGTCTACAAAGATACATTCAGAAGGAAATGGAGTTCCTCGATATCTCCTCACTTGGTACGGCATACCGATATGCTACCAAGATTGAGCATAAATTCAAATAGAAGAAGCGAGTCTTTGGATCTGTGAATCAAAAGCAAGTGAAAGGTGCCCCAAACCGCAGAAAAAAGGACAAATACAAGGCACAGTGGCTCAAGAAAACCTCCCAAAGCTGCAAGAAAATAACAACATTGTGAAGCCAAAGAAGGACACGGGAAAATGGTGTGAGTTCCATAAGAGCTCCACTCACAACACAAGTGAGTGTCGGGGCAAACAGTCACTAGTGGCCAAGATGAGGGCTTCTGAATCAAATGCATGCTTCGACATTGAATCGGAATCTGAGAAGGGGAATGACAGAGGGAAACAGATTATCAATGCGGATCCCAATGCCACCGTTGCCACCACAAAGATCCAAAAGGAAGAACCAGAAGATCCAGAGGAGGAGGAGTGTCTCTTCCACTCCCATATGTGGGTAAAGGGTTCCCCACTATAGTTCATCATTGACAGTGGGAGCCAAAACAACCTCATTTTAGTAGAGGTCGTGAATCAGTTGGGCTTGCTGACAACAACACATTGATAGTTGTACACCATCGGGTGGCTTCACCAAGGACAAGATCTCCACGTCAACCAGCAATGTCGCCTTCCCTACAGCATGAAGCCCTTCATTAATGAGGTATTATGTGACAATGCTCCTCTTGATGTTTGTGATGTATTATTAGGCCAACCATACTTATGGAAGTGACACGTTGTGTATGAGTCTCACCGTTGCGTTGTTATTGTTACCTTGGGAAATAAGTCGTACAGGATATCAGAGGTACCACCTCCTGTCATTATCTCTTTGATTACTGTAAAACATTGCAGTAAGCTCATTTCCAAAACCGGGAAATTTGTTTTCCTGATGATCCTCCCTCGAGGAAAGAAGAATATTGTGGCCACGACCTCTAGACATGGCTCCTCTGCACGACAAAAACGAATGGACAAGGTCGTGGAGGAATACCATGACATCTTCAACTCACTCGTAGGGGTGCCTCTGCATTGTCAGGTCAAGAACCCCATCGATCTGACCCCAGGTGCTCCGCTTCCCAATGGACTGATCTATCGATGCTCTGTTATGGAGAACGATGAAATCAAGTAACATATTTAGGAGCTATTGTAGAAAGGTCACATCCGGCCAAGTCCATCACCCTCTGGGAACCTGATCTGGTTGGTGCAGAATAAATATGGGACTTCAAGACTCTGTATTGACTATCGGGAACTGAACAAGATCACCGTCCGGAATAGGTACTCGATCCCACAGATTGATGACCTTCTGGACCAACTCAAAGGAGAGAAATATTTCAGCAAGATCAACTTGAATTCTGGGTATCACTAGGTACCAATAGGACCGTCTGATATGTGGAAGACTTCCTTCAAAGCCAAGGAGGGCCTTTTCAAATGGTTGGTCATGCCTTTTGGGGTCTTCGAATATTTTTGAGTCTTTCTAATTTCTACCACAGGTTCGTGTTGGGATTCTCTCATATCACTTGGCCCTTGATTCAAGTCACCAAGGGAGGAGTGAAATAAAAATTCTTTTGGTTGGAATCTCAACATAAGGTGTTTTTAAAATTGAAACATCACCTATGTTGTGACCCAGTGCTCACATTACCAGACGTGAAACAACCATTTGAGATCGAGAAAAATGCCTCTGACTATGCTATTGGGGAATTTCTTACTCAACAGGGGAATCTAGTGGCATATCACAGTGTGACACAGTCTGAAAGTATCCCACTTATGAGAAAGAAATGTATTCCATTATGCAGGCTTGTAGACAGTGGAAGCATTACATTTTGGGGAAGGAAATGATCATCCACACAGACCACCGACCCCTACAATTCATACAAACACAAGGGAAGTTGCAGAACGATCACCATCAGAAGTGGTCTACATATCTATAACAGTTCATTTCAAAATCAAGTACAATAAGGGAAGCACTAATAATGTTGTGTATTGCCTCAATCGACCACTGATCGTGATGATAACCATTGTGGGCACGAGACTTCTGATTGGCTGCTTCTCTACAAGAGCAATCCATATTTCAGACACACATACAAGGCACTCTTGGAGGGTAACCAAGTTCCAAATTTTCACCTCCAAGATGCACTACTATGTCACCTGGGACACCTTTGTGTTCCTTCAAGCAAGTGTGCCAAGATGATTTGGGAAGCGCACTATAGTCAGGTCGTTGGGAATTTCGGGGTTGACAAAACAATGGCAGTACTGCAAAATTATTTCTATTGGCCAAACCTTCAAAAGGATGTCGGGAAGTACATCAAATCCTTCATTACATGTACCATTGCCAAACCGACCATCAAGAAGCAAGGTCTCTATACCCCGCTGCCTACCCCTAGTCAACCTTGGGAATCCATATTCATGGATTACATGTTGGGCCTTATTTCTACTAAGAATGGAAACAACTGTGTTTTCATGGTCATTGACAGATTCTCAAAGATGGTCATTATGGCGTCCTGCAAGAAGAATATCATAGCAGAAGACATTGCTAAACTCTTCTTTGAAAAAGTGTGGGTACACTTTGGGATCCCATAGTTTATCATCTCAGATAGGGATAGTAGGTTCCTTAGTACATTTTGGTCTAGCCTTTGGTCAATGTTGGACACCAAGCTCACCAAGTCCACAGCTTTCCATCCCCAAACTAATGGCCAGACAAAGGTCATCAACATAATGATCATACACATTTTACGCATGTACAAATCAAAGAATCCACACACATGGGATGAGAGCCTCCCCTATGTAAAACATATATATAACCAGGCCCTACACAGCCCAACCAACCACAACCCCTTTCAGGTGGGCTTGGGATTCCAGCCACTATCTCCCATTGATGTAGCCATACCATTTGCAGCTACTCAGGCTAATTAGTCTTATGTCTAGTCTGAAGTTTCCAAGGAAAACAACTTCATTGAGAACATTCAACAAATTAACCAATAGGTTCATAACATATTGGACAAAGCTAATGCTAAGTACAAGCAGCGACATGATTAGCATTGGGCGAAACACAACTTCCAGGTGGGTGACAAAGTGTGGCTACATTTGTAGAAGGAGCGCCTCGTTGGACCCCACTACAAGCTTCACCCACTTCAATATGGGCCATACACCATCACCAAGGCCTTAGGGGACAATTACTTTGAGCTCAGTATCCCACCAGTCCTTGTTCTTCACCCAGTGTTCAATGTGGACCACCTTCGGCCTTACTTTCCACCTCTACTCGACACATTCGACATGGTAGAACAACTCACACCAAGAGAGTTAAACCTAGACTGCATGGAACAAGCCACAACTGATCGAATTATGGACACACAAATCAAGAACAACCTCCAGTAGAGGATCCAACTATATTGAGTTGTCAAAGTAGGCCAACTCCTTCACCAGGGCAAGTGGCTCACCAGGGACCAAGTTCAGTAGAAGTTTCCTCATCTCATGGAGGAACTCAACACAATGGGGACCATTGCTTCCTAAGGGGGGAGGAATGATCCATGTGGATATTGGTGGCCACCCACCTATCCCACTTGGACCCCCACCATTGTTTCTTTCAATTTTTTAGTTTCCTTAATTGTAGCACAATTTACTATTTTTGGCATTTTTTCGGGTCCTAAACTTCTGGAGTTGTTTTGAGGCACTAAATGATGTTTTTTTGGCATGGTCCGATCGAAAAATATTTACTTGATATTTTCTACCAAGGATCGTATTCCTCAGATAAATCTTTCTAACGATGTATCATATGTGTCAAACGAAGATAGTATGCCAAAGCTACGACCCCGAGAAGTTGATGTACCAATAGTAGATAGGCCTTCAAGCCTCATTGGAAGATAGAGTTTAGAGGCCTGTAGCCACCACATCTCTTCCCAGAGATAAGTTACCAGCACCATGGCTAGTTTATTTCTATTATTTATGTAAACAAATTTCAGTTCTTTGATATTAATGAAATGAAGTGTTATTTTCATTGCATCTTTGTATTCATGGTTATTTGTGTATTCTGTTGCATTCCTGCATAAATCCAGATCAGTGGTATCAGAGTGGTCTTCTCTTTCTCTATCCTTCTTTTCATTTCTCGAACAAGGTCGAGGTATAAGGAGTTAGGGCTTGATCTGGTTGAACCTTTGCAATATCAGCCTCGCAAACCTTGATGGCCACCCATGGGGGATGAAAAGAAAGATGAGGGTGTAGGAGATCCTATCAAAATATTGCTCAAGGAGGCCCTTGAAAAACAAAGGAACGCTATGATGGAAAAATTCACCCAGATCCTTCAACTATTGCCCACTGGTGGCACATCTACATCCAACAGCCACTCTGGAGACACAACCACTTTTAAGGTACAAATTTGACATTCCCATATTTGATGTTCAAATAGATACAAACACCATAGATAGATGGTTTAATCTATTAGAAGGATATTTCTCGGTACATGACTTTTTCGACCAGGAGAATATTATTTTGTCACTACTAAAAGTCACCCCCCATGTCAAGGACTATTGAGAAACCTACTGTGAGAAAAAGGACGAGAAGGAACCCTCCTGTTTCTCGGTCTTACCCACTTGGAATTATTTCTGAGACCTGATCAATGAACAATATTATCATGTGGTGAGCTATGAGGACAAGTACATACAATGGATTTCGTTGTGGCAGCAAAGGGATCAAGATGTGTATGAGTTGACGAACCTATTCCATACCCTGCACACAAAGTTGGGTATCAGAGATTCGGAGAAACATTTGGTGTTGAAGTATCACAGTTGTCTACACAGACACATTCAGGAGGAAATGGATTTCCTCGACATCTCCTCACTTGGTACGACCAAACAGTCATTGGTGGCCTAGATGAGGGCTTCTAAATTAGATGCATGCTCTGACACTGAATCACAACCGAAGAAGGGGAATGACAGAGGGAAGCAGATTATCAATGCGAAACCCAATGCCATCATTTCCACCATGAATATCAAAAAGGAAGAACCAAAACATCCAGAGGAGGAGGAGTGTCTCTTCCACTCCCAGATGTGGGTAAATGGATCCTCGCTTTAGTTCATCATTGACAGTGGGATCCAAAAGAACCTCATTTCAGCAGAGGTCATGAAGTAGTTGGGCTTGCCAAACACAACACACCCACAGCTGTACACCATCGGGTGGGATCACCAAGGATGGGATCTCTGCGTCAGTCAACAATATCACCTTCCCTACAGCATCAAGCCCTTCATCGATGAGGTATTATGTGGAATTTCTCCTCTTGATGTTTTTGATGTATTATTAAGCCAACCATACTTGTGGAAGAGACATGTTGTGTATGAGTCCTAACGTCATGTTATTATTTTTACCTTGGGAAATAAGTTGTACAGGATACTAGAGGTACCACCGCTTGTCGCTATCTCTTTGGTTACTGCAAAACAATGTTGTAAGCTCATTTCCAAAACTGGGAAATTTGTTTTCCTGATGATCCTCCCTTAGGGAAAGAAGAAGATTGTGACCATGATCTCCATACAAGGCTCTCCTCCACATGAAAAAAATGGATGGACAAGGTCGTGGAGGAGTACTGAAACATTTTTACCTCACCCGTAGAGGTGCCTCTGCACTATCAGGTATCTTGCATTATCTTATGGTACAAAGGAAAAAAAACATGGTTCACACATTCATAACAATTAACCGACATTATCAGTAAGTAAGTCAAGAAAACTCATACATACTAGTGTATATGTACAAGAAATGCATGTGTGTCTAGTACATACAAGTCTCATGCATGTACTAATAATAAAAACTATCATCCTTTAGTAATTTATGTATGCATCCAATCCAATCAGCAAGACTAGTCTTTTATAAAAGACAACAAACCAATCAATTGTTTGAGAAATCCTTTAATTACTATTATTTGGTTCAACAATTTTATTTAGACAACTGTGGTTTAGTTACGTAATTATGAATATTCATATATACACATTTTTGGTTTTTTTTTTAAAGGGAAAACATTAAATTCCACCACAAGACATTAAATTCTCTTTCTCGATCCTTCTTTTCATTTCTCGAACAAGGTCGGGGTATAAGGAGTTAGGGCTTGATCTGGTTGAACCTTTGTAATATCAGCCTTGCAAACCTTGATGGCTGCCCATGGGGGATGAAAAGAAAGATGAGGGTGTAGGAGATCCTATCAAAATATTGCTCAAGGATGCCCTTGAAAAACAAAGGAACGCTATGATGGAAAAATTCACCCAGATCCTTCAACTATTGCCCACTGGTGGTGCATCTACATCCAACAACCACTCTGGAGACACAACCACTTTTAAGGTACAAGTAAACTTTGACATTCCCATATTTGATTTTCAAATAGATGCAGACACCATAGATAGATGGTTTAATCTATTAGAAGGATATTTCTCAGTACATGACTTTTTCGACCAGGAGAATATTATTTTTTCACTACTAAAAGTCGCCCCCCATGTCAAGGACTATTGGGAAACCTACTGTGAGAAAAAGGACGAGAAGGAACCCTCCCATTTCTTGGTCTTACCCACTTGGAATTATTTCTGAGACCTGATCAATGAACAATATTATCACGTGGTGAGCTATGAGGACAAGTACATACAATGGATTTTGTTGTGGCAGCAAAGGGATCAAGATGTGTATGAGTTGACGAACCTATTCCATACCCTGCACACAAAGTTGGGTATCAAAGATTCGGAGAAACATTTGGTGTTGAAGTATCGCAGTTGTCTACATAGACACATTCAGGAGGAAATGGAGTTCCTCTACATCTCCTCACTTGGTACGGACAAACAGTCACTGGTGGCCTAGATGAGGGCTTCTAAATCAGATGCATGTTCTGACACTGAATCACAACCCAAGAAGGGGAATGACAGAGGGAAGCAGATTATCAATGCGAAACCCAATGCCATCATTTCCACCATGAATATCAAAAAGGAAGAACCAAAAGATCCAGAGGAGGAGGACTGTCTCTTCCACTCCCAGATGTGGGTAAATGGATCCCCGCTTCAGTTCATCATTGACAGTGGGATCCAAAAGAACCTCATTTCAGTAGAGGTCGTGAAGTAGTTGGGCTTGCCAAACACAACACACCCACAGTTGTATACCATTGGGTGGGATCACCAAGGATGGGATCTCCGCGTCAGTCAACAATGTCACCTTCCCTACAACATCAAGCCCTTCATCGATGAGGTATTATGTGGCATTTCTCCTCTTGATGTTTTTGATGTATTATTAAGCAAACCATACTTGTGGAAGTGACATGTTGTGTATGAGTCCTAACGTCATGTTATTATTGTTACCTTGGGAAATAAGTTGTACAGGATACTAGAGGTACCACTGCCTGTCGCTATCTCTTTGGTTACTGCAAAACAATGTTGTAAGCTCATTTCCAAAATTGGGAAATTTGTTTTCCTGATGGTCCTCCCTCAGGGAAAGAAGAAGATTGTGACCATGACCTCCATACAAGGCTCTCCTCCACACGACAAAAATGGATGGACAAGGTCGTGGAGGAGTACTGAAACATTTTTACCTCACCCGTAGAGGTGCCTCTGCACTATCAGGTGAAGCACCCCATCGATCTGACCCTAGGTGTGTCGATGCCCAATGGACTGATCTATCGATGCTCTGTTATGGAGAATGATGAAATCAAGCGAAAATTTTAGGAGTTGTTGCAGAAAGGTCACATCTGGCAAAGTCCATCACCCTGTGGGAGCCCGATCGTGTTGGTGTAGAAGAAGGATGGGACTTGGAGACTCTGTATTGACTATCGAGCATTGAACAAGATCACCATTTGGAATAGGTACCTAATCCCACAGATTGATGACCTTCTAGACTAACTCAAAGGGGAGAAATATTTCAGCAAGATGGACTTCAATTCTGGGTATCACCAGGTACCAATCGAACCATCTGATGTGTGGAATACTACCTTCAAAGCCAAGTAGGGCCTTTTCGAATGGTTGGTCATGCCTTTCAGGTTAACGAATGCTCTCACAACCTTCATGAGACTGATGGAAGACATCTTTCTATCATTCACCAACTCATTTGTAGTAGTTTAATTGGATGACATCCTGATCTTTAGCCAGACTTGGGAAATCCGACAGGTCCTCCAAACATTGCAGAAACACAAGTTGTGTGCCAATTTGGAGAAGTGCAATTTTGGCATGACCCAGGATCATTATCTGGGAAACATTATTGATGAGTGTGGGGTGTATGTGGATCCAACCAAGATCCAAGTCATCCATGATTTCCCATCCCTGACCACTCTAACAGATCTTCGCAACTTTCTAGGTCTTTCTAATATCTACCACAGGTTCATGTTGGGATTCTCTCATATCACTTGGCCCTTGAGTCAAGTCACCAAGGGAGGAGCGAAAGAAGAATTATTTTGGTTGGAATCTCAACATAAGGCATTCACAAAATTTTAACATTGCTTTTGTTGTGCCCTAGTGCTCACATTACCATAATTGTAAAAACCATTTGAGATCGAGACAGATGCCTCTGACTATGTTATTGGGGCAGTTCTTACTCAACAGGGGCATCCAATGGCATATCAAAGTGAGACATTGTTCGACACAGTCCGAAAGTATCCCACTTATGAAAAATAAATGTATTCCATTGTGCAAGATTGCCGACAGTGGAAGCATTACATTTTAGCGAAGGAAATGATCATCCACACAAACCATCGAACCCTATAGTTAATACAAACACAAGAGAAGTTGCAGAAAGATCTCCATCAAAAGTGGTCCACATATCTGCAGCAGTTTCATTTGAACATCAAGTACAAGAAGGGAAGCACTAATAATGTTGTTGACTGCCTTAGCCGACCACCGATCGTGGCAATAACCACCATGCTCAACTCTTGTGGGAACGATACTTCTTATTGGAAACTTCTCTACAAGAGAAATCTAGATTTTGGCGACACATACAAGACGCTCTTGGAGGGTAACTGAGTTCCAAATTTTCACCTCCATGATGCACTAATATGTCACCTGGGACACCTTTGTGTTCCTTCAATCAAGTGTACTAAGATGATGTGGGAAGTGCACTATAGTCAGGTCCCTAGGAATTTTGGGGTTGCGAAAACAGTGGTTGTAATGCAAAAGTATTTCTATTGTCCAAACCTTCGATAGGATGTCGAGAAGTACATCAAATCATGCACTGCCTGCATCATTTCCAAACCGACCATCAAGAAGCAAGACCTCTATACTTCGATTCCTACCCCTATTCGACCTTGGGAATCCATCTCCATGGATTACATGTCAAGACTTCCTTCTACTAAGAATGGAAATGACTGTGTTTTTGTGGTCGTTGACAGATTCTTGAAGATGGCCATTATGGCGGCCTGCAAGAAGAATATCACGACAGGATCCACTGCTAAAATCTTCTTTGAACAAGTGTGGGTACACTTTGGGATCCCACAATCTATCATCTCAGATCGGGAGAGAAGGTTCCTCAGTACATTTTGGTCCAGCCTCTGGTCAATGTTGGACACCAAGATCACCAATTCCACAACTTTCCATCCTCAAACTGATGGCCAAATAGAGGTCGTCAACAGAATGATCGTACACATTTTGTGCATGTACAACTCAAATAATCCACACACCTAGGATGAGAGCCTCCCCTATGTACAACATAGCTATAATCAGGCCCTCCACAACTCAACCGACCACAATCCCTTTTAGGTGGGCTTGGGATTCTAGCCACTATGTCCCATTGACGTAGCCATACCATTTGCAGCTACTCGGGTTTATTCGGATTATGTCCAGTCTAAATCTGCCAAGGAGAATAGCTTCATTGAGAGCATTCATCACATTTTCCAACAGGTTCATGATATATTGGACAGAGCCAATGCTAAGTACAAGCAGTGGCATGATCAACATCGGGTGCAACACAACTTCCAGGTGGGCGACAAAGTGTGGCTACATTTGCAGAAGGAGCACCTCACTAGACCCCATCGCAAGCTTCACCCACTCTGATATGGGCCATACACCATCACCAAGGTTGTAGGGGACAATGCCTTTGAGCTCAGTATCCCACCATTCCTTGGTCTGCACCCATTGTTCAATGTGGATCGCCTTCAACCTTACTTTCCACCTCTATTGGACACATCAAACATGGAAAAACAACTCACACCAACAGAGTTAAACCCAGACTGTATGGAACAAGCCACAACTGATAGGATTATGGATACACATATAAAGAACACCTGCTAGTAGAGGATCCAGCTATATCGAGTTGTCAAAGTATGTCAACGCCTTCACCAGGGCATTTGGCTCACTAGGGACCAAGTTCAACAGAAGTTTCCTCATCTCATGGAGGAACTCAACGCAATGGGGACCGTTATTCCAAAGGGGGGAGGAATGATCCAGGTGGATATTAGTGGCCACCTTCCCATTCCACTTGGACCCCCACCATTGTTTCTTTCATTTTTTCAGTGTCCTTAATTGTATACAATTTACTATTTTTGGCAGTTTTTCAGGTCCTGAACTTCCGGAGCCGTTTTGAGGCCCTAAACGATGTTTTTTTGGCATGGTTCGATCAAAAAGTAATTTCTTGATATTTTTTGCCAAGAATTGTAGTAACTAGATAGATCTTTTTAACGATGTATCATATGCGTCAAACGGATATAGTATGGCAAAGTTACGACCCTGGGAAATTGATGTACCAATTTGCCCCGATAGGACCCATATTCTGGCGTTTCATCTCCTAGGGTTAGGTTTTTTGGATGTTTAGGGTTTCCATTGTTTCTCAATAATATATAGGCCTTACAAACTCATTGGAAGATATAGGTCAGAGTCCTGCAGCCGACACATCCCTTCCCAGAGATAAGCTATCAGTGCCCTATCTAGTTTATTTCTATTATGTCTGTAAACAAATTTCAGTTTCTTTGATATTAATGAAATGAAGTGTTATTTCCGCTGCATCTTTGTATTCATGGTTATTTGTGTATTTTGTTGCGTTCCTGTATAAATCCAGATTATACCATATGAAAATGTGAGATATGGGTTCAAAAGTGTACTTCCAACCAGATGAATTGTATGGGCACTCACATTGCCTCCTTACTAGCACGTATTTCCAACAATCCCAGATCCTCTACCGACTGATTCCAAGAACTGTTTATTGTAATCAATATGTCATATTTAATTGGTATCCCTCCAAATTCTCACCATGCCATCCCTAGAAGAAGAGGCGATCAAACCGGGGAACCTTGAGATGACCATTAAATTTCTCACTTCAAGATCATGCAAACCAACAAATTTGATGCCTCTGAATAGATTTCTTACATGGCATTAGATAAGATTGTTGACTGTGAAACCAGAAGATATAATTTTTTCTTCAATTCCTCTAAAGTTAAGGTTAACACATATTTTTCAATGCCAGCAACTAAGTCTTGATTAAGCCAACAAACAAGTGGATGAACCATTTCCCATTCGCCAAGGACTTGTATTAAAAAAGATATCTTCCCTTTGATTATTTCATCGTCTTCTTTTCTAGATGTTTCTATGATGCTCCAAATGAAGAAATAGCCATCAGAACTTGCACTTTCTAAAAGGCCAACTCGATTGCCAAAAAATGCCATATCAGTTACTCTCTGTTGATGGCCTTGAGGAAGGCAATGTTTCTTTGTGTGCCTGTCATATATATAAATTATCCCTCATTGAATGAAGTAACCAATCTATTTATTATTTGCTGAGATTTGACTTCCAACCTTTAAAGATATATCTTGATTTCCGAAGAACGCACTTGGAAAGACTACCAATTCAAAATGGACTTCTAATGGAATCCAATCATTGAAATCATAAACCACATGCTCTCCTGAAAGATAACAACCTTTAGGACTCTTGTTGGCCGACATCATTTCAAAGGTTTCACATTGCATTGGTGGTGATCCGTAAGATCTAAGTGTTAAGTGCATTGTTTTTTAAATACTATGAATGCTCAGCATGTTAATATACTTTCAGCTTCTAAATAAAGACTATAATCTGGAAATGAAGCACTGTACATAATGAAGATAACAGGAAATGAAAACACAAAAACAGAGGATGAAAAACACAGCAGAAGAGAGTCTCAAAACACTGAAATTGTTAACGGAGTTCACCCCCTTCACTGGGCTACGTCTCCTGGTCCCTCTCCAATGGGTACCGATCCAATATTAGTTTCAAAATGGTACATAAATGCTTACAATAACAACAAACTGTGATGAAGTCACTGTACAAATCCCTCAAGACTACGTTTTTCTGGAAAAATACAGAATGGTCTTTCACAACAAGAAAGCCACCAATGAACAGAAAATAGTCGGCTCTAGAAAATGTAGTAGCATAAAGACTTCACAGCTTTAAACTCAGCTTCAACAAACCATGGACAGAAAACTATGCGATAACACGGCTAGACTCTTTCTATCTTCTGGCTGTACTATGCACGGGATTATAATTTGCAGTAAATAGTGTTGTACAAATAGTCGCAAAACTTTACTCTGGACAGAGATGAAAGTCGACTTTAAAAACAGAATAATATCTGGAAACATACAGCTTCAAAACTCTCTGCAAATGGAAAAGGTTTGTTGTTCGAGACTTTAAGACACAATGCTTTTGAAAGCTATCAAACGATCTTCTAATTCAAAGCAATCTTTGATAACAGAGCGTAGTCGTCTTGGATAAACAACATCAAATTTGCACTTTCCCGTTCAAGAACTTCTCTAATGCTCTTCTCCTCCTTGCGCACAGGCTGAATCTTGTTTCTTATAGATGAACAATAAGGAATCCTTGTCCCGCAACAGAATGATACGCTGAGTTATGTGCTAACTAAATGATGCTTTCTGTTTTATCTCCGCTCAACTTCACGTGACTGAAAAATGCGCTGAACTTTCTAACAAAAAGGATGCTTTGAATCGTGGCCAACATTCCATCAAAAGAGGCAGAATCTAATTCATTACACATTTAGTGGGAGTAGGACTCGACTCGACGGTATATCAATTTTAGCAAAAACAACGTAACATAACGGGATCTTCCATTTATGGCTTGCAACCATAACTGCCCGCAAATCAATGTAACATTGTAACAGTCAGAGCAAAAAAATCAAATATTAAATGGAACTCCCCTTAAAGCCTACCAACGAGACTTTATCAGATGTTATATCTCTGTTTGAACAGAATAAACGTTGCTTAACAAAAGACTCCGCCATGTATAACAGTCCCTCTTATCCATATATAACTCTGCTAAGCTGTTAAACTCCACCATAAATGGATAAACTTAGACCAGTCCAGATGTTGCTAAACAGTCCCGCCAAATGAGTTAAAACTCTGCCAAACGAGAAGCTCCGCCATCTAAATATTCCATCCAACTGTCGTACCATTAACCACATTGAAACCTTTTATATAAACCATACACTTCGGTTCATAATATATATATAACATGTATATATGTGTGTCGAAGCTTACACATAGGTTAAGTAATGTGGTAAGCAACATTAATATAAGCTTAGTCTTCGACGAGGTATGGAACATGTTAAAGCTTATAGCATAAAAGATGTCTCC
>ML796084.1:73598-84669 GCA_009831015.1 Picea engelmannii
AAGAGAAGGGGCTCCCTTGTGTAGAGGAAATCCAATTGATAACCCACCTGATAAACTTGTAGAGACCCACAACTCAGTGGCAAGCGGGGAACTTATGTTGTGTCAAAGGAGGAAGGAGATTAACCTTCTTAGATCATCTCAAGTTGGAAACTAGATTAATCAATTCCCCTTATGGTATCATGGCTTGGAACAGGGGTAGTTTTCTATAGGAAGGCACTCTACACTATGGCCTAAGGTTGGGAGGAAATGCATACTCCCTCAAGCAGTTGGTGTTGGATATTTTCCTGATCAGAATAGTATTTAAATTGGTTTGTTTGTTTATGGTAGATGCGGGAGGTATTAACCTCCATGTGTAATCTTTGACTAGAATAGAATATTTCAAAAGAAAGAGAAATGCTAAATAGATGTGTAAGAACCCTAGAAGACAAGTCATCTCAGTATAATAAATAATATTAAAGGATTACCCTCCAGAAAGAGAATTCATCCTAGATAGGTGACAAGAAGGACTATAAATAGAAGGCGCTTGAGCTCATTTGTACATACTCACTTCACTCACTCTTTTAAGTATAGCACAAGTCTGGAGCTGCAGCTGGAAGAACGGAAGGAGAACATTTTGGGGTGTTTCTCAGTCTCTCTCTCTAGTCCTATCTAGCCTAATATATGCCCCCTACATTCTAGTATTTCTTGGTGGAATTCTTGGTGATATTCTTGGTGGTAGCCTAAGAAGTGAAATTGCAACTGTTTCATTTGAGTATTTTCTTTGTCTTTTGTTGTTGTTGTTGTTGGATGGTGTTTTTTGGTTTCATCTCGTGTTATTGCTACAAATAGGGTTTATCTGTTGGTTCTAGTATGGATTTCCATAATCATTTTATCTAGCAAAGGTTAAGGTGCTCGGGGGTGGCTACATGTCTATGGTTGGGTGACAATATTGTGATATTTTCTATGGTTAAACGAGCACATCGAAATATTCTAGCAGGTTATGGGCCCACACTACCTTTAGAATAGTCTAATCGTTGGAAGGTATATCAAGAGTTACTTGTCAATCTCATTAGAGCACCAGTTGCAGCTGCAACTAGGGTTTTTTATTTTGCAATTGTAACAAACCCTAAACCTAAATTATTGGGCACTTTCAGTGAAACATTGGACCTAATTTTTGGGTATTATAGTGCACCCTAGTGTAGCGCACCCTCTAGTGCCCTCAGCCAGCAAAAATGTCAAGTTTGAGTTTTTGGGTCAAAGTCAAAGGTTGACTGGTAAAAGTCAAAGTCAAAGGTTGAATTTTGGTCAAAATTGATTTTGTGGTCAAAGTTGAAATTTCAGGGTTTCTAGATTTTTCTAATCATTGAACCTTTTTTATTTAGTTTCTAACCACTTCTTATCAAGATGGTGTCTAGTTTCAGATTAGAAGAGAAGCTAAACAATGCTACAAATTTCAAAGGTATGCACTTGTATATGTTTTTCATGTTATATAATCTAGAAAAGCATGAGTGTGTTTGTAAGGGTTGTACAAGAGACCTTGTCCAAGCAGTGATATTGGATTCAGTATATTCAAAGGAACAAGCACACCCTTCCTAGCAGTTGAGGCTCCAGGTTCCAGGTTTGTTTGATCAAATTGTTAAGTTTTAATTCGCACATATCAATCCTAATAGTTTCTATAATACAAGTAAACACTATAGTTGTAAAAACAATATTTGAAAGGTTCTATTATTGCTAGGTATACTTGGTTGCATGTAATTACTATTGATACAAATGCTTATTGCACTTGTTTGCAAAATGAACTAACATCTCCTCTAGGAGATATTTCTTGTTTTTTTCCCGGGCAAGTCACCTTGGTAATCCTATGATGACTACCATTCTTGATACCATAGAAATGTTCTTATGAAAATGATATTGTAAATACTTTTTCTCTTGTTGTTCTTCGTCTGGGTAGGTCATAGGAAATAACTCTGATAAGGAGCTAAAGTGATAGTTGCAAACATGGAGCAGATGACTCCATCAAGCAGTGAGGCAGGTGATCTCACCAAGTACCAATTCTAAAGGAAGTGTGTAAAGAAAAAGGATTTTTGGACATAATTCACTCATATGTGTGTGGACCAATGTCAACCTCCTCACTAAGTGGAGAGGTTGGGATTAGGAGGGATCTCACTACTCCCTACAATCCTCAACAAAATGGTGTGGAAGAAAGAAAGAACCAATTCATTGAAGAATCTATTAAGGAAATAATGAATGACCAGAATCTATCCATGTTTCTATGGGGAGAAGAATCTATGATAGTCGTATATGTTCATAATAGAAGTCCTCATCGTATATTGAAGAGCATGACTCCAAAAGAAGCCTTCTCTAGAAAGAATCCAAATGTTGAATACTTAAGGATCTTTGGTTGTCCTGTCTATATTCACATTCCCAAGGACAAAATAAAGAAGTTGGAACCTTCAAGAAAGAAGAGAATATTCATTGGATATAGTGAGTCATCAAAATCTTATAGAATCTATGTTCCAAGTCAACCGAAGGAGATGTGACTTTTGATGAAAATATTGGCTTCAATAAATCTATAGAATATTCCATGGACCCCAATGATGAAGAAGAAAATTAAGATCCCAAGGAGGAAACTACATGTTCTCGAGAACATCTCAATATAGAACCTTCCACCTTTGAATTAGCGGTCAAGAAGAAATAATGGAAGGAAGATATGATGGAAGAATATCAATCCATCATGAAAAACAATATATTGGAAATTGTGCCTAGACCTTAAGGAAATTCTATAGTCACTTCAAAATGGTTTAATAAGATAAAGCATGCAATAGATGGGAGTATCGATAAATACAAGTCAAGATTTGTGGCTAGAGGGTTCTCCCAGTAGGAGAGATAATACTATGATGAGACGTTTTCTCCAGTTGCCAGATACACCTCTATTAGAGCCATCATATCTCTTGCATCATCCATGGGTTGGAGTATACATCAGATGGATGTAAAGACCAATTTTCTCAATGGAGTAATTGAGGAAGAAGTATACATAGAGAAACCTCAAGGTTTTTTGGTACACCTGGGAGAAACCCATGTATGCATATTAAAGACTTCGCCTTGTATGGACTCAAGCAAGCTCCAAGAACTTGGTATGTACAAATTGAAAGTTACTTGATGAGACTTGGATTTTCCAAGAGATATGATGATCCAAACCTTTATTACAAGGTTGTGAATGATGCACATGTGATCCTACTACTATATGTTGATGATTTTCTTTTGGCAGGTGTAGAGCCTCTCATTATTCAGTGTAAGAAGGAGTTATCCTCTGAATTTGATATGAAGGATCTTGGTTTCATGCATTATTATTTGGGACTAGAAGTATGGAAAAAGTGTGGTGAAATCTTCTTAGGGAAAGGGAAGTATGTTGTAAAGATCCTTCATAATTTTGTGATGATGGATTTAAAATCCATGGCAACTCCCATGGTGAAAGATATGAAGAAGAAGAGAGACTCTGATTTTGATCCAATAGACTCATCCCTGTACTGGTAGTTGATTGGATCATTGATGTATTTGGTTAATACCCGGTCAAACATTTGCTTTGATATGAACACGTTGAGCCAGTTCTAGGTGGAACCTAAACATGAGCATTGGATAGTTACAAAGCACTTTTTGAGATATCTTCATGGTATGCTAAATTATAGTTTGAGATATGCCTCAAACAATGATGTATAGCTGCATGGATTTACTGATTCAGATTGGGCAGGGAGTGCAGATGATAAAAATAATACTTCTGGTATATGTTTGAGGTTTGGATCTGTTATGATATCATGGGCTAGCAGGAAACAAAAGTCTATTGCACTCAGCACTGCAGAAGCAGAGTATATTGCATCTTGTGATGCTTGTACGAAATAAATATGGCTTTCTAAGTTTGTTTCTTGACTATTTGATTAGGTGTTGGATTCGGCTGTGATATATTGTTATAACCCCATGTTCCATGACAGGTCGAAGCACATTGACATCAAGTACTATTTTGTTTGTGATAAAGTCCAGAAGGGAGAACTGATTCTCTAGTACATCTCCATCGATGAGAAGACAACTAATATTTTGACAAAGCCTTTGTCCAAGATAAATGTTTCATATGTAAGGGACAAACTGGACTTGTGGAGATACCTCCTTTTGTTGAAAGGGAGGAGATAACTTCCTTGATTGGGATGGAGTGTTGATATATGGCATCATGGATAGTCGGTGTGTTGGTGGACAGACATTCTCCAGGTGGAGAATGGTCTAGGAAGAACAAATTGTTGGTGGACATACATTTTCCTTGTGGAGAATGGTCTAGTTTGACATATTTTTGATGTGCCATGGAAAACTATTCTCTTGGGGCATTGTGCGGACAAGTAGAATGGTCCAGGAAAACTATTATCCTGGGGATTTTCCCAAACAGGTAGAATGGTCCATCTCTCTGAGTTCACAATAGTGACTAGAGTGGGGAGATTAGTACAGGACAAAAAATTCCATGAGTTCAGAGTAGTGGATAAATGGGGGAAAATGGTCTAGGACATTCATTCTTCTAAGATGTATGTCTAGATTAGAAGAATGGTCCTTATATCCCATGGGGATTTCATCATCTGGGAGGACAATAATTCTTCTAGGGAATATGTCCAGGTTAGAATAATGGTCCTTGCATCCCATTGTGGGGATTTCATCATCTGTTGGGACAATCATTCTTCATGTGTCATGAGCAGTGACTAGGATATGAAGAATGGTCCCTATATCACTATGTTGAGTGAGTGACTTATGTGAGAGACACTCTGTTGAGTGAGTGACTTATGTGAGACACTCTATTGAGTGCGTTAAGTCCAAGCACATGACTTATTCAACATCATGCCTGATTACTCAAATGGAGTATGACCTCGAGAGATGATGTAGACGATGATATGATTTGATACCAGGAGATTGTTTTACTCCATGGTGATAGCTTTTGTAGCTATTAGTTTATTTCAGTGGCGACTATGGGTCTCTGGAAAATAGCTATGTACTAATGTGTCACTAGATAGTAGTTGTGCGCTACTAGGAGTGGTTGTGTACCATTAGATAGAAGTTTTGTACTACTATTGATTGACATTGTTGTGATCTATTGGATGGAATTGTAATAATTGTGTACTACTACATGATTTCCATGGAGACTACTAGTAGTGTTGAAGGTGTTTCCTAGGTTGGTGTTCCAACTAGTAGTGTTGGAGGTGATTTTCAGCTAGATGGATAGTGATGATGATGCTTTTGACTTTATCTACGTGATCATGAGGTAGCATGTGTGGATATGATGATGCTACATCTAGAATGGTCTACAAGACTATGTGAGCCTTTCCCATACCATGTGAAATGGATGGATGTGTTTGAGACCATTACAGTTAATACCTCCCTAGCTAGGAGTGAGTGTTGATATTATGGTAGTTGTGGGACGTATTAACCTCCATGTGTAACCTTTGACTAGAATAGAATATTTAGGAAGCAAGAGAAACCCTAAACAAATGTGTAAGAACCCTAGAAGATAAGTCATTACAGTAGAATAAATAATATTAAAGGATTACCCTCCAGAAAGAGAAATCAACCTAGACAGGTGACAAGAAGGACTATAAATAGAAGGCTCTTGAGCTCATTTGTACATACTCACTTCACTCACTCTCTCAAGTATAGCACAAGTCTGGAGTTGCAGCTGGAAGAATTATGGAAGGAGCATCTTTTTGGATGTTTCTTAGTTTCTCTCTCTAGCGCTATCTAGCCTAAGATATGTGCCCTACCTTCTAGTATCTCTTGGTGGAATTCTTGGTGATATTCTTGGTGGTATTCTTGGTGGTAGCCTAAGAAGCGAAACTGCAACTGATGCAGCTGAGTATTGTCTTTGTCTTGTGTTGTTGTTGCAATTGGATGGTGTTTTTTGGTTCCATCTCATGTTATTGTTGTAACTAGGGTTTATCTGTTGGTTCTAGTATGGATTTCTAGAATCATTCTATCTAGAAAAGGTTAAGGTGCTCGGGGGTGGTTACATGCCTATGGTTGGGTGACAATATTGTGATATTGTCAATGGTTAAATGAGCACATTGAAATATTATAACATGATTTATATGGGAATGTGAACACTTGTATTCAAATAAATGAGTCTTTGGATGAATGGATATACTTGACATGGTTCCTTTGTAATCTATTAAAATTATGAAAATAGGTCGATTTGAGCAGTCGGTGTCACGATGAACCATGCAGCCTTTAGAGGAAATTTTGTAGGATATGGACAAAAACATCGTTACCCAGCTATGCAAGTGTCTCAATGTTGGAAATTCCCTGTGCAAAATGGAGGACCTTGAGCCTCAAGGAAGTCTCGATCCTTGTATGGAAATATTGCAAGATATGTAAGAGACTCATTCTAATGAAGTCTGGGAGTTTTGGATGGTATTGGACTAGGTTCTTCGACTCTTGTAGGATTAATGAAACCTTGAAAAATTCCCTGCAACTTTTGAAGTCCCCAAGATGGGTGTTAATGAGTGATGAAAACCTATGTTAAGTTGGGAGAGATTACAACCATTGATTTAGTGAGGTAAGTGAATCTCATCCTCACATTAGAAAGGAATTATCATCAAGAGGATGAATCCTTAAATTGCCCAAGAGATAGAGCAAGTTCTGAAAATGAACGTCTCGAGATGAGGCGAGAACCGTTGATCTATTGGGAGTAACCTTGAAAAGATCTGGACCATCGATATGAGATGCATCAATGTCGAGGTATGGAGGGTCGATGGATTTGAGTGAAGGCTCCCAGTACCAACAGGTATGGTGGTGTTAGTTCACGAGATCCATTAATGGGTAGTAGGTTGGACTTCATTTACGTCGTAGATTTTAGGAGGACCCTTATAGGTAATAAAAGGGTGATGACATCACGAGGGATGTTACATGCCAGCATAGTGACCAACATGTCCTTGGGGTGACATACGTCATATGTTAAGAGGACAAAGGGATTGGAGTGGTTTTTGAAGGCCTCGAAGTCCTTATGTCTTCTAACTCAATGTAGATCGTTAGATCTACGGGTTGTTAGATCCCGATCGTTCGTCGAAGGTCATTGGAGTATGGTCCAGGAGTAGGAACAAAGAAAGTGTCAATGATGATGAGGTTAGGGAATAATTGAGAGTCATTTATCTGTAGATGGGAAATATGGAATCTCATTTTTTTATCCTTGTGGGTCCCGCCTATCCACTGGAGGAGAGGTCAAAGGAAGGGCATTAACCTCTATGCAAGTTCAAGGTGCCAACAATGTTAGGTTTGTTGGAGGTCAAGACTCAAGGAACATCAGATCTGGGTCAGTTTCGATAATATCATCATCGGAACAGGGAAAATCAAGGTGGAAAACATCTCATAGGAGATAGACCTTGATGAAAATGAAACATTTCGTGAATTCAAGATCTTAAGAAGTGGGTTAAAGGAAGGCGCCACATCGACACCATGTGATAGCCACATTCAATGGTATGAGTGGTAGGATTCCACGTGGTAGTAATATGGGTTTTGGGAAGTAAGATCCTGGAAATTTTGAGAGACTATAACTTTTGATTCCAATATCATAATTGGGCATGCTTACAGTGATTGGAAAGCTAAGGAAGAGAAAAATTCATCTGTGTCCCTAATATCATATCCAAGTCAAGTTGAGGAAGATAATTTTTAACATCCCAACAACCTAAGAGAGATTTGTATAGTTTCTGAGATACCTACATAGAAGATATAGCTAACAATGAAGAATACACAACATGTAATGGTGTGAAGAGAAGAGACAAAAAAATGGAGGAAAGAATGAAACAATTTCTATTAACCGTATCCCACACTCAAAGAGTGAATAATTTATAATAGATATAAGCTACATGAGTAACTAATGTACCATAGTAGTGATATGAAAACTCACTGATAGACACTGGAGTGAACTACCACCTAGTCCTAGTTAACTAATCTATGCAATCATCAGTTAATTGAGTCACACGTGTGGAAGTGAGAGAAACACATGCAACTGTTGGTAATAAAACTGAGGTTTCCATGCATGATTGACTTACACTAGTATAACTAAGTGTAAATGACTCTAAACTAAAGAGGAACACCCTCTTTTGTATGGTAATATTCTCTAGAGAGAACATTCAAACGTTCTCAACATTGGACTATCAAACTTAGGAAACTAATTCTAGATCAGTATGTAATATATCCAACACTACTAAGATGTACATGATGAATGGGTATCAAAAACCAAGGCCATGTTAGGTACCCATTACACAATGAATCTAAGAATGAAACACTGAAAAAGTGAGGAAAGAGGGAAATCCCCCCCTCTTCAAAGTACAATGCATCAAAATAATAATAAGCAACAAAAGCAGTTGATAAGCAACTATGTCCTTCACTCCAAGGAGACCTTGCAAATGTGCAAGTTTAAGCTCAGTCAAGATTTTATTGAATATGTAGATGTCTGTATGGATTTGATGAAGTAGATGCACTAGTGAGATTTCCACACATATCCATTTTCTCTTATTGTAAAAAGGAAGATCCAAATGAAGTTTGTATGAAACTTTGTAAATCGTGCGACCGTTTACAGAAAAACACTAAAATTTTGTTGATTTTAAAAATATCATAACTTCACTTCCTGAACTCCATTTCGAACGATTTATTTTTTGAAATCATATATTTTCCGAGAGGAATTCAAATATCCAATTTGTTTCTGCAAATTCTGCTAAGAAAATGTTGGAATTGAATCTAATGTGCGTGCCCCCCTTTTTGGCTCCTGAGATGCATGCATGGAACATGCATGTGGCTCCTGAGATGCATGTATGGTGCATGAAAAAGTGTATGCATGTGATGCTTGAGATGCATGCTTGATATATTTTGTATTTGATTCAAAAAACAGATGTGAAATGGAGTGGACATCATCTCCAATGAACGAAACGCAAAATTGTGCAGATACCTGTGTAAAAGGCTCTTCAAAATGAGAGGCTTGATCTTCTGGTGTATTTTATGATGGCTCTATCATGTCAACCTTTTGCATGCAATCTTCCTTATTCTCAAATAAAATGTCCAATCTAGTCCATAATTTGTCTGGAGTTGAGTCTTGTGATTCATCATCTACTTGATGATAAATTTGAGAAATAGACAAGTAGATACATCCTATGGCCATATATTGTCTATTGAGAAAGTCATTTTTCTCATCAAAAAAATCAGGCTCTACTTTCATTGCCATGATTATTTGGTATAAGCTTCTATTTCAAAGAACAATTAGAATATTTGGCTTCCAATCCAAATAGTTATGAAGCATAAGAAGTATATCCGGAGAATAATCCATCATTTATGTTGCTTTGTTCCATCTTTGATACCTAAAAAAGAGTGTTGGTGACAATCCTTGCTAGTGGCTTGTGGGCTCTCATACCATGTAGAGTTTTTGAGATACTTTCATAGAAGATATAGCTAACAATGAAGAATACACAACACGCAATGGTGTGAAGATAAGAGACAAAAAATGGAGGAAAGAATGAAATAATTTCTATTAACCATATTCCACACTCAAAGAGTGACTAATTTACAATATATATAGGCTACATGAGTCACTAATGTGCCATAGTAAGGATCTAGAGAGATATAAACACTCATTGATAGACACTGGAGTGAAATTCCACCAAGTCCTAGTTAATTGATCCATGTAATCATCAGTTAATTGAGTCGGGCGTGTGGAAGTGAGAAAAACACATGCAATTGTTGGTAATAAAACCGATATTTCCATGCATGAGTGAATTCCACTAGTATAACTAAGTGTAAATGATATTGAACTGAAGAGGAACTTCCTATTTTGTAGGGGAATGTTCTCTAGAGATAATATTCAAGTGTTCTCAACATTGGACTATCAAACTTACGAAAATAATTCTAGGTGAGTGTAACATCTCCAACAAGAGTTAGGGGATTGTTATCACACATCTTGTAGCAAGGATAAAAGGATTGAGGTTTGAAGGTAAAACTGGCATAACAGGAACCAATCCCACCCAATGTCACCACAATGGGATGGTTCTTTCTCTTTAGGGTGGTAAGGCCCAGGGAGATGTCCTCGGTGACCTGGGGTTTTGAGAAGGAAAAGTTTTACAGGACAAAGTAGTTATTCCCCCCTCACAAGTCACCACCGAGTAGATAGTCTGGCCAAAGGCCAACAATAAATTAAAACCCCCAAAGAGATACACCTGCCTGAGACAAAGAAACAATAAACTGATATATGCAAGCTTTGATCAATGGGTTAGTACTTCATGTGAATTAATGACTATCTGATACATTTATAAGCAATTTCATAATAAATGTTGACAAAGTCAATGTTTATAAATAGAAATGAAAATTATGTCACTTCTTCAATAAATGCTGAAACAATATGGCATTCAATGCAATAAATCAACACTTCATTTAATTATGCCTTAAAATAACCATACAATTGCTCATAAATGGAACGATTAGCTGCACAAAGTTGTTAATATCAAGATATGACAACAACACTTAGTTAATAGGGTTAGTTTATAAGCTAGGGTTAGTGTAGTTAGGGCTTCATTCAATGTATTGAGAGTAGTTTTGATCAGGTTCACTTCAATGCAAGAGGTCTTTAGATCAATGCCTTAGGGTTAATGGATTCAAATAGTAAAGGACGCAAGAGATGAAGGAGGCAAAGGTAAAAATGGCTAAGGACTAGAGGGAGAAGCTTTGAGGTGTTGCTAAGGAAAGGCCTCAAAGTCAAAACCCTAGGGGAGAGAGGCTCACCTTGGTGTAGGAGAACTAGGCCTTGGTGCTCTCTCCTCCTTCCTTAACTCAATGGAAATCACGGCTAGCTGAAGATGAAGCATAAAACCAAGACAAGAAGGTTTGATGAAGCAAAGTGTTGCTACAGCAAGGCTCTACCAACAAACCCTAGAAACATTGGCCCAAAGTGTAGAAAACCAAGGCTTTAGGGTGTCTCCCTCTTCTTAGCTTATAAAAGGTATGACTAGAAAAAAATGAAGAGAGAATGAGAGTGTAGCAATGGCTAGGCTCTCTCCTTCTTCAATCAATGGCTGAAAATTCTCTCAAT
>ML796084.1:107589-119972 GCA_009831015.1 Picea engelmannii
ACTTAGGTACCCCGGGTGCCAAAATACCGAAATGTCGAAGTCTAAGAGGACCATTCTCTCTCGTACATGGTTTTTAAGACTTACGCCATAAAATCCTCCAGCAGATCCTTGGATAAACTTTCAAAAGGGTGTCCCTATGGGGAGATCTATCCAGAGAATTACTTGAGACAAATAAGGGAATAAATTTCCCGAGAACAGACTTAAAAACTGAATCTGTTCAAAATATATGTGTATATATATATATATATATTTACATAAGCCATAGGTGGTATTTCCAATATAAGCATGCAGCCAAAATATATGAATATATATATATATATAAACCATAGGTTGTCTTTCCAATATAAGCATATAGCCACCATTTCTAATCAAAACACCAAACAGACAGTCTTATACTGAAACCATTCATAATTGCACAAACAATGAACATACATGTCAGAATAATTAATTTCAAGATACGAGATATAACACTTATCAGAAAAACATCAGGTTTGATGCAACTGCTGAGAGGGGTGCTCGTTTCCACCCAACCGTAGGCTCAGTGATTCCGAATGGATTTACCACTAGCCACCCCCGAGCTTAGACCACGATGTTGTGAGACTGAGACTATGTTCGTCAGAAGTCGAGAACGAAGGTTACTCTCCTCTTCTCTTCTTATCAATCACTCTGTATATTTTTCCAGAGTCCTCCTGATTTCTCCCCTCTTGCAATCTCTGTCGCGACTGCCCCCTTCCACACCTCTTTCCTGCCTTTCTTTTCCGATGAGGTTGTGTGTGGCACGAACTTCCCTGCGGTGGTTAGGTCTGAGGCTTCCACGGATGGGTGTTTCACCCCCATCCCTCATTAACTCATGAGGAGCCTCTTCACCTACCAACCTGGCGAGAAATTCATTTTGGGGCCAGCGAGCCGCTCTTGGTCTTTGGGCTAGTGAATACCAAATACGGTATTGGTTTCGGTGGAAGTTAACGCCACCATTCCAGGTGCCTTCCACCACCTTTCATCAGCCACCGTGGTCTCTTTTCAGCACATCCTCCTCCCAGCAGTCCTGCAACATATATTCATAACATTATTTACATTCTTCGACCTTTTATACTAAGGTCCATTCAAAATCACACGTTCACATCTTTGAGTCTGCCATGGTTCTTGGCCAGTATAGTTATTTTTACAGATTGGGGGAAACAGGGTGTTACAATTCCCTCCCCCTTAAAGGAACATTGTCCTCGATGTTCTATCTATCAATATGGCATGGATATGCAGAGGTAAACAAAATCGGATATGCTTGTTTCATGGCATCCTCCATTTCCCATGTAGCCTCATCTGGGCCAAAATGTCTCCACTGCACCTTGACCTGTGCAATGGTTCGGTTCCGGAGCGGGGTTTCCTTTCTATCCAGTATGCATTGAGGTTCTGGTAGGAATTCTCCCTCCGGTTCCAACTGGATCACAGACCAGTCAATTATATGATTAGAATCATGTACATATTTCTTCAATAATGAAACATGGAAAACATTATGTGCTTTTACTGTGGGAGGAAGCGCTAGCCTATAGGCTACAGGTCCCACTCTATCTAGAACCTCAAAGGGTCCACAATACCAAGGTGCCAACTTGGCACAAGTTCCCATTTGTAGGGAACTCTTCCTGGGCCTAAATCTGAGATATACATGGTCTCCCATCTTGAACTCTCTTGGAGTTCTCTTTTGGTTGGCGTAACTTTTCTTCCAGTTCTGAGCGACCTTTAGGTTTTGTTTTATCGAAGTCACTTGTTGTTCCATTTCTTTCAACATGTCGGGTCCAAAAGAAATTTTGTTTACGGGATTACTCCAATTGACAGGAGTGTTGCACGGCCTACCATAGAGGAGTTTGAAGGGACTCATCTTTAAGGATTCTTGGTAGCCGTTGTTGTAGGCAAATTCCACCAGTCCCAGGTAGTCTTCCCACTTCTTGGGTTGATGCATTACATGCATTCTTAGCATGTCTTCTAGCACTTAGTTCACTCTTTCCATCTATCCATCGATTTGGGGGTGATAAGCGGTGCTAAACAACAACTTGGTCTCTAAACCCGCCATCAGTGATTTCCAAAATTTGGAAGTAAATTTTGTGTCTCTGTCAGACACAATCTTTTTCGGCATACCATGCAGTTTAAATATCTCCTTCATGAATATGTTGGCGATGTCTATTGCCTTACAAGTTGACTTGACGGGGATAAAATGAGCGGACTTGCTCAATTTATCCACCACTACCATGATGGCGTCATTTTGTTTGGTCGAGGTTCGTAATCCGGTGATGAAATCCATGGAGATGGTTTCCCATTTCCATTACGGGATTGGTAGAGGTTGTAATAACCCTGTTGGGTGTCAATGTTATGCTTTTACCTGTTGGCATTCTATGCATTTGGCTAGGTACTTGGCTATGTATTTCTTCAACCCATGCCAGTAGAATTGTTTCCTAGTGGTTGTGATCATTTTCTGGTATCCTAGATGACCAGAATAGGGACTTTTATGTAGTTCATCCAGTATGAACCTCTTCAAGTCGTCACAATATGGGATATACAATCTGCTTCAGTAAGTGATCAGACCTCCTTCCATCATCTGGTAGCCTCCATACTTTATCACTGTGGGTTCTTGCTGTAGGTACGAGGTCAAGATCTGGAAGAATGTGTCTGTCTATTGTGCATTTCTGACTCTTTCCTTGACATTTGTCTCATAGGTGCTCACCGCGGCCAGGTGAATTGTTTTCATGCTTCTGCTAAGGCCATCAGCCACCCTATTTTCCTTTCCCTTAATATGTTTGATTTCAAAATCAAACTCACTGAGGAGGGCCATCCACCTAGCTTGTCTGGCATTGAGCTTTGGTTGGTCAAATAGATATCACAATCCATAGTGGTCTGTCATAAGTACAAATTTCCTTCCTAGGAGGTAATCCCTCCACATTTTTAAGGTGTGCACTATAGCGGCCAGCTCCAGATCATGAGTCACATAGTTGACTTCGTGCTCGTTCAATTTTTGGGACTCATAGCAGACCACACTTCCTCCCTACATAAGGACTCCTCTGAGATTCCATATGGTGGGAAGACCTCAAATAAATCAAGGGATTAAAGGAAATTAAACTGACTTGGAAGAAGTTTGATAAATACTTATGGAAAGCATAACTATCGTAGAAGTACTATGATGATAAAATAAAGTAATTTCATTAACTCAAGTTGGGACAACTTACCATGGATGCATATTCCAAAAGGTTTATGGAGTTCTTAAGGTATGTCCCTTACCTCAAGGATGAGAAAGAGAGAGTGCAACATTTTCTCAGTGGGTTGCCAAAATCCTACTAGGAACGAATTGAATTCGATAAACCCAATAAATTGGAGGACACTATTTGTAAGACTAAGTGTTGTTACAATAAATCTAAGCATAATCAAGCACTTTCAAAGGATTGGAAGAGGAAATACAAGAGTGAATTCCAGAAGAAAATTTTCAAGTCTTTCTGACATAATAATTCCAAGAAATGTGCATAGATAGGTCAGCCAAGTAGGAGTGTGCATCAACAAAATTTTACATCTCAAAGTGGAAATAAACTAGTAGAGAAAGCAAGAAAAAGGATGAAGTAGCCTAAGAAAGGACCTTTGCAATGCTGAGGATGTGGAGAACCACACCTATTGAGGGATTGTCCCCATACACAACAATACAATAGAAGGGTGTATAATGTGTAGGAAGCAACTACAGTCAATGATGTATCCCGAAGCATGTTGATAATTTATGTAGGTGTAGAGAATCGACAAGCAGACCACCAAGCCTCTATGGTGGAATTGGAAGGTATTATTTACAATCAATTTATCTCTATTTGAATTGATCAAGGTTCTAACCTCAATTATGTTTCACCTTGAGTTGTTGAGGCATATTCATTGCAGAGAAATAAACATACAAGAGTGTGGTTGGTTCAATTGGCCACTGGAACAAAGCGTAAAGTGGATGAGTTGGTTGAAGCATGTCCAATTAAAATGGATGGACTGCAAACTCAGGTAGCCCTAAAAATCCTAACCCTAGGCTGATACGATGTACTGTTGGGAATGGATTGACTAGATGCCCATAAGGAAAAGTTAAATTGTTATAAAAAGGTTTTGGAATGCATAGATGAGGAAGGAAATGCAAGGATTTTGCAAGGCATTTGGAAGTCGGTCTCAATAAAGAAAATAATGACATTCCAACACAAAAGGTTTAGAAGAAAAGGATATCTCTTGTATGTTATACAAGTGATTAACTCAATAGAAAGAAAAGAGATGAAGGTTGAAGATCATCCGATGTTGTGGTAATTCAGAGATGTGTTCCCGAAGGAAGTACCTAGATTAACTTTGAAAAAGGATCTTGATTTTTCAATAGATCTTATGCCTAGAGAAGTATCAGCATCAAAAGTGCCTTATAGAATGAGCATACCATAGTTGGTGGAGTCAAATTACAACTAATGGAAATGTTGGATAAAGGCTACATCGAAACGAGTGTATCGACATGGGGAGCACCAAACTTGCTTGTAAAGAACAAAGATGGCAAGTTGATATTGTGCATCGACTATATACAGTTGAACGAGATGACCATCAAGAACAAATACCCTTTTCCTAGGATAGATTATCTCTTCGATCAGCTCAAAAGAGCTACAGTCTTCTCAAAGATTAATTTAAGTTCGGGATATCACCAAGTTAGAATTAAGGAAGAGGATATGCACAAGAAGACCTTTAGAACAAGGTATGGGCACTGTGAGTTTGTAGTGGTTCCATTTGGACTCACCAATGCACTAACTACGTTCATGTGTTTAATGAATAGTGTGTTCAACAAATACTTGGGAAAATTTGTCTCAGCTTTTGTGGATCACATATTGGTGTATTCCAAGAACCTAAAGGAGCATGAAGAACATCTCAAAATGGTGTTATAGGTGTTAATATAACACTAACTGTACGCTAATTTCAGCAAGTGTGATTTCTTCCAAAAATAAATTCGGTATTTAAGCCACGTAATTTCAGCAGAAGAAGTGGCAGTGGATCCTGAAAAGATGAAGGACATCATGGATTGGCCTGCCCCTAGAAATGTGATAGAAGTAAGATCCTTCATGGGATTGGATGGGTATTACAGGAGGTTCATAAAGGGATTTTCCAATATCAGTAATCCTATTACTTCATTGCAAAGGAACGCGAAGAAGTTTATTTGGTCACCAAAGTGTAAAGAAAGCTTCCAATAGTTCAAACATCTATTCACTAATGCCCATGTTCTAAACATTGCAGACCTAGAGAAGGATTTCTTGGTTTGTACAAATGATTGCAAAGAAGGACTAGGAGGAGTCCTCATGCAAGACAAGCAGGTGATTTGTTATGATCATGGAATCTGAATGAGCATGAGAAGAAATATGTTACCCATGAACTGGAATTGGAAGCAATAGTGCAAGTGTTAAAGATGTGGAGGAATAACTTGACCGAGAGGAGATTTATCCTAATGATATACCATTGTGGTATAAAGTACCTATTCAACCAGCCAAGTTTGAATGCTAGATAGGCCAAATGGATGGCACTGATCGACGAGTTTGATTTTGAAATTAAACACATAAAAGTAAAGGAAAATATAGTAGATGATGCGTTGATTCGGAGTGTGCAGACTATGCACTTAGCGACATCAAGTGTGCGAGAGTCTGATATCAAACAGAGGATTGAAACCCTCTTGTAGGAAGATGAGTTTTTCGCTCAAGTGAAAGAGGGGTTACAACAAGAACCCACGAAGAGAAAATATGAGGGATATCAGATTTTTGTTGATGAGTTGTTGTATAACAACAAGTTGTATGTGCCTAATTCAACAGATTTGAGAAATATAGTTATGGACAAGTTCTATAGAAGACCATATGTAGGACAACCTGGTTACTAGAATATGGTGACAACGATAAAGCAGGTATATTATTGGCCCAATATGAAGTAGGACATTTCCCAATACATTGCTAAATTCCTAGAGTTCCAATAGGTAAAAGTTGAGCACAAACAGCTTGTTGGTCTATTGCAGCCTTTTCCTATTCCTGAGTGGAAATGGGAAGTGATTTCCATGGATTTAATTACAGGTTTACCAAGGAAAACCAAACAACATGGCATGATCATGGTCATAGTGGATAAGTTGAGAAAGGCATCTAATTTCATCCCCATCAAATCTACCTTCAAAGCCATAGATGTTACTAATGTTTGTGTAAGGGAAATTTTCAGATTGCATGGGTTGCCTAAGACCATCATGTCACACAGAGATACCAAATTTACTTCGAATTTTTGGAAAGGATTATTTGCAGGCTTGGGAACACAGTTGGTGTTCAGTATAGTATACAATCCTCAAACAGATGGTCATATTGAAAGAGTAAATTGAGTGCTAGAGAACATATTTAGGATGCATGTTATGCATGTGCCTAAGTAGTGGGAGGAATATCTACCCCTGGTAGAGTTTGCATACAACAATGGTTACCAAGAATCATTGAAAATGAGCCTGTTTGAGGTTATGTATGGTAGAAAGAGTAGAGTTCCAATTAGTTGGGACAGTGCAGTGGACAAAGTCACACTTGCACCAGAATTTCTCAAGGATATGGAGAGGGCAATGGTTAAGATAAGGAAGAATCTGAAAGTAGCTCAAGATAGAAAAAAGCACTATGTAGACAGCAAGAGAACTCATAGAGAGTCAAAAGTAGGAGACCATGTGTATCTCCAAGTGAAAACTAATAGGAGTTCCCTGAGAATGGGAATATGCACCAAGTTAGCACCTCGCTATTCTGGACCATTTGAACTCCTAGAAAGAGTAGGACATGTAGCATACCAACTTGCATTACCACCTACTGTAAAATCTCATAATGTATTTTGTGTGTCTTTGTTAAAGAAATGTGTACATGATTCTAATCATGTAATTGATTGGACTGTGATACAGGTGGAACCAGAAGGAGAATTCTAGCCCGAACCTCAATGCATCATATACAAGAGAGAAACAATGCTCCAGAACTGAGCCATTGTGCAGGTCAAGGTGCAATCGAATAACTTTGGACTAGATGAATCTACTTGGGAGTTGAAAGATGCAATGAGAATGGTATACTCATTTATTTATTTTGTACAATTGTACATGCATGGTGTTTTAAACATCGAGGACAATGTTTCTTTTAAGGGGGAGGGGAATGTAACACCATGTTTTCCCCCAAGAATGTAATTATGCTAAGACTTCATAGAAGTATGTTTATGAAGCATGTAATTATGTTTGATTTAATGAAAACACCAATACAGATGACTGAGAGGGAACAAAATTGAAAGTATTGGTTGTGATACACAAGTGGGAATCAATGAAGTAGGATTGGTTGGGTGACTGGGTCAGGTGGAGATGAGTTGTTTTGTGAGGGAAACATGAAGCTTGTTTAACAAGATTATTTATGCTTGCAAAGGATAGGAAAGCACCTACCAGCTTATTGGATCGGTATGGAGCCACGTGACTAGTATAAGAACTAACATAGGTGGTTGGAACAATTATGGTTGTTGACACTAGGTCTTTCATAGGATCAAAGGGGCAATTAAATGAATGACAGTAGGATACCATGGATTTTCCCCTTTAAAGTGGGAACCAAAGACTATAGGTTTCATCTACAGGGAAGAAACGAAAAAAAAAGAGGAGCATACACAACAGAATGGAGAAAAAACAAAAAACAAGTAGAGACAGCGCAAGAGAAAGATCGAGGAAATATGAGTCAAGCAAGAAGTAGTGAGCAACAGACTCACTGATAAAAAGCATCGAGAACATAGGTATTCATGAGCATAGCTCGACAGAGTGAGATTGATCACCTTGAACAAAGAAGACTTGTATCCCGAACTGGAGCATTGAAGGGATATAAACAGACACTGATAAGAGGAGGTCGCCAAGGGATTGTTTAGCATAGAAGGGGTTGCCTTGTGCAGAGGAAATCAAGTTGATAAATCACCTGATAAACCTATAAATACCAAGAGCTCAGTGGGAAGGGGGAAACTTTTGATGTGTCATAGGAGGAAGGAGAGTAACCTTCCTGGATCATATCAAGTTGCAAACCAGCTAAATTGATTTCCCTTGTGGTATTATGGCTTGGCACGGGGGTGGTGTACTGTAGGAAGGCACTCTACAATATGGCCTAAGGTTGGGAGGAAAGGCGTACTCCCTCAGTCAGTTGGTGTTGGCTATTTTCCTGATCATATAAGTATTTAAATTGGTTTGTTTACTATGTCTAAATGTTGCAATATATATATGTTTTCTGATTTATATGGGAATGTGAATGCTTGTATTCAAATAAATGAGTCTTTGGATGAATTGATATACTTGACATGGTTCTTTTTTAATATGTTAAAATTATGAAAATAGATCGATTTGAGCAGTTAGTTTCCCTGTGAACCACGTAGCATTTATAGGAAAGTTTGCAAGATGTGGACAAAAATATCGTTACCGAGCAATGTGAGTGTCCCGATGTCGGAAAGTCCCTGTGAGAAATGGAGGACCTTGAGCCTTAAGGAAGTCTCAATCCTTGTATGGAAATCTTGCAAGATATGCAAGAGACTCGTTCTGATGAAGTCTAGTAGCTTTGGATGGTCTTGGACTGGGTTCTTCGACTCCTATATGCCTAATGAATGTTAGAATATAATGGATGTGCTCATTTTACCATCGACAATATCACTATTGTCACTCAACCATAGGTCGAAGCCACCCTTCGAGCACCTTAACCTTGACAGAGAATCACTCCAGAAGAAAACCCTAGGCTAGATAGCCAAACAAAGGGTAGCACACCTTTCCCTAAGGATAGCGCACCAAAGAAGAGATGATCAGATAGTCTAAACCATAACCAAGAGATGGTCCAAGCCAAAAACAAAATATGCTAGTTGTAGCAGCTGCAATGACAACTCTCCTCCAAACTTGCACACAAACTGGGCAACTGCAGTGCGCACAAGTGTTGCTCTGTAATTCTGAGAATGCCTGCCAAAATGAAGACTGGCCTCCTGTATTTATACTAATTATGGCTAACTACCTGGGCCAACTTCTCATTCTGGGTGTCTATTTACTTAGTATATAATATTTCTTATGGCCGATTTCTTCTCTTGTAGGCTAATAACCTAATACCGATTATCCTCTTGAGCCGACTTGTCTTATAGGGTTATTAGTCAACTCATTAGGGTTTCTTCTTGCTTCCCAGAATATTCTATTATTGTCAGGTTTACACATGGAGGTAAATACCTCCCGCAACTACCATAATATTAACATTCCCTCCTAGCTAGGGAGGTATTACAGGTAATGTTCTTTAGCACAAACATACCATTTACCCGGTAGCATCAACATAGTTGTATATACTATCTCATGACTAGATCATGAGCACCATCATCACCATCAGTGTCATCAGTTGCATAATCTCTCGAAACCATACTCCATATAGGTAATTAGACATGATGTTGGATAAGTCACTCACACCACAGAGTGACACAAGATCCATTCTTCTAATCTGGACATATGTCCTAGAAGAATAAATGTCCTAAACCATTTTTTGTCTGGGAAATCTCTGTCCATTGTTCATCCATCTAGCTGATAATCATTTTCAACGCTACTGGTAGTCTTCAAGGAAATCGGAACAATATCATTCAATATAACAAAATTGTGTCTATCCATAGTAGCACACAACTACAATCCAGTGGTACACTACCACACCAAGTTGCACACAAGTACTTGATCAGTGATGTATAGTCACAAACAGTGGAACACATCCACCACAATAGTATACATCTATTGTCTAGAGACATACAGTCTTCATAACAATCATCTGATATCAACCTGCACAAAAACAATGTTATGATATAAACTAAATCATCTGGGCCATTCTTCCACTCACATCTATGAGATCTTGGAAGAGCATCTGCCCTCAGAAGGTAAAACATCAATGATGAGCTATCTGGACTATTCTTCTCAAGAAAGGAAGAATAATTGCCCTGATTTCTGAGCCTGGACCATTCCCCACCCCGGGCCATTCCTCCGACACTAGAAAAAGTGTAACCTGGAGAGAATGAGTCTGCCCTAAAGAATGTATGTCCCTAATTGTTGAACCTAGACCATTCCCCACCCTGGGCCATTCCTCCGACACTATACAAAGTGAAACCTAGAGAGAATGAATATGCCCTAAGGAATGACTGTCCATACAATTTCCTAAGGAAATGATTGTCCTGCACCAACCTCCAAAACAAACCGTTCCCCAAGTTAACCACAATGGGAAATCGGTGTCCTACGAGGCGGGCCAGTCTTCTTGAGTAACCCTCAAGAAGAGAGACTGCCCTAAACCATTCCCCATGTTAACCACAATGGGAAATCATTGTTTATGGTACATCAACAATCCATCGAACCATTTTCATTACGAAATTGACCATTCGATCTGGACCATTTTCCAAACTAGAAAATGCTTGTTCATCAGAAATCTCAAACCACTTTCCGAACTGGAAAGGAACTGCTCATCCTGGACCATTTTTCGAACTGAAAAATGACTGTCCATAAATCAATAACACAACAGTTCTCCCTCCCAACCTGGGATTCATCTCTTCCTTTTTCAATAAGGAAGTTGTCTCCACGAGCTCCAGCTTGAGTATGCAAACTCTTTCATCTTGGACAGAAGCTTTACCAAATGTACGCTTATCTGCTCATCTGTGGAGATATATATATATATATTGGAGAACCACTTCTGTTTTCTGGACTTCATCATGGAGAATGTAATGCTTGATCTCAAAGTACTTTGGTCTTTCTGGAACACTAGTTTTCTCTGAAGGCTTCATATAGCTCTGATCAATATAGCATGTCATTATTGGATTCATATTTTGTTCCCTATTAGCTCATAACATCGTGGAAAATATCAAACTAGAACATATCCATGTGGCACTTCTTCTGTCATCATGAGATATTTGTCATGGACTGGCAATCCATCATCCTGATCTTCTGAGTAATCATTTTGATATAATATCTTTATTATAGAAAGTCTTCACCATGCTTCTGTTGTGCATTGGAGGTTCTCCACCAAATTGTATTCTTCCATCTTCATACAAGGGTCTCTTTCTGGTATACCTCAAAGCTTTGAGTTTTCTCTTCATGCGCTATTTTTTCAATTTCTCTAGAGAACAGTCTTTGCATTCATCTGATGTAGAACTCCAACCCATGGATATTGCGGATGATATAATGACTCATGTAGAGGTATGCCCGGTTTACTGGAACAAGTAATCATCATAGTCTTCTCCCTCCATCTGGGAGAACCTCTAGTTTTGGATCTTGCAATGCTTTTATTCATATACATTGTTCTTCATCACAACTTTCAGTTCCTTTGTTTGATTACTTTTAGTGAGTTCATATCAAGCTGGTAATCTTGTGATTCTCGATACAATGACTAGTTTTTATGGCTTCTCTTTCTTTCTTGGAATCTTCATGTTCTTCCTCATGTTTTTATTTAGCTCTTGGGTCCATGGAGTTTCTTATAGATTCCATGCCCTAAATATTCTACTTCTTCCTTTCATCATAGGATCACAGATGTGGATGGACAACCAGGGATACTTTAAGGCTTCTTTTCAAAGAAGACTTCTTCTAAGGTCGAATTGAACACATATTGTTTCTCATCGATACTACTACATCATCTTCAATGGATCATAGGATTAGCTCTTTCCTGATTCTTGCTTCATGTATGAGTGCATGTTTTTCTTTTTGAAAATATATAATTGGCTCCCTCCATCTAATAGAGACCATGCTTTCGTATGCATCCTTATTGTCTTTTGCAAAGTGTCATAAGTCTTTCTCCAATTTCCTCTTCATTGTTGACTTCTTTCTATCTTTGCTTCTTATAAGTTTCTTCAGGATTGATTCTGATTTCGTCTTATCTTGTAATAGCTTCCACATGATTTGTTTGATGTACTTCATCCTTTCATTTGTATTGTCTGACTTGTAGTCGTAATGATGGCAATCCTTATCGTGTTGTTCTTCCATATGTATAGTTCTTCTTGGAACATATTATCTTCTAAGAGATAGATATACAAGATATGTACAGAGACTATGCAAACAAGATATGTACAAGAACTAAGAAGAGTATTGTTACCTTGTATTTAGAAGAAGAAGTTTGTTTTATCTTGCTTGGTCTTCTTTGTAGGTTCCTTTTTCTTCAGCAACTGATGCTTCCTGTGTCCCCTTCCTTTGCTTTAGCTCGGGACAATGATTCTTGTAGTGACCATACTTTCGACAGTTGAAGCATTGTATTTCTGACATGTATTTCTCTTGATTTGGCTTCTTCCTTGAGCTTATCTTCCTCTTGTTCCTGAAATTATTGAATCTTGTTGTGAAGGCTTGATCATCGTGTTTCTTTTGGGGTTTTTCTTTT
>ML796084.1:153917-177518 GCA_009831015.1 Picea engelmannii
CCCCCCCCCCCCCCCAACCACCTTCTCTCTCTCACACATCTGCATGCACACACAAGGGAGAGAAGCACAAAAGGGAATATCATATGGACATGGAAATGCTCATCAGAGAAGATAAATCCAACGTTCAGCAATACTCGGGGCAACACAAACTTTGCAAAAAAAGGCAAATACTAGACGAATTCAGGACACATTGTCACAAGTTTGGTTGTGAAATAGGCAGATGGAAAAGACCAACATGAAATGGAATGAAATGAGTGCAAACTCTGCCATGTTCATGATTTAAGTGTCATTTATTTTCTGCTGTATTTTTTGCTTTGTTGGATTAAGGTTTATTGGAGATTTGACTGTAGATCCATTATCTTATGATCTCAACAGTGAAGGCCTTTGTTATTCATCCTTTTGTTTTGATCCATTGTCAATGACTCCATGTTAGTTTATGTTTTCGAAGAGTCCAGCGTGGTTTCCAAATTCATCTAAGTACTATGAGAATTAGGCATGTCCAGAGAGGTTTCGAAATTCGTCTAAGTAGTGGGACAATTGGGCATTTCCTTGTAAATCTAGTCAAAATTCAAGCTCTTTTACAATATAATATATTGACAGTTATTGGAAGTGAAGGATAAAACAAAAAGGGCAGTTATATTATTTGGTCAAAATTTATGTCATAATATTGATACTGTACATAGTTTAATGTCGATAATAGTTTTATGCATATTAATATTAAGCCTTCTTATCACAAGATTTGTACTTGTGCAAAGCCTCCACAAGATACCAATCTGTGTAACAATTGGAAGTTTCTACCACTGTCACCTAAGTAGATACTTCCCTCGTTTTAGTGATGGAAGAAGATCCAACACAAAGGAAACTTCCCTGGTGACCTCAAAGGATCAAGTAGCAAGATTAGCCAAGCCTACAGCCCCTTATCTTGATCACCTAGATGTTAGGTCTAGGTCTAGGAAAAGTAAGGAAGGTAACGAGGTAATTGGTTCACCTGTATGAGACAATAAACAATCCAAAGCATAATATAGACAATTACCAAGTTATATAACTCATTAATGACCTCTTAGACACTAGATAATCAAACAAACCAATTGTTGTTGCAAATTACAGTAGTTAGACAATGTATAACAGCAATTAATCTTTTGTAACAGCAAAAGGAAGGACTTAGAAGTACCCCAGAAATATAGCAGTTGAACATAAGAATTAAGACTTCAACATGTGCAACAACATCCAATTGCTAGACTATAATTCTGAGTATCTTTAGCCACTATTTCAAGTAAGTATGCAGCAATTAAAGTAAACCCTAGCGGTTGTAGCAAACTTTTATAAATATCATTTGTTTGCTAGGGTTAGAGTTAGTAGGGTTAGTCAAATCACTTTAGGAGAGAGAATACTAATTCTAAGAATGTTTTCACCACAAAGAGAACTCTAGACTAGTGTCGTTGACTTTCTAGGGCTATGGAATCAAACATGCGACACTTAAGAAAGACTTAGATAATCAAGAAGAATGAGGTCCAAACCCTAAGGTGCAAAGCCTTTTGGGCCTTAGGACTAAACCTTCAAGAAAGTGATTTCTTGGGTGCAAAGCCTCTTGGACCCTAGATGTTGTTTTCCCTCTTCTAGATAACCTAGGTCAAGGATCAAATGACTAAGCTAAAAAACCTAAGGTGCAAAGCCTCTTGGGTCTTAAGCTTTTGAATCTTAGTAAGAGAGTAGGTCTCTTAACGCTTTCACCAAACTAGGACAAACAAAGTATTGAAGGAGAGAAAGACTTATGTCTCCTTCCTAGGGTTTTGCTAGGACAAAGTTACATGCAATAAGATAGAAATTAACAATTATACCATGAACAAACTTATCAATTAAAGAAAATTACTCACTTATTCAAGTCGCTATGCCAAGAGAAACCCTAGTTGCAACAAAGATCTTCCAAGAAAGTGAAAAGCATCCACAACTATTCTCCTCCAAGGGTAGCGCACTAGATCCCAAGAGCCAAAGAAAGATAGTGTTAGGGACCTAACCTCCTAACCCCTCATGTAGGTAGAATAATATATTTTCCATGTAATAAAGGCCGATATTAATAAATAAGGCCTAGTTAATAATGTGAACGGGTCTAATGTAAGAAGACTTAATAGAAGCTTTCGCTTCTAGAAAGCTCTTCCTCTAGATTGTTCTTTTGAAGATAGATATAGTATAAATAAGAGTAGAAGGCATGAGAAAGCTTTGTCTTGAGAATTATTATAATAGAGTGTTGCTTTGCTAGAGGTTGTCCCTTCGAAGAGGCAAGTGAACATTGTTGTCTATCAATAAAGGTATCATCTTTGGTGTTTTAGTTCTCTACATTTTGTTGCTCCGTTGGTATTTTCTTCAATATTTCTATTTTCTTCTTATTATAATAGATTTGATACCTAACAAGTGGTATTAGAGCACGTTCTTCTGCGGAAACTGTGGGAATTGTTTTTTCTTCGGGGTAGAGACATGTATTGTCGATGTCTTTAAAGCACAGAGATCTATCGTTCAGCGGTAAAACTGCGGTGGGAAAGACTACACACAAGAAATACAGACGGTTTCATGAGGTTTTCTAGAAACCAAAATTTCACCTTGTTGGAAACCTCTGTAACACTTGTTTGCACCCTTTGAGTAGTACCGCATCAGACATAATCTTTACACGGCCATCACTCCCACATACTGTCAGGTATATCGGGAGTCCCCTAGGTCTCCTGAAACCAGCCCTAGATTAGCCAATTGACAACCTGACTGCTATAGTGCCACCGAGAACAACACTCGAGAAGATACTCTCTAGTACCTGGGTAATCGGGTAGTACGACTAAGGGTACGGTCAAGTATCCTTGGTGACCGAAGATATTGGGCCGAGTACTATTGTTCGACACCCTGGAAAACCCTTTCTCGTAGGCACCCTGAAAACCCTAACCCGGGTGAAAATACCAAACACGGAACAAAAAGGATATTTTGGCTACGCAACCTTGCCCTTGCATTCTAGTTGTGAAATTACTACACATTTTTTCCTGTTAAGAATTTGGTCATTTCGACACTACAGTATTATTTAGGTCAAAGTATAACTTCGCAGGAGTAAAATAAAAATAAAACAAGTCTGGGTCTAGCCCGCACCATTATTTGAGACCTATCCCATTGGATTCCCTCTTTTCCTTGATCGTCGTGATACCTATCATTTTTAAGACTTTTTTTTCTCGTGAACCCATCTCCTTCTTGGCACCCTTATTTCCCACTTACTCCATTGGCTTTCTCTGGTTTCACTAATCGCAGTGGTATATATCAATTATTTTCTTTTTTGTCCGTGGACCCACCCCTCATCCCCCAATGGCTCCCACTCGCCAAAACAAAACCAATTAGAAACTGAATTTTGACATTGCTAGCGTTGATGCCAAAGTGGACTACATCCAGGAACAACTCAATAGCCGAATTGATGAAAACAATTCCACTCTCAAACAATTCATGAAGAAATTCCAAGGTGCTTCTGACCCACCCCTTCATGCTGAAGGTGTTCACTCCAACCATCCTCTGCACTCTCATTCCAACTCTCTACATCGTGACCCCTGCCTTTCTCGAGTTGAGGTGAACAAATTTGATGGCTCGGATCCAACAACCTGGGTCACTCAGATGGAACACTATTTTTCCCTACATGGCATTACGGATGAGTTGACCAAGCTTCGCTACGGTGTTATCTATTTGGATCTGGAACGATGGCAATGGTGGAAATGGCGTAGAAATGCACAGCATGGGTATGTTGCTTGGACACAGTTTGTTGCCGAGTTGTATGAACGCTTTGACACGAACGCACACTATTTAGGTCGTCTGACCAAGTTGAAACACTCTGGAACAATGGAAGATTTTGTGGCTAGCTTTGAGCACATGGCTTTCCGAACAAAGGACATGACAGATGCCTTCTTCCAGGAATGCTTTATCAGTAGCCTCAAGGATGAAATCCGAGCGCAAGTCCTCATGGCTTTCCCCCAGACTTGGTTGGAAGAAACTAAATGTGCCAAGGAGGCACAACAGGTTATCTTTGCCCAGAGCAAAAAATCCACTTTTCTTCGCCACCCTAAACCCCCCACTGTTGCCCCTCAAGCCACTCCTCTCAAGGTCCAAAAATTAACACGGTCGGAAATGGTTGAACGCCAACTCAAGGGTCTTTGCTATAATTGTGATGAGAAATACTTTCCAGGGCACAAGTGTAAAGAATAAAAACCTTTTATGGCCATTTCAGAGGATGTTTCTAATGAAGATGTTGAGGTTTCACCTGAGGCAGCGCCACCCCCAGCAGATGATCTTACACCTCCTTCTAAACCTCCCGAAGTTGAACCCCTCATTTCGTTGAATGCTCTCACTAGCTTTTCTGCTCCCCAAACCCTCAAGTTAATTGGCTACATTAAGCACCGGAAAGTCATCATCCTAGTTGACAATGGCAACACTCATAATTTCATTCATCGTCGCCTTGCCCAAGAGATCAATCGCTATATTCGTGTAGTCAACAATTTTCAAATCATGATTGCCAATGGTGGTTCCATGAAATGTGGAGGGCGTTGTGAAAATATACGCCTACAAATTGGTCTGTATCAATTGAAATCTCACATGTTTGCTATTGACAAGGGTGGTTGTGGCATTGTACTTGGTGTTGAATGGCTACGCACTCTCAACCCCATCACCATGGATTTTAAGGATTTAACCATGCAATTCCAATAGGAGGGACAAAAGTATAAATTCCAAGGCATTACAACAGGCTCTCCGAAGATCAGCAGTTCCCATTGCATGGAAAAGTTACTCAAAAAAGGTCATTCTGGTATCATTTCCCAACTCCATTCCATTCAAGCAATTGAGACACCCTCTATGCACCCCGACCTCCAATATATCCTTTCCCAACACCACGCTGTTTTCCAAACTCCCCAAGGCCTTCCCCCCTCCCGTGGCGACCATGACCATTCCATTCCTTTAATCTCGAGCATTCTTCCTCCCAATGTTCGCCCTTATTGTCATCCCTTTGCTCAAAAAAATGAAATTGAGAAAATTGTCCAAGAGTTGCTAGAAGCAGGTGTTATCTGTCCCAGTAAGAGTCCCTATTCTTCCCTTGTAGTCATGGTCCTTGAGAAGGAAGGCACTTGGCGCATGTGTCCTGATTTTCGTGCCCTCAACAAACATTCCATCTAGGACAAATTTCCCATTCCTGTCATAGATGACCTTTTGGATGAACTCAATGGGGCTCAATACTTTACTAAACTTGACCTACACTTTGGCTACCACCAAATATGTATGAAAGAGAGACATTCCCAAGACTGCATTTCGCACTCATGAGGGTCACTATGAGTTCTTGGTCATGCCCTTTGGTCTCTTCAATGCTCCCTCCACTTTTCAAAGCCTCATGAATCATATCTTTCGTCCTTTCCTCCGTCACTGTGTTGATTTTCTTTGATGATATTCTCTTCTATAGTAAAACTTGGCAAGCCCATCTCACCCATTTGGATCAAGTTCTCCATCTCTTCTCCAAGCACAAACTCTTTCTCAAACAGTCTAAATATGTTTTTGGCGCCTCTGAAGTTGAGTACTTGGGTCATTTTGTTGGCAAGGATGGTGTAAGGGTGGATCCTAGGAAAATTGAAGCTATGCAGAATTGGCCTCGCCCTAAAACTCGTAAAAGTTTGCGTGGTTTCTTGGGTTTAACAGGCTATTATCGCAAGTTCGTTCAAAATTATGGAAAAAGTGCGGCTCCTCTCACAGCTCTCCTTAAAAAGAATGCTTTCAATTGGACTCCAGCAGGTGACCAATCCTTCCAAGCCTTAAAAGAAGTTATGTGCACTACTCCTGTCCTAGCACTACCTGACTTCACCAAGAAATTTGTTTTGGAATGTGATGCATCAGGCAGAGGCATCGGAGCAGTCCCCATGCAAGATGGTCAACCTTTGTCTTTCACCAGCAAAGAGTTGTTGGAGCAACATTTGGGCCAATCAATCTATGAAAAGGAAATGTTGGCTATTTTGCATGTCGTGGATCTCTAGCGCCCTTATCTATTGGGGCAACATTTCCAAATTAAAACGGATCATCAAAGCCTCAAGTATTTCCTAGAACAATGAATTTCATCCCCGAAGCAACAAAAATGGGTGACGAAGCTATTTGGATAAGATTATGAGATCATCTACAAGAAGGGAAAAGAAAATGTGGTGGTTGATGCCCTTTCCCGACAATATGAAGAAGGAAGGTCCCTATTTTCCCTCTCATTCATTGTCGCAGATTGGCTTCGGGCTGTTCACCAGGAATGGTGGCAAGACCCCAAACTTTCAAGCCTACTCCAAAAACTGCAACAGGATCCTCAAGCTTCTCCAGGGTACTCTTGGCACAATGAAGAGCTTCACTATAAAGGTCGCATGTATTTAAGGAAACAATCCATCCTTAAATCCACGGTGCTCTCTGAGTTTCATGCTTCACCTACAACTAGGCATTTAGGTTTTGCCAAAACTAATGAAAGGGTCAAACATTCTTTTTTTGGGGACAGTATGAAACAAGACATCCGCACCTTTATGGCTGAATGTGATACCTGTCAACGCAATAAGGGAGAGACTGTCAAAACTCCAGTCACACTCCAACCGCTCCCGCTTCCACTTATTATTTGGACGGATATTTCTATGGATTTCATTGTTGGCTTACCTAAATCAGGCAATAAGTCAATCATCATGGTGGTCGTGGATCATCTTTCCAAATATGCTCATTTCTGTGCTCTTCAACACCCATTCACCACCTCTACAGTGGCTCAAGTTTTTATGAATAATATCTACAAACTCCATGGCATGCCTCATTCTATTGTTTCTACCCGTGATCCAACTTTTACTAGCAATTTTAGGAAAGAATTATTCAGGCTCCAAGGAACCTAGTTGCTTCTAAGCACCACTTATCATCCCCAAACTTATGGCCAAACTGAAGCAGTCGACGAATGCTTGGAAACATATTTGAGGTGTTTTGCGTCAGACAGACAAAATCAATGGGTTCAATGGTTACCCCTAGTTGAATAGTGGTATAACACCTCTTACCATACGGACACTCGCATGACTCCCTTTGAAACAGTCTATAGACAAAGGCCACCATCGGTTATCCCATACATGCTAGGTGTCTCCAAGGTTCAGGAGGTTGACCATAATCTGACAACCCACACAACAATTCTCTGTACTCTCGAAGAAAATTTGGTCATGGCTCAGAACTACATGAAGCAATAGGCAGATCAGGGTTGTTTTGAACGTCAATTTGTTGAAGGGGACTAGGTGTTTCTCCGTCTGCAACAATACAAGAAAACTTCACTCAAAGCCTAGCTCTGTCAGAAAGTCACCCCCAAACTTTATGGTCCTTATACTATTCTCTAACGAGTGGGGCCAATGGCCTACCAGTTAGCCTTTCCCAATCACTCTAATCTACAACTTGTTTTTCATGTCTCATGTCTAAAGAAAGTGATTGGCACTAAGTGTCAGACCCAAACTAGTCTACCAGCGTTGGATGAAGAAGGCTCCATTTGGTTGCAGCGACAAGCCATATTGGACTAGCGTGAGCATCATCTCCGTTAGCGTACCATCAAGGAAGTCTTAGTTCAATGGAAGGATACTCCACCAGAAGATGCCACCTGGGAGACAACTACTATTTTACAGCAATTTCCTCATCTCAAGCTTGAGGACTAGGCTCTTTTTCAAGGGGGAGGACATGTTAGGGACCTAACCTCCCTAACCCCTCACGTAGGTAGAATAATATATTTTCCATGTAATAAAGGTCGATATTAATAAATAAGGCCTAGTTAATAATGTGAACAGGTCTAATGTAAGAACACTTAATAGAAGCTTCCACTTCTAGAAAGATCTTCCTCTAGATTGATCTTTTGAAGATAGATTTAGCATAAATAGAAGTAGAAGGCATGAGAAAGCTTTGTCTTGAGAATTGTTGTAATAGAGCGTCGCTCTGCTAGAGGTTGTCGCCTCGAAGAGGCAAGTGAGCATTGTTTTCTATCAACAAAGGTATCATCTTTAGTGTTTTGATTCTCTACATTTTGTTGTTATGCTGGTATTTGCTTCAATATTTCTATTTTATGCTTATTATGGTAGATCTGGTACCTAACAGATAACGAACGTTTCTAGAGCTCTCTACACACACGTGTGAAAGAAAGTGACGATGAAAATGAGATGGAGCGCTAGCCTTGTTTATAAGGTAACCCTAGTGCTCAATTATCTACAAAATGTCAACAATTCATCTTACAAGTGGGGTCGACCCCTCAAATTAACCTCTACAAATGCTAAATTATGAAAATAATACAATAATGGTCACACGTGTGGTGACGTCAAGCCTCCAATGGGCTAGGAGGGCCTCTCTAAGGACATGTGTCATCATCTGAGGTGCAAGCATGATGGGAGAATGCCATGCCACATCTCAAGTCATCAGACGATGTCCAAGTGGCAATAAACCCCATCATCTCCATCAAACTCTAGCATGATGTAATCACCTAAATGCCCAACATCCAAGGTGTAAACAATGTCGTCCAAGGAGGAGAAGGGTGTATGACATCTATGTGCATCATCCAATCATCTCCAAGTGCAACGTCCTCCATCCAATGCATGATAGTCTCTGGGGTGTAGAGCCCAAGGTGTGGGCTTCCTACCCATCTCTATGCCACCATGACCATATCTAGCATAAACAAGCCCATATGTCTGTCATCCAAGGTCTGGAAGATGTGAGAGCTAATATCTAGGTATGTCAAGCCACTGGGTGACTCAATGCTCTGCATCACACGTGCCATATCCTACAATAAAGGCACAACATCCTGGATGAAAGCCTGGGGCGTCCTTCAAAGTACCATGTTAGGGACATCCAAATCAAAACAAAGTATGAAATCAAGCAAAATCAATGTTCATAAGATATACCAGTCCTTATATCATACAAAGTAAGTTGTTACTTAAGATATAAGCCAACATAAGAAGCTCATATCAGGTATCCCCTTCAAATTTCACATTAGCTCAAGACTTTATATAAGTTAGCAAGTTTGAGTATGGGATGACCTTCATCGAACCCTATTAGGTGCACCAACCAAAACAGTAAAAGAAAAGACCAAGTCGAGGGATATGTCCCAGGGGAAACAGTGAAAGAAAAGAACCCTTCAAGAGTAAGTGTGATAGTGGTACATGTTGGGCTTACTTCATATCTTATGGTGTTAGATTTCAAAGCAATGTTTTAAAACTTGGACTCAGCCTCGAAATCGATCGAGGGTCAACTCGGACTCAGGAGTGACTCGGATCGATCAGATTTCAATGACTCAGTTTACTAAAAATTACATAAAATATTTAAATTTTAAAGAAAAAATTATATTTTAATGATTCCAAACCATCATTCCAAAAAATTATTGAAACTGACAAAAAGCATTATGAATAAATGAGCAACAACATTTAAATGACAAACATAAATGGAAAGCAATGTTCCACCATCGCTTATATAGGGATCCTCGTCATTAGTATCACCCTTTGCTCCTTTTCTAGCCTTTTCCACCACCTCAATAATATAGAGACATCAGTGAACACCTCTCAATTTTGATGAAACTACCTAATTGAAGCCTTATAAACGCTTAACATGCCTGGTCAATGATATTGGTTTGAGTGAAAGGTACATTTTTGCTAAGGCCACGTCAGAGGAGTTCAACAATCAATACCACCAACATCGAGGTACATAAAGGGCTTGGTGCTCTTGATTAAATGCCAATACCATACCCTCATACATGATAGAATCCAATTAAAATGTTGCAATCCTATTGTTAGCACTAATATTTTCATGATCAAATTTTGGTCTTAAAAATTCATATTTTGCTTATATAAAGATAATAAGGTCTTCTTAGCATCTTTTTGTCCATCTTAAGGTCATATGATGGATTTTAAAGTCTAAAACTAAGTTTTTGAAAAGGGAGCTACAGGAAGTTCCTGCAATTTTCCTATGCAGAAAAAGTGCACTGGCGCTACAGGAAGTTCCTGTAGCGCAACCTGTTTTTAGGCAAATGACACGGTTTTGGAGGATGATTATGAGACCAACCACCTATTCAACCTATTTACTTGCTGAGGTGAGTTGGAGATCAATCACTTAAGATCATAGGGAAGGACTGTTGATTTTTCATAAGCGTTTGGTTAAGCATGAAGTTTATTCCATTTTATCATTTAACCATAACCATAAATGTTGCAGCAACCAAGATCACAAGAAGAAGCACCATACACAAGAACACAAAATGTATCCTAGGAAACCCTTCTCAACAAGGGAAGAAAACCCAGCCAAATCCTTTGCTATATTCTTCAAGAGAAAGACCTTCACCACCAAGAAAGACCTAGCACACAAGAGGGTGCTCAAACCCTAGAACTCTAGCGCCCAAGAGAGGTGTGCACCCTTTTCCAAAGAAGTGTATTTGCTGAAATTTCCAAACTCACAAGAAAGATCTGATTCCACAATGGGGAATTTCCATTTACTTATATTAGACTTATCCTATCAACTGAAGTGTCTATTGGCTCAACAGGGCCGACCTCACTAAGTCATATTATAATTATTTATTATTATAAATAATATTAACCATATTAATTATCTTTTACATTTATTATTAATCACATTAAGGTGGGGCCGACCTGTACCCTTTACATAACATTTAGGGTTACAGGCAAGTCTAACTCTTGAACAACATATAGCAAAGGATCTGATACACCCACTAGTGCTCATCCACTAGGGGCACATCCATAGGGATGTCATAGCTCTGGCTCATTGCATTACATAGAAGAACCAGATCTACACACGTTCACCTGTGCTCATCCACAGGCACATCCACTCTACAGATCTTCTTTCCCACTGCCTCACATAGGAGAATCATCCAGAGTTTTCTCGACAACTCTGCTGCTCAAAGGAGGCTAACACATCGTCTTCATTTCTATTCACATGACGATGCACCCAGCACTTTGGGATTTCACACGTTCACCTTGTGCTCAGCCATAGGCACGTCCAACTAATCGGATCACCTTTCCCACTGGATAATCATCTGGATTTCTTCTCACTCTCTGAATGGAGGAGGTAATCTCTACGTTCCTAGCTCTGTCTCGGGCAGAAACCACATACCCTTCTTAGGGGCTTTCTCTCAGGTTTGTAAGCTGAGAGAAAGACTCACATAGCTGCTATGGTCCACACCTCACAGGTTTGTAAGCTGGAGAATGTCTCACATACCTGCATGCATCAACAAGGACAACTCATTTTCCAAGTGGAGCTTGATTAGTCAAAGACCTATTCTAGTGTAAAACTGTTGCCTAGAAATTAGGGTTTGTTGTCACTATCTTGTGCTCCTATTTTTTAGGGATACCACATCCTTTAAATATTGACTCATATATCTTTCAAACACCTTGGTACCTGATAATGAAAGTCGAATTCTTGATGCAGAATATTTTCGGAACACATCATCACGACCTATTTTTTAGCAAGAAGTTACCAGAATTTTGGAATTTCCCTGTTATAGTCATCAACTTTGGCATGGATTTCAAGCAAATGGTGATCAATACCAGTAAACTGAAAGAGGATTTTCTCAATAATAAGCTCATCTACAAAAACCTCTTTCAGTTTTTACACAGGTGTCATGGTTTGGGAGATTCAAATGAATCTTTACAACTCATTTTTCAGATTCAGAAATTCAAGAATTTTCCTGTTTTAGTCATTATCTTTGGGAACATATCCCAAGCATCTGGAAGGTTATTTTTGAAAAGTGAAAGAGGTTTTTCTCAATAACGGACTCATCTACAAAAACCTCTCTCAGATTTTCCACAGGTGTCATGTTTTAAGAGATTCGAATGAATCTTTACAGCTCATTTTTCAGATTCAGAAATTCAAGAATTTTCATGTTTTAGTCATTATCTTTGGGAACAGAGCCCAGGAAGGTGGAAGGTTATTTTTGAAAAGTGAAAGAGGTTTTTCTCAATAACGGACTCATCTACAAAAAACTCTCTCGGATTTTACACAGGTGTCATGTATTGGGAGAAACAGGTGGATCTCTAAGCATCCTTTTTCCAGAATTTCGACAGCTTATTTTTCCTAAAAATTGCCTAGCCACCTCATCATTTCGAATTTGGGATGGAGGTTTTTGGATCCATTTTTCTTGGATCTTGAGAAGAATATAATCTATTTATAAAAGAGAGGAATGAAAAGAGTGAGAGGGGGGAGATCCCTATTTTGGCTTTCATTGTAAAACTTCCAAGAGTTAATTTTTGCTTATATTTTCTTATGTAAAGATATCAGTTGTTTATGAAGCCAATGGTTAGTGTGTTCTATTCTCTGTTTATCATCTCCTTTACCTCATCTTGGACATATTTTGTTGTTGTATGATATATGACTGCAAATCTATGTTGAGAAGGTTTCTTTATAGGATATATTGCAATCTTTGCCACATAAATGTTTAAGCCCTTTGAATCTTATTTGAAAAGGGTTTTTGAGTAATGATTCATTCTTCTACTGAGTAAAGGCATTAAAGAACAGGTTGCTCTTTGGTGAATTTATCAGTTTTTGTTCCACAATTCTTCCATACCATATCACTTATCTTATTTCACCGATCAAAGGTTTTATTTACCTGGTTTGTTGCACATAGGAAAGTGGTTTAAATAGCTCAAATAATAACCCCAATTGAAATCAAATGTGTGATCTTTCCACCTTCATAAACTTACTGAGCATTTTGAAACAAGATGTGCTAGGCTTGACTCAATAGCAGTCTTGACTCAACTTCTAGTGCTAACACCTACCAATCATGAAATCCTGAAAACTGTTGGATTTTGAATGGGATATGAAATTCTACTTTCTTCATATGAAGTCCGATGAGGTTGGAACCACTCTCAAACATCCTGAAACAATTAATGGTAATGTTAAAAATTTAGTTAAAAGGATAAAAAGGAAAGATAAAGGAAATGTCAACTTTTACTATAAGAATTTAACATTACCGTTAATTGCTAGTGTTTTTGGTCAAATCCTTTTAAAGAAAAATTTCATCTTGCATGTTGGTGGGGTCTAGTATCTACTCGGTCGAGTTAAGCAGTGACTCGGTCGAGTTGACTGGTTTGGTACCGAACCGGTCGAGTCAAACCTTGTATCAGTCGGTTTGGTAATAAACCGGCTTCCCAAGTCAATAAAACAACCGAGTCAGACCAGTTTGGGGTTGGCTCGATCAACTTGGTCGAATCCGAGTCCGAGTCAACCGAGTTTTAATACACTGTTTCAAAGTGCACCCAAACTCGATGCACACACACCTCAGGTCTAGTCTAGGTTCTCAAAATCATACACAAAATTTACACAATTTGAACTGTGAACATAAACACTCTGAGATGCCTAACAACTTAGCACAACGGAAAGTAAAACACCAACAATTAGATCAGCATAGTACACAGGAATTTAATTCCCAAATCACATGTTCTTAAATCCAGAACAAATGGATCTCGTATTAGGGACAATGGCCCAATCTTACATAAAAGAAAAGTACCAAAAGTACTTACAAAATTGCTACAAAAACCCTCCTTGGTTTTTGTGCCCAAACCTAGTCAACTCAACTAATTGTAGCAGTCGTCCAGTTGCCTCAAGACCTGCTACAACTAGGGCTATGGCCCTCTCTCTACATCCACAATACTGCGATTTGCAACTGAGTAAGGGCTTACCCAGCCTTACTTTCACCTACAGCATGACAACAAGAGTTTAACATAGCCCTCCAGGCTACGATCTGAGGTATCCAAGGGCTGCAGCGACTTCTGTCAACAATAACTAGGTCACAACCTTTCCAAATTGCACTTGTTGCCAAAATACAAGCCCTCACAGCCTCCTCCTCTCCTTCGGTCAGCACCAAACAAGGCCCTCACACCTGTGGCTAACCCTCAATCCACCAACAACCCTTACACAAGCCCTACTCAGTTTTCTCATGTACTCGGATATACTACAGAAAGGGTTCTTGCACCCTAACTTAGGCGCAGTCAACTGCTACAGGTCACTTCTACCTGCGAGCTAAAGTCCGGTCTCACTTGGCCCCTCCTTTCCGCACTAATCCACATAGAAACAACCCCAAGCAGACCTTGCACTTGGACTGAGGTTCAACCTCTCTCCTCTTCAAGCTTACCTGCCTAGAAACAAGAAGGAATTGCAGATTTGGGGCCTAGCGGCCTCTCTCCGTGGTTGGACTGAGGTTTTCACACAATATCTCTCCAAGATAAGTGTCACAATAACCTTATGTTTCACCTTTGCAACTAATCTCCTTTTATACAACTCTAATGGTTGAGTTAGAAGCCCTCTCCACAACTCAACATTAAATTAGAATAGTTTAATCTTCTATGTGGGTATGAGGCCCCAACACGAGCCCACAAATCCTATCAACAAGCCCATGAAGCCCCAACTACATTCCAAGGGCGTTTTCACTGAAACGAAAGTGCAACGAGGTGAAAACGAAGATTCCCACATGTMCGACACCAAGGCCACTTGTGGGAGTGCCTCCTGATGCTACAAAAGCATCAACATATGGTGTCACTAAATCCATTTCTATGAGCGCCTTTGGGGAGGGTGTGCTTTCTCTTGAGTTACCACTTTCTAAGCACTACGTTTTTCCAAACCCCTCAATATGAATTTTTATTGTCCTCGTATCATATTTGCAAGTCCCCTTTATAAGGTTTCAAGCTATAGCATCACTGCTTTAGGACTGGGGCGAATACGAAAAGGGTAGAGCTCAAGTATCGAGTGTCTTTTGAGAGTCCTTTGCTATTTTCTCTTTCTTTCTTTGGCATCATTCTTTCTTTATTCTTCTTTTGCTAGCAGCTACAATCAACCTTTGGGCCTTTAGCCCCTCTTCTCGTGAGAGAATGAACCATGACCCATTACCAAAGCTTAGTACACTACGACAGGCTCCAGGATGGTAAGTGTTAAGCATGGCAGGGAAACAAAACTTTACCCTTGTGAGRGCCCCCTAGTAGTACCCCTTTTCCTTGGGGATGATAACACGAGACTAGGGCACAGATGTTGGCCACCAAGGTGAAACAAGGAAACAAACATAACTTCTTGAGCTTATGATCCATTATCCAAATTCAACAAATGATTCCCAACCACATGCCTAGTATATTAAGTACAACATCTTGTATGAATAAAGGAATAACATACCTAACGATGACGATGGCTTACCATCTCCCATACAATGGGTGACTGAATGTGATGAGTTGAGTTGATCTGAGGTAGAAGAGGCAATCTGAGGGGGGTGTGGACATGCTGACCATCATCATCAATGGGATCATTGTCTTCATTGTGGGCCATCAGACATGATCTCCTCTAATTACCCCTAGGCTGGGGGGGCAACAGCCCCTTATTAATATTATTGTGTATTAATGGTCACACATGTTTCAAAGAACATTAGAGAGCTCCCTAATACATATTTTTTAACAAACATTATTGCCGCTCCCAACATGCCATTTCCTTCAAATTTAGGAAAAACCTCTAGCTATTTTAGACACTCAAACCCACATTGGAAACTTGTGCAAAATTGATTGAGAAGAAGACAAAATCTTCCAGTGGAAAATAGCACAAGATGATTCAACATTTTACTACTTATAAATGTTAGAAAAATGGGTGTGCTCATTTAACCATAGACAATATAGCAATATTGTCAACCAACCATAGGCACAAAGGCCACCCTCGAGCACCTTAACCTTGATAGATAGAATAATTCCGATAGCATATCAATATCCAACCAAGGATAGCGCACCAAGCAAGGATAACAAAAGACCAAGAAAAAATTCCAAACCGATAACCCAAGACAAGATCACTACTGCAACAGTTGCAGTTCTCCTTCACTCATGCGCATTTCTTGTCCTTATGCAGTCGTGAGTGAGTGAGTCACAAATGAGCTCTAGCGCCCTCTATCTATATTGCTCCATCTTAACTGACTTGGCCGACTTCTCTTCCTAGGGGCTAATAACTCAATATTAATTATTCTATAAAGTTGACTTGTCTTCTAGGGTTATTATCAAAGGCTTTAGGGTTTCTCTTACTTCCCGGAATATTCTAGTCTCGTCAAAGGTCACAAATGGAGGTTAATACCTCCTGCAGCTACCATAATATCAACACTCCCTCCTAGCTAGGGAGGTATTAAAGGCAATGGTCTTGAGCACAAACAGGTCATTCAACCGGTAGCATCATCATAGCCACACAGGCTATCTCATGATCAAATCACGAGTACCATCATCACTATCCAACTAGATAGTCTCCATGGAAATCAAAACAATGCCATCCAATAGAACACAACTGTGTCTATTCATAGTAGTATATAACTATTATCCAGTGGTACACAACCACTCTCAATAGCACATTGCTACTAACCAGTGACATACAATCACTACCAGTGGATCACATCCACCACAGTAGCATACAACTACTTTCTAGAGACATACAGTCTCTACAACAATCATATCATCTGATATGAACCTGCATAACAATATCATGATATAAACTGAGTCATCTGGGCCATTCTTCCACTCACATCTGTGAGATCTGGAAGAGAATCTACCCTCGGAAAGTAAAATATCAACCATGGGCTATCTAGACCATTTTCCGAACTGGAAAATCCCTGTCCGTCAGAAATCTCAAACCAGTTTCCGAACTGTGTTAGCACTCTGTAAATTTTGTCCGGTTGAATAGACAAACGACATAGGTAACTATTTCAACCAGCTTTAGAGCTAAGGCACTAGCCTGCTCAACTCAGAGAGGGATCTCTCGTGTCACTTGATGTTTCTTTGGAAATCGGTGGCTAGATTTGGTTTGTTTTGGGGGGTTCTTATTAAAATAACTGGAGGAATGAAGAAAAATTTTGGGCTATGGGGTCTGGAATGAAAAATGCATTGTCAAAACATGAAAACTATCAAGAGGAAAAGGCTAAATGAGGCAGTGAGTCTGAGTTTATATCTGAAAAATGCATTGTCAAAACATGAAAACTATCAAGAGGAAAAGGCTAAATGAGGCAGTGATTCTGAGTTTATATCTGAAAACTTGCATGGCATCAGAGGAAAAAGAAACATACAACTGCATCAGAACAAAAATGAAACTGAATTGGTTGACAAGAAACACACATAGTCTAAATTGCTTAAGCCAAGAGCATCGCAATGATGAATTCAGGGTTTTTGTTTCTCCAATTTAGACAAATGAAAGCGTAAAAGAAATATAAGATAACAGGAATCACATACTATAAAAGAACACAAGACTCATATCACCACCAGTTAGAATCTTTTCGTACACAGTCCAAAATCCTCCTTTGCATTTATGTATTCATTCTAGCCCCAAAATTCACCAAAGTCTTCCTGCACAGAGGGCAAGCTCCTCTTTTTTCCATGCTTTCTATATCCTCGAGATAATATATATAGAGAGGAATTACTTGTGGAATTTGAAACGTTTAGACTTCCCCATAATTCTAAAACTAGAGATAAGTTCCAAAAAAGGAGTGATTTATAATAACAGTTATGTTATTTTAAAAGGACCGTTAGGAACAGGTCTGTCATATCTGGGGCCCCTTTCTTCGACCACCATCTGTCCAAAATTTGTTGGAATGTACTTAATCCTACCTGAGAATTCATTTCAGCTTGGCGATTTCCTCCTTCAGAGGGCTCAACCAAGCGAGTTGATTTTCTCCAACGCTCTCCATCGTCTCAGCCCTGATTCTCATTCTCTGTCGTTTGCTCTGCTTCTTTTTCGCTGCCTACTTGTAGATTTCGTCCACGTGTTCATTGATGACTAGGTCCCTCATAATAGGGTTTAATCTGACCCTCGACTCTGATTCAGTTGCGGGTTCGATATGAAATTTAGTTGCTAATATCTGTGCAACCCACCTTTCCTTCTCACTTATCGATAAGCTTGACACATTAGTTGAAAACCCTGTTGTACAGGATACTGTTCGATTGACGTTGTCCATGTCTTCCAATCTTCGCATAGACCGCTATTTTTGTCTCCCTTATCTCTACAGAACTCAGGAAATCGATCCAGCGTGAGATTACTTCGCTTATGCATGGGACAACGATTTCCTGGAGTGGGATAAAGCTACCCATATCTGAAGACCGGTAGTCCTTAAATCCTAATCATGAATTACTGATAGGGTACATTGGTTTGCCACACTTCATCAATCTACTTCGAATGATGAACTTTTGAGTTAGTTATACGACCGCATTCACCTGACATGTCGAACGAGAAGTACTCGAACCAGCGACGTGAGATGATTTGACTAGCTGTCACCTCCCCCCACGAGTTGTTGATTTAACACATTAGACCACGTGACATCGGGGCTGTTGGGAAAATGGTTTCAGGCAAACTGCTTTTCACCCCGATGTACTTCTAAGGGTGCCACACATCCACTACTAAAACCACAATGGGTTTTCCCCGGTCCGCCCTCGCATAATTAACTTTCATTCTAGTTCACCGCCCGATATGGGCCTCAACCGTTGATCTGGGCTACTTCAAGATCAACAGTCCATAGGACTGCTTCCTTCGCGCTTCCGCTACATTTGTCCACATCACCGCCATATATGACCTGAGCCTCCAAATGACGCCATGTCTCCACACTAATTTAGTCACCTGCTAAATTTAAACTCAGATTTGAAGCATGATCATCACGGTGATAACATAGGCTCCAACCGGGGATGCTATCCTCCCTGTGAGGTAGCAAAGAGCTGTAGACCCCGTGCCTTCTTCATTGGGTTGCCTTCAAACGTGTATAGGCATCCTGTTATAGCTTGGAGACTGAATCGTCAAATCTTAAAATGGGATTTTGGAAACTGCTTTCCACTGGGTGCTAAAAAATTACTGCTAGGATCTAACTGTACATACTACTGGAAGTTTAAAACAATGCTTGATCAACAAGCTTATTCGCGCACTCCTATCTACCCTAACCACTGAAAAAGGACTTTAATCAAGTGAAATCATAATCCCAATGTAGCCATGACAGCATTCTATCCACCGTTCGTTTCTTTTGCACTTGCTTGTTCAAAAACCCTTCTGCTGACGATTCATTTAAAATTTTATCCATAAGTTCAATTCTAAAAAAATTTGAAGGGCCTGGATCGTTCACTTCCTCCAACAGGATCGCAAATGTATCTTCGAAGATATGCATAAAACAATCATCGCATTCCACTCCTTTCACTGCATTTATGTTTTTAGGTGATTGAACTCGTTGACTTCTATTGAAAAACTGACAGATTTGTTGAGAAATCTGGTAGTAGGGATTTCTTGAGTCATCAGGCAACCATGACTAGAGATTGACATTTGATACAGGCATTGATTTGTTGTAATCCACTATTATTGGTAAATTCTAATTATAAACCTTTTCCATATAATGTGTCTTGGGATCATGAATTATATGGAAGAATGATTCCTTTTCAGGAGTCAAGACAAAAAAGCAAGCTTCCTCCACAAGTGTTTCCTCGCTGCTTGGAGTCTCCATAGGTGAAGTTTCAAAATCTTCATCCGTGTCTAGGTTGTTCAGAAATAGGATTACTACGTCATTTTCAGGGGAAGAAAGGCAACCTTGAAATATTGTCTTCCTGAGAATATTGTTGAACATCTGCATTAGTTCTAGGAGAAGGGAAATGACCAACAACAATTTCTTGATCAGCTTCTTCTTTAATCTGATGGTTAAGCACAGATTGCAATTCTGAATTGAAATAGCTTTCCAAGTAATGATCGTTTAATGTATGTGAGTGTAGTCGGTGTTCTTCAATGATAACAACTTTTTCATGTAAAACAGTACTACTGTGAATACAGTAAAAACTCCCTATTTTTTCTAAAGTCTCATGATTTTCTCTTAACCATTCAAAGGAAGAAAAACATAAGGGAAGAGAGTTTTTATCTGTCAGTCCACTGCTTTCTTCACTTTCAACGTCATGCTTGGATGCTTTATGATTTGAAATGCTACAGACATTTTGTTTCAACAGTTCGAATGAGGGAAAACACAATGGCAAGGTTTTGTTACCTGACTCAAAACCTTCTTCATTTTCTCCAGTGTCGTCATAGGTATATTTCTCCATTTCTTTGTCAAAATATATGCTACCTACTCATCTGTGGAGATATACTAGAGTTTCACTTCTCCTTCCTGGACTTTATCACGAATAAAGTAGTATATGATCTCAATACGTTTTGACCAATAATGAAACACTGGGTGTTCTGATAGCCTCATACAACTTTGATTGTCACGGTATATTACGGTCCAATCTGGTACCTGATCAAATAATCCAGAAATCAACTTCCTCGGCCATATTGCTTTGATACATGCCTCACATGCTGCAATATATTATGCTTCTGTTGTGCTGAGTGCGACAGACTTTTGTTTCCTGCTGGCCCATGATATCATAGCAAAGCCCAAACCGAAACACATCCCTGAAGTACTCCTTATGTCTTCTACACTCCATGCCCAATCTGAATCTGTGAAACCATGAAGTTGTATATCACTGGATGAGGTGTATCTTAAACCATAGTTTAGCATCCCACGAATATATCTTAGAACATGCTTTGCAACTATCCAATGGTCATGTTTGGGTTCCACCTGGAAATGGCTTAAGGTGTTTACAGCAGAGCAAATATATGGTCGAGTATTCACTAGATATACATCAACAACCCATACAATTGTCGATATAGGGACGGGTCTACTGGATCAGAATCTGAGTCTCTTACTTTTCTTATATCTGTGGTCATAGAAGTCGCCATGGATTTGCAATCCATCGTTCCAAATTTCTGAAGAATCTTCACTGCATACTTTCCTTGTCCAAGGAAGATTTCACCACGCTTTTGCCATAATTCTAGTCCCAAGTAATAGTGCATGAGACCAAGATCTTTCATATCGAACTCAGAAGCTAATTCCTTTTTACACTGGGTGATGAGAGACTCTGCACCTGTCAAGAATAAGTTGTTGACATACAGCAGTAGAATCACAGGTGCATTGTTCACAACCTTGTAGTAAAGATTTGGATCTACATGACTCTTAGAGAAACCAAGTCTTATTAAGTAACTGTCAATACTAGCATACCAAGCTCTTGGAGCTTGCTTGAGTCCATACAGGGCTTTCTTTAATCTGCAAACATGAGTGTCTCTGGAATGTACCTCAAAACCTTGAGGTTGTTCAATGTATACTTCTTCTTCAATTGCTCCATTGAGAAAAGTTATCTTTACATCCATCTGATGTAGACTCCATCCCATGGAAGCAGCAAGAGACATAATGGCTCTAACAGAAATATATCTAGCAACAAGAGCAAAGGTTTTGTCATAATCTTCTCCCTCCTTCTGGGAGAACCTTCTAGCTAGGAACCTTGCCTTGCATTTGTCCACGCTTCCGTCCACTGCATGTTTGATCATATAGACCCATTTTGAAGTTACCACTGATTTTTAATTGGATCTAGGCACGATTTCCCACACGTCATTTTTCATGATAGACTGGTATTCTTTTGTCATGGCTTCTTTCCATAGTTTCTTCTGAGTTGCTTCTTCAAATGTGGTGGGTTCTTCATTTATAAGTTTTGTCATACATGCTGCATAGCTGGAGAATCTTTTGGGCTTTTTTCTTCTCTGAAGATGCCACTTGGAGCTTTGAGTCCTTTTGCTTCTTGTAGAGTAGCTTCAAGCCAAGCTAAATGTTTTCTAGTTTTGGGTACAATGACTGATTCAATAGGTTCACATGGTTGCATCGGATGATCAAGTTGTTCTGGTTCTTCATTCTGACTTTTTGGAAGACAGGTGCTTTCTTCTTTAGGCTCTTCATATTCTTCTTATTCCATGGATTCTTCTATAGATTTCTTGAAATCCATCTTCTCATTGAAGGTTACATCTCTGCTGACTTCAATCTTATGTTGTTCTGGAATATAGATTTTGTAGGCTTTGGATGATTCACTATATCCAACAAACATGCCCTTCTATCTTGAGGGTCCTAGTTTCTTCCTTTTATCCTTGGGGATATGAATGTAAACAGGGCACCCAAAGATTCTTAAGTGTTCCACATTGGGTTTCTTTCCTGAGAAGGATTCTTCTGGAATCATATCCTTCAATATGCAGTGGGGACTTCTATTCTGAACATATATTGTCGTCATGGTTGCTTCTCCCCATAAATACATGGATAAACCTTGATTGTTCATTAGTGCTTTCACGGTTTCCTCAATGGATCTATTCTTCCTTTCTGCTACACCATTTTGTTGAGGATTATGAGGAGCAGTTAGCTCCCTCCTAATCCTTGTTGATTTGCAAAAGGAAACAAATTCCTTGGATGTGTATTCTCCTCCATTCTCTGTTCTCAAAGTCTTGATTTTCTTGCTTGTGAGGTTTTCTATTTCTGCTTTGAATTCTTGAAACTTGCTGAAAACTTCATCCTTTGTCTTCAAGAGATATAACCAAGTCTTTCTTGAGTAATCATCTAATGAAGGTTACATAATAAAGAGAGCCTCCTAGATATTTGACAGGCATCGGACCGCAAACATCTGAATGTATTAGATCTAGGATTTCCTTAGAACTATTATTGCTACTCGAGAATGGCTTCTTAACATTTTTACCAAGAGCACATCCTTTGCAAATTCCTTCAAGTGTAGATTGTAGTTTTGGTATTCCTTCAACCATTTTCTCGAGGAAAGGTAATGCTTGATAGTTAAGATGAGCATACCTTCTATGCCAAAGTTCACTAGGATTGACTTCATCATGTATAAGAGTTTCATCATTACATTCTAGTAGTCTGTATAATCTACCTTCACGATTTCCAATAACTCTAGAATTTTCTATGTTGGAGTTGTTGAATTTTCACTATGTTTGGCTCAAGCATGAGGTTTATTTCATTTTAGTCATGTACTTGAACCATAAACAAATGCAGCTACACCATTCACAATCGTTGCAATAACCAAGATCACAAGAAGAAATACCATGCACAAGAACACAAGAAATATCCTGGGAAAACCCTTCTCAACAAGGGAGAAAAACCCAGCAATCCTTTGCTATATTCTCAAGAGAAGATCCTCCAACAATGAAACCCTAATGCACACAAGAGAGTTCTCTACTACATTGAAACTTGCGCCCAAGAGAGGTACGCACTTCAGCCCTAGAAGATGTACTTGCTGAAATTTCCAAATGACAAGTAACTTGTCTATTTCCTCAATGGGGAAATCACCTTTACTTATACTAGACTGGACAGACCAAAAGTGGTGTCTATTGGCACAACAGGACCGACCTCAATAACTCAAAAAACAATTAATTATTACAATAAACATTAATTATCTTTCACACATGGTGGAGACGACTTGTACCCTTTACATCACAATTAGGGTTACAGGTAAATCTTACTCTCAGACAATATAGCAAGGGATATCACACATCCACTAGTGCTCAGCCACTAGGGGCACGTCCACCTGTGCTTAGCCACAGGGACGTCCTACTCAACATATCTCTACTCACTGAATCCACAGGAGAATCATCTGGAGTACCATCTCAAGCTTGACTCAACTGAGTCCACAAGGCAGGAGACCACACGTCGTAACAACTCAGTCCAGAGTCTGAAGCACACCCATCACATGGGCACCTTCACCCCTCACA